>CM069535.1:5002972-5315472 GCA_035773235.1 Eospalax fontanierii
AGAGGCCACCTGTTCGCCTCAGGGAAGCTAGCAACAAAGACAGGAAGGAGTCAGGGTCCTAATATTCCCTGCAGGGGAACATCCCCAATGCCCTAACCCTCGCTTAGCTTCCTCATCCTACCCCCTAATGGTGCTGCAGGTTGGGACCAACCTTTAACACAGGGCCTTTGGTGGACACTTACACAAACTATGACAATACTAATCTGGGCATATGGAAAGAATTCAGTAATGTCTGACTTAAGAAAATGGTGCTGAAGTGGTGCCCAGGGAACAATGGAAGCTTGTCACTTGCCTGTACATATGGGAGAAACTGAAGCAGAAAGCCCTCAGTCCCATACAAGCAGCTAGGTAAATGGGAGCCACAGCAGGTTGAACATGTGGTTACCTGGCCTAAAAGGAATGAATTCCTTTGAACTGTAGTATGTCCCTAGTCCCTGAAATTGGACAGATTGCCCCAAGATGCCCAGCCCCAGGTGCCCCCCCCCCTCCACCTGTCTTTACAGTCTCCAGCTTCTGCACCACACGGCAGCTGCCTCTCCGGCCCAGGCAGCCCCAAGATTAGTGTTGTATCCATTTGCACAGTGCTCTCCACTTCTTAACTCTTATTCTTCTCATCTCCTTCAATCCCACAACCATCTGGGAAAGAAAAGCAGACTTCCAGGTTTACACATGGAAAGATGGAGGCCAAGGGAGATTAAGCAAATCACAGGAGCTCAATCTACAGCAAAACCACCTGTCTCTCCTCCGGCTTTCCCCACTGTGCCACTGGGCAGAAGCCACTCAGCTCCTAGGGTTAGCCACACGCTTCCATCCCAGAGCACAAGACCTTTGCTCTTGAAATCACAGCATGTGATTGAAGTGTCTCAGAAGCCAGGGAAAGCGATTCTCCTATTTTGTGTCTTTCAGGGAATGTGTCTGAATGCAGGTTCCAGGGTCATGCCCCCAGGGACTCCAATTGCCTAGGTCTAAGTTGGGCCCAGGAATCTAAAGGTATTAACAAGATCTGCAGACTTTCTGATTCCAGTGGTTCATACAGCATACTTTGAGAAACACTGGGCTCAAAGGACCCAGGATGGAAAGCAGAACCCTGGGAACACAGCCCTTCTAAGACCTTGGGTCACTGAATAACTTTGCGGAGTACTAATTGCCTTATACTCGGTGATGATGAGAACACTTACCTCTGTAGGCATTTGAGAATCAGAGGACATAATACACATAAAGCACTAAACACTGTGCCCAGGGGTGCCAAGTGCTACTTGGTGTTAGTAATTGCCAACATGGTTGGTGCTGTCATCAGAACTACTACTGAAATGTAGATAGCCCTGGGACTGTAGCTTGAAATCGTCACATGTGGTGTTATTAAATTTATAGAAAATTGGGACTTGAAATACAAATAAGATCTGGTAAATTGAAATCACTGTTCATTAAGACTGATTCTTTATCCTTGTTTAGCTGCCATGGGTGGAGATATAGGAAACTGTGTCCTGAACTTAGCAGATGCTGATGGATTATGTAGGGAACCAGGGCATGAGTGGATATACCAGGAGGAACATCTCGGGAACTGACTTTAAGTCAATGTAATCTTCAAAGAAGCTCAGAGCAGACAGCTCTGATAGGGCAAGAGACTATGTATCGCACACAGCTTCTTCCTAATCTACTCTTTACCTTTCTGGAGCTTTGGGGATATCTCTGAGTTCAAATATATCCTGGGACATCAATGTTCCACCAACGGATCTTATGTCTATGTGGAGAGAACTCTGCTAGAGAAAGTTCTTGCTAGATAAAGCTTGCCCCAAAACCATCCCAGGGAAAGGAAGAAGAAATACGAACAAGACTGCTGTCTACTCCATGAGCTTCCGGCTTCCAGGGGCATCTCCAACTCCTCACACCCACTGCCTTGGAATTTAGTTGCTCTTAGAATTTTCTCCTTCTTTTATTAGTGTTTATTAACTGTATAAAGCAACAGGTTCCACTGCTGCTCACACGCACGCCTACCGTGCACTTTGACCGCCATCCCCCCGTACCTCTCTCATCCCCCCGCCCTTCCACAGCTTTCTTCCTTTTCCCAAATATGTCTCTTCCAACTTTCACCTCTCTTCTCTCCAGAGTCTGTGTGTAAGAGAAGGAGCTCTGTCCTCTTTGTGTCTGCCTTTTTAACATGATGATCTCCAATTCCATGCAAACAACCTGATTTCATTCTTTTTTATTAATTAGTTAATGAATTATTTGATTTTATTGTATGTGTATGAGTGCTATGCCTGCATGTGTGCAAGTGCACCCATGTCATGCAGTGCCCACGGAGGACACAAGAGAGCGTTGGATCCCCTAGAACTGGAGTTATAGATGGTTGTTATCTACCATGTGGGTGCTGGGATTCAAACCCGCATCACAGTCAGTGTTCTTAACCACTGAGCCATCTCTCCAGCCCCCTGATTTCATTCTTTATTCTGCCTTTAGAAATGTCTGTTGAGGTCTGAGGTAACTGTGTCAGCAAAAACTGCAGTGTGCCTGGGGCTGGTGGCCTGAATTTTATGAGAGAGACCTCCAGAGAGCTGTCATTTCTTGGCCCCTCTTCTGGAACCTTCTGGCCTTTGGTGAGGCCAGCCTGACACGTAGATTCAAGTTCCCAGTTAGAAACAGCTTGGCTGTTTTTGATAACTCGGCCGTGTATTCTTAGGAACTTTGTCTTCTATTAGTGGTTCCACAGTCCAGTAAGAAGCTGCAGGGGCCTCTCACTCAGAGCTTAAGGTGAGCTGAGCTTTGTGTCCACACTTTGGCCATCTGAATCCCACGGCACACTTCAGGGCAGCGCTCTTCTCTGGACAGGGGCCTTATCAGAAGCCACACAGTCAGCCACTTCCCAGTGCACACTGGGAAGACCCTGAAAGTCCCATCTACCTTCGCCTTCTCCCCCAGCATGTCTGTCCCGGACAGTGTTCTTCAGGAACTTGTCACCTGTCTCCCGTACCGCGTGTTCCCCGAACAGCGTTGGGCCAGGACTGGGCCTGCGTAGGCTCCAGCTGGGCTTGTGCAGTCTCTGCACACCTATAACTAAAACAAGCCTTGGAAGAGGAACCCGTTCAGAGTGGCTGGAGCAGGAGCCCCCTTCCCAGTCCTCCCCTCCCCCTCCCGCCCATGATAACCCGGGTCAGAAGGGAAACCGAAGAGGAAAGACTGTTAATTTTTTACCCAAAGGCCAGCTCCACAGAACAGGCCTGTCCTTGGTACAGCCACTGCCTCTCACGGCAGGACATTTGAGAATTCCATCGCCTTTCAAGCGTAGGGTTTTTGGCCCCTTTTCTGGAACCCTCTTCTGTCATCTGGTTAGAAAACTTAACCAATCACTCTGCAACCCTGAACCGTACAGACATCCCATTCTGCCTTCCCGCATCCTCACCTGCTCTTTTCCCAGCAGCCCCTGCAGGCATTGGGCTCTGGAACAGTCACTGTGACCACACACCTATTTAATGCTTTGTGATTCCCATGCTGGGGCGGGAAGGACCAAGAAATAGGCAGCCACACTTCTCTGCCAAGGTGACTTCCCGCAGACGGTGGGGAGGGGGCACGGAGGAGCGGACATTACTCACTTCAGACGAAGCCAGGAGCCAGGAGAGGCCCCCCTTGCTTGGGGATGCTAATGTTATCTTTTGGGGAAAGCAAGCGGTGACCTCTTCTCACTGCCCTGCTGGAGGAGCCTCTCTATACCAAGGTGATCATCCTCCTTGCATTTGGCCCTGGGACCTGCTTTGGTGCTCTGACTCTCAGCCGTAGCCAGGAACCTGCACCGGGAGACTCCAGGGCCCTGGGACCCGTGTCCTTCCTGGCTGCTCTCACTGCACATGGTCACTGACCTTCCTGAAGGACTTTCTTCATCCGGTTTGCAGAAATCACTGGCTTCTGCTTCTCTTGCATTCTAGGACCTTCCTCTGCTGGGCCTTTGTCCTCATCCCAGTTCCGGGCTGTTCCAGGAGCTCAGGACTCTGTCCTTGGTCTTCTTCTCCACTCATGGTACCTCCACTTGCTCATCTCTCACACACGGATATGGATTCCAGGTTAAGTCGTAAGCAACACCTCCTGATAGATCTTTTCTCTCTACCAAAGTGGTCATTTCAAGGGCTTGCCCCAATGCTGTGACTCTACTGACTCCCAAATTTGTTTCTAACCTCCTGGCCTTGGCTTGAACTCCAAACTTCCAATTTGGGTCTGGTAAATATCTCCAAACAGATCCTAGACATCAGCATCCCTACAAGGCTTTCTTTCCTCTTAGTCATCCCCCCCTTCCATTTGCTCAAACCAAAAATCCGCCCTAACTCCAAGTCTCACTGCGTGAGTCTTGCTATTCCAGTCGCCCTTTCTTGCCCAACCCTCTAGTTCTCCTTCTCTTTCACCCTGCTGTACCTTAGACCTTTCAGTCCTGGTTTCCCTGCCTCTAATTCTCCTCTCTCGTTTCACTCATCCAAGTCCCTTTTCACATATCACCTCCACTGAAGGTGCACCTCCAGCCACCCCAATCTCAGTAATCCTTTGGGGGCGGGGGATTACTACTTGATTTCATAGAATTAGAACATATAATATGTTGTGTAATAATTTGTTTATGTGTTTATTGCCTATCCCCATTAGAATCTAAGTTTTCTGAGGACAAAGATTATTGTTGGTTTGCTCAGGGCCTTCATTAATGCCTCATACATAATCGATGTTCGATAGGCATTTGCTAAGTAAATGAATGAATCGATAGGTATATATCCCAGACTCTTAGACCTGCATCTTTTGAGCCTTCAACAGAGGTTGATACTTGAGACTCTTGGACCAATAGTTTAACAACAATGTGGGGCTAGGATTATATTGAAATGAGAATTTGTAATATTTGGAGCACTTCCCTTAGGTATCATTATTCCTACTTTCTTTCCGACTATCAGAGGGGATGAACCCCACAGAAGGGGTCAGCTCTCTTTTCATTTTGCTCATCCAAAATATTAAGACATTGAGTGTCTTCATGCAGTGATTATGGTCTTTTCAGAGTTGGATATCATCAATACACACACGCACTAATAATGATAAAAATAACGTTCATTCAGATCTGTACCTGCTTGATAGGGTCTCAGCCCTTGCGGTGGTTTGAATGAGAATGTCCCTATAGGTTCCAAGAGTTCAGACATTCTGTCCCCAGTTGGTGGCGCTCTTTTGGGAGGCCTTAGAAGGTATGGCCATGCTGGAGGAAGCATGTCACTAGGGACAGGCTTAGAGAGTTCTTAAGCCTTCCCAGCTCTCCACTCTCTGCTTCCTGTGCCTGCTTGAAGATGTGAGCGCTTAGCTTCTACGTCTGCTGCAGCCACCTCTGCCGCCATGCCTCCCCACATGCCAGACTCTAATCCCTCTAAAACTGTAAGCACAAATAAACTCTTCTTCCTAAAAGCTCCCCTTGGTCACAGTGCTTTATCACAGCCACAGAAAGGTAACTAAGACAGTCATCTACGTATCAAGCAGGTACAGGCTTGCTCTCCACTTGCAGATGAGAAAAACCAAGGCACAAAAGGGACTAAGTAACTTTTCGAAGTTCACAGAGTCAGTGTGAATAAAGGCCCATGCTTCAAGTCTTTAATGACACTTCCATATGAAGTCTCCTTTTCTTTCTTTCCTCCTGCGGAGACAGTTCAAACTCTGACAAGGTTCATGAAATCAAGGGCAAGGAGAGCCTTCGTTAGTATAGGCCCATGTTGCAGTGAGGAAAACTGTAGACCCCAGATCTCCTAAAGCAATGTGACACAACTGAAACCTAACCAATCATATAGAGTTCTACTCCCTCACTGGTTTCTAAGGGCCATTTACATCTCTGGGGCTGGCCCTGTTCCCCAGCCCAGCTGAAGGCCATGTTTCTGTCTCACACCTTTAGGTGAAGAACTGGGATCCATGTAGCAATAATTCACCTTCAGCCTCCCTTATGAGGCCAATTCCACCTGGTAAGCAAAAGTCCTGACGCCCTGAGTTTTCACATCCCACAGCTGATAGGTGGATATATCAGTCCTTGAACCGAAATGACTTCTGAAGAATGTCACTGGGTTTGCACTGGCAAGAAAGGAAGAAACAGGATCGTGTGCAGATGTCCACCTCCTGTGGTCCTGACTGTGTTATGTTTGGGATACTGGGATAGTGGAGCATCTCTCATAGGATCAGTGACAAGTACCGGGCACTGCTTCCTGCAGGCCTCTCCCCTCCCCAGATGTGTTGACCAGAGGAGAGTGAGGACTGACTCTCAAAGAAAGAGAGCAAGTGGAAGGATCCATGGAAGTAATTCCAAGAAGAATTACAGGTCATCGGGGGAGTCACACTCCTGAGCTGCAAGCTAAGGCCCTGAAGCATCAGATACTGTGTAGCCCATGCACCTACCCTTCCCTTGGAGTCACAAATGCTTTTAGAGACACCCTACATCCCCTCTCAGAGATAGACAGTACTCCAGCTCTGTAGAACCAAGACTGCGAACTCAACCACTACTCACAAAAGCTGCAATCGCATCCATGCTGACAGAAAGACTTAAAGCTATGCTTCCATACAGGCTTTCCAGAAACGTGTGGATTAAAGAGAGAACATGTCAACAAGCAGGGAGAGAGAGACTATTCTGCTACTGTGCTTTCAAGTCTGTCCAGTGAAGAGCTGGTGCTGGAAGGAAGTGGGCTGAGACTCAGATGTCCTTCCTTGTCACTGTTCTAGAAGTCAGGACCAGACAGATACGTCCACTATCAACAGGTTGCCCAAGTTGGAGGGACCCATCTCTATCCTAGACCCTATCCCCACAATATGGGCCATCCTTTGTCCACTGACTAGGGCACTGGAGAGCCTATGTCAAGGACCGATGAACCTGCTGACCTTCAAAACTCTCAGACATGGTGGGCTTCAGTCTCCCTATCTACAGGGCAGACACAGAATGGTTCCAAGTTGCTGTACTGCTCTAATATTCTGGGGTTTAATAAAGTCCGAAGAGAGAGGTATTGGGGGAAGATCTGCTCATCGTGGAATCGTTCTAGCAGTTTCCACAAACTAAGCTGTAGGATCTCCTTCCCCATAGAAGCTTTGAAATGATATCTATCCTTGGACTTTTAAATTGCATCAAAGCAAAAGAACCGAAAACAATCAAAATATATGGTGCAGGAGGGCTGGCTGTACACTGATCTCATTGTCACTCAAGACCTGTTCACTGCTATCACCGGAGGGGTGACATATGACAATCTTATTGTTCGTGCTCAAAGTTACTAAGTAATGGCTGGTTGCCAAGGCATGTGATGGACACTTCACACTTGGGAGAATGCAGGAAGCAAACAACACATTGTCTTTACATTTAGGAGAAAAAGAATGGAGTTCATAAAAAGAAATCTCGATGCGAAAACGAGAAAATTAGAATAGTACCGTAATTCTGAAAGTCAAGACCTGATTTCCACCCACTTCAACGTTGACCGAGTTCAGAAGTCCAGCAGACGCTAAGTCTTTGCCACACGAACAGAAATATGAGTGGTATTACCATGAAGTCACACCACTAAAGCTAAATCATTGCTAGCTCCATGCAAATAGACAAAGAATATTTACCTTAGCCCAATCATGAAGCATGTTTTCTTTAGGGAACATCTGGTCTTTCTGATAAGATAATGCTAAGGTGGGCCATTTTAATTTTAACACTACATAGGCTGTAGATTTAGCTGGTGCAGCCTTGTAGAGGGAACTAGCCCTGTTTATGTTTATGAGCCTAGTTAAAAATGAAAATGTGGGGCTCCTCGTCAAGAATAACTAAGAATTTTAAGAGTGAAGGTTGAGCACTAAAACAAGCACAGAGCTTAGGTCTGTTGGCATCGGATAGGTCACGGCCCCATGGAACACGCCCACGGATGGTCTAGAGTTAACCGCCAGTGACACTGAGCAAGTGCTTGCTTTCTCCTGAGCACTGTTCTGAGAACTTCACATGTATTAACTCCTTAGGGCAACCTAGAGAACTGCTGTTATTTTCTACCTCACTAGGGACACTGAGGACCAGAGAGGTAAACATCTAGCCATGGCTCCAGGGACACAGAGGAGAGCCAGCATTTGGTCTAGACCCAGGGCATTATATCAGCACACTATGGTACATCTTGTTACCGTTCTCTACATCTGAGTGTGGATGCTGTACTGGTAGAGTTCTGTTCTGTGGAGTCTCCCTTCTCTTCGAAGATCAGCACTCATCTTGAGGAATTCTGAGGCTGCCACAGTTGGAAGAAACTGCACTGGAGGGAACTTTGCATGTGGGCATCACAGTGGAGGTTTGAGTGTGGAGAGCAGGGAGTGGTTTTTCTTGGATCTCCACATGTTACTGAAGCTTCACAGTGAAAGCTTGTGGAAGCTTGACATCTAAGGCCATCAGTAAAAGTGACTCACACTAACAAAGCCCACCATGCTCCAGTTATGGAAACTACTGCACACTGGAAGAATGGGGCCTCTGGCAGAAGTGGGCTTGCCTGGAAGAGCTTTGCCCTGTCCCTCAAGGCTGCGACCTTGTTTCTGGGAAACTCCAAAGAAAGGAACTCCATACCAGGCTTTGCATCTTCTATAGCACAGGCTGCAAGGCAGGCACAGCGAGTACAAAATGAACAGCACCATTCTCAGAGAGAAGACCACCAGGGGCCTGGGCCTCTGCTTTCTAGAACTTTGGTTATCCAGCTTTAGTCTCGGATAAGCATCTCTCAAGGGCACTTTGAAAGGCAGGCTCTGTGCTCACCTTGGACCAAGCTTTCTGGATGCTGATGGGAATGGTCCATCCTTTGCAACGTTCTCTGTGGGATGGAGGACTTAATATGGGGATGTTCCCAGGAGGGTTGGCACCTGATCACACTTCCTCAGTGAGAGCCACGGCACCCTTCTAGGAGAGTGCATCCTCAGGATGGAGTCTGGCCACTAGCAGGGCCCTGATTCTTCTCTCCAGCCACTTCTTATACACATGATATCATAGACTTTAAGAGCTGAGAGAAGTCTCAGAGGTCAAAGATGGGCTAAGCCAACTCCTTATCTTGAGGAAGAGGAAACAGAAGCTCAGAGACCTGAAGACACTAGCTTGAAGCCACACAGCACCCCTTAATTAACCAGTAAGTGCTATTCTTCTGGCCACTGGAGGAACCACACTACATAGATAAATTTTTGGTCCATGGCAAAGAAAACGTATCGTCTAATAGTATGGTATCTTTCCAGAGTGGTATAAAAGTCTTTAAATAGATCACCTATTGGGGAAATGTAATCATAGACTTTAATGAATACAAAGTGCTCAAGATATTTTTTGTTGTTCTTATTAGGTTACCTCTATATGGTACAAATCTATTAGTCACATAGACTAGAGGCTGCAGAGTTGCGGTCAAGCACTGAACAGATAATTGCTCATTTGCTGAGATTAACATCTCATCACAGCGTTGGGACACACTTATGAATCTTGCCGTCTCCACAGAGCCTGTAGTTGTGGGACTCTCCGTTCTGGCCGTCTCCGTGTCCACAGCCTCCTACACACAAACAATTGCTCTAAACGCGGCATTTAATTAAAGGCTCTTCCTGTGCCGTGCCATGGCTGCAGTCACAGGAGAGATGGGAGAGAGACCCCATTTGTTGTTGTTGTTGTTTTTAAGTCACTGCTTGTTGGGGACTAGTGAGCTCTAAAGCAGTCGTTAAAGGATTAAAGGCTGGGAGGCCCCTGTGAAGGATCTAATATTGATGACTGCAGAATTGGAAATTGCAAAGCACACACTTATTCTGTGTTTATGAGTCAGCATAGAGTTACAGTGCGACAGGGGATTCTGCTTCTACCTTTAAAGGATCTGTCCTGCAACCAGTTCCTTCAGATGGAGCAGGGGGCAGGGAGCCTCCTGAGGGTCTTGAAACACAAGGAACTTAGAAGGCTCAGGAAACAGGAATCTTACAAGTCCCACAGGTACCTCCCTGAGATTATATGATCAGTAAACCAGTTGATGGGGAGAAGAAACCTTTGGTGGGGTAGCTGCCTTCAAGTTGCACGAGAGATTCCAACTGTACAGTTTCAAGACTTGTCACCCATGTTTCTGAGGAATGTTTGATGATGCTTCTGCCCGAGTCACACATGCTCCTGTTAGTAACCCCAATGAATTTTTGGTTTACAAACTGGACTTGTATGAATTATAATTTCTCTGGTCTGTCCTTGTCCTCTCTACATGAGGTCAACAGAAATTCTCTCCAGGAAAAGTCACACAACAGGACCCTGTCACCAAAACTTGGAGTTCTCTGCCTCTTCCCTCTCTCCCAAAGTCGCATCTAGCATGTTCTTTTTCTTTTTCTGAGACAAGGTCTCCCTGAAGCCCCAGCTTGCCTGGAACTCGCTATGTAGACAAGACTGGCCCCCATCTCACAGAGATCTGCCTGCCTTTGCCTCCTGAGTGCTGGAATTTAAAGGTGTGAGGCATTAGGCCCAACACCTGAGTTGTTCTTCACTACCAGATTCTAGAGTGAGAGATGAGAAGTCAGATGGGACAGGTTGGGAGAAGCCAAGAGGAAGCCTTCTGATTGGCCTGCCACATCTGAGTGCAGAGGCTCAGCATTGCCCTCAGAGGAGCTCTGACTCCATGCTAACAAAGGGAACCTGTCCCTGGGACAGTTCTTCCTGCATTAAGAGGCTCACCCTCCCCCCAAAATAATCAAACAGGCAACAAATAATTTTACCATTACTAGGTAATACGTGTTAATTGCTCCGTTTATATACTGCGACTAGCATACCATTAGAGACTGTGTATGCACTGTAACTAGAGCACTAATAAATTTAAAATGCGCCTATTAGGGTGACAGCTTTGGAGGTGCAAAGGAATAACAGCTATCACTTGGCAGCAGCCTCTCACCCCATCTGCCGAGACTGTGCATACATTTTCAGCTTTCTGAGCAATGATTAGGCCTGTCAGAACCTCTTTAACCTTCTAACTGCTGGTCCCCACTGGCCGTAATTAGAGACTAATGAATTCAGAAGATGCAGGCCGTGAGGAAAACTGCCTTGACAGTTTGTGTACAAATTAAGCCCCAATTACTTCAAGCATCTTTTGCATCGCGGATACAAGTCTCTGTTATTATTTTTGAATATGGTCATTTTAGCAGAAATGAAGAACTTGGCTAATGTATTTTGTCATTTTTATGGCTCATCATAAAGCACAAACATACTGGGCGGGTCATAAATATGTGAAATAAACTATGGTAGATTATAAACAGAAATTAATTTTCCTCTTGGGAACACCCTACCACCTTTTCTTATCCTGTCTGTTGGATACACTGATTAATACAGTTATTGTTTATTCAGATCATATCTGTTGTGGAAGGAGCCTGGCTGACTAACAGGTTGTGTGGCTTAGGTTTAGACCCCAAGGAAGAAGCGTGTGGAAGGGAGGTGTTTCTCCATGGCTAATCCTGCTGTGAATGTTGCTTTGAGTGTTCAGAAAACTCTGCCCTCTTCTGCCCTTCCACCTTCTACGGTCACAGCGTGGTTTGATGTCACCTTGGTCTCCAAAACTCTTGAGATGTTACTCAATCTTTTTTCATCCTCTCTATCATCCTGTGTAGATGTTCAGTCTATGCCAGTTAGGGGACACCTCCCTCTACTCTGTGTGGTGTGTGGTGCCTTGAGAACCCTGCCTATGTGAGTCTAGAAAGCAAGTAGAGTGAGTGGGCATTCCTGTCCGATGCCCACTGCCCTTAGTAGCTATCACTCCCGCCACTGCTGCCACCTCCCAGAGCTGGCCATCTGTATTGGTCACTGTGCTCCACGCAGCTCAGGGATCCCTGTGCTGGGAGGGTGCTCTTTTCTTGCTGACTGCCAATTGCCACTCAAGTTTGTGAATGTCGGAGACCCCGTCTCTGCTCTGCTCTTACAATAAGTTAAAGCTCTCCCTCTGTCCAGCCAGCAACCCAGCTTCTTGAGGTATGTAGAATAATATTCTTTCTTAACAACATAAAAGCTTTGTCTTCACCCCAAGATCCATGAAGGTGTCACCACCCATGACTAAAGCAGTTCTACAGAAGATATTTGAGAAGAGGGGTTACCTAGCAAGGTCCACTCTAAGCACAAGAATTTTACGAGGAAGCCAGGAGGATTAGCAAGTGGCAGGAAACAAAGGGGTGTGGGTGTGACTAAGACCTAGAATGCAGGTGGCTTCTAGGAGCTGAAAAGGTTGAGGACAGAGGACCAGCCCTTTCAACACCTTGAGTTTAGACTTCTGATGTTCAGAAGTATAAGATAATACATGCGTGGTTTTATAAGCCACTGAGTTTATGATAATTTGTTTCAGTAGTAACAGGAGACAGGAGGACTTGTGTTTGTATTGTAATTATGATTTCAATCATTTATCCTGTATAAAACACTACATTCTATCTTTCCATCGCTTCATATTCCACCCCCCTCCTCAATTCTGAGATTGAAATAGGAAACCATTGCATCAGCCCACATTTCTACCCCTTGACAAGGACCTGAGAAAACACCTTCAGGAAAGGAGGATCTATTTTGACTCACAGTTTCAAAGATCTCAGTCTATCTTAGATGAGGGCTTAGTTCATGGTGGTCAGAAACAGAGAGGGACAGAGACAGAGACAGAGACAGAGACAGAGATGGAGGCAGAGACAGAGACAGAAGCAGAGAGAAGGGGCAGAGAGAGGAGAGAGAACAAATAATATATGCCTGTGCCTGTGGCATCTAACTCTCCTCTTTCCTCCCCTTTAGTCCATCCAGGCTTCCAGAGTATAAGATGGTGCCACCCAAAGTCAATGTAGGTCTTTTCCTTTAATTAATCCTCCCTGGAAACTCCCCACAGACACATCCAACAGTATGACTTAGCACTGTGAGGTTGACAATACATAGTAACAATATTGACAATACATATTAGCAATGTGGTATGCAACACTATCCCCAGGAGAATGAAAACCATTCCAGAAGCCTATTTCACATGTGGAACAAAGTAGACATTCAATAAACAGCTGATGAAGTACAGTTCAGAACTGAGTCTTCGTGTGCACACAAGTCCCGATAAGATGCAGAGCCTTATGGCATCTCATTGCCCCGTCTTGCCTCTCGATCTGCACATGCTTTCTAGATGGAAGCTCCAGCCTTCCTGGTCTCAAATGATGGGAAGCATCTGTTCTTCCCAGGAGATTCGCGTTTGACCTGCTCTTAGGCTCTGACTGCTATGACTCAGACCTACTTATTTGGTCTCTGGTCACTTTTAGGTCTGCTTCTGACATAAAAATTATATGAGTTCAACTCTGAGCAAGATGCTTGAGTAGCTCTTTAATGATTGTCCTGTCGTAACCACTGTGTTGATGTCAACCCCAAGCAGATCGGGGTCTCCCCACAGGCTAACCATCCAAAAGGAAGAAGGCTTCACTCTGTTTGTGTGTCCTGCTAAGGATCCTGTTCTAGGACCGGAAGCCACAGCTTCAACCCAGCCCACTGAGAAGGCCCATGAGACCTTGCATTTCTCTTCTTTAGGCCTAGATCCTTCCTCTCTATCTCAGATCTAACCACAAGTATCAGCTATCCTTGGACAGATTACTGTGAAGACCAAAATGTCACTTAACTGCTAGGATTTGATCCACATTTTAATGCCTGCTTTTATACCACTGAGTCCTCTCCAGACCTACCTGGATAGCAGTATCCCCTCTGTCCACTCTCCCCTCTTGTTCTTAAGCCTCATTGGTACCTGGTGACAGCTGGCTCTGGAGTGTCAGCAAAGAGATAGGTTTAATTTGTGGCTTAAACATTGATTTAGAAACTCATTTCATTGAAGTGATTTTTTAAAAAGCAATATTTAGAAACAGTATAATATCCACATAGTGTATCCAATATGTGTGGTGCATATATTGTATGTGAACACATGTATGTGGATGTGTAAATAAAAGCTTGTGTGTGCATATGGAGACCAGAGAATGATATGTTATCAGGCGTCTTCTCTATCACACTATTTTTTGAGACAGTCTCTCACTGAACCTGGAGCTCGCTGATTTGGCTAGACTGGCTGGTCAGCAAGCCCCAGGGATCCTCCTGTCTCTCTTTCCATGAGGGTGGAAATCTCACGTGTTATCATGCCCAGTTATTTTTACAGGCGTGCTGGAGATCTGAACTCGGGTCCTCATGCCTGTACAGCAAGGACTTTATTCACTAGGCTGTCTCCCCAGTTTTCTATCCTCAATGGACTCTGCATTAGAGACTGCTTGACCATCCCCTTTTGAGTTATGTGCACACAAGAGGGGACAAGGTCTACTAGAAAATGCTGTTCAGTCGTGGCCTGCAGTGGCACAGTCTGTCCCCTGCAAGCCCAGGCCTTCCCACAGACCTGTGAAGTCTGACTTGGTACTAGCCAAAAGAATAGTAATGAGACCTACCGGAGTCTCAGGCAGGGAAAGGAAGTGGGATGGGAGGGCCTTAGACTTGTGAAAAGGCAGCTGTTCTGCTGCCTCTGAAGGGGAGGCTGCACCAAACAGGGTCAGGAGCGATGCTGCAGACTCAGAATTGCAGAAAGGAAAACCATGGCCCAGAAAAGCCACAACATGGTGTCTTTCCCCTGTGATGGAGACATGTCAGGCTCCTGTAAGCCCTTGATGCTGACTCGTGACTCATCAATCAGAGACACTCCTGTATGACCACACCTTCGAGGTGAGGGTGTTCATGAGCCTCAGAAAGTAATGCTGCAGACCAGGGCTGGAAAGCTCTGTCCTGATCCTGTGAACCCCCCTCACGGCTCACGAACATGCAGGAACCAGTCTGGAGACCCTGGCCGGGGGGGCCTCCCACCCCGCTGCCCCTCCTGGAGTTTTCCATCTCCACCCTCAGCCCCACTCGGCAACATCTGGGCCTCAAACTCCAGCCTCTCTGCTTCCCTTTGGTTTAGAAGGTGCTGCCTTCAGGTTTCCTTCTAGGTTGAGGGTGGAGAGAACAATGAAGCCTCAGTTGATGAGGACCCAGGGGAAGAAGGTGGAGCTCCAGGATGGCTGGTTTGCTATAATGGTGGCTGTGATTAAATGAAGCTCAGCTCAGCGTGTCTGCTTGATGCAAGGGTTTCTCCTCTGGGGTCCACCTTTAAAAACAGGAGAGAAGGCACATACCAAACAGCATGGTATGGAGGGCCGTTGGGGGTCCCTGTGCTTGGAGCCAGCCCGAGGGGACGAAGGGTCTCCGCTGTGGGGGGATGAGTAGCCGCGGAATTAACAGACTCCAGGAGCTGAGTGAGAAGCATGCAGATGGGCGAGCCGCTGCAAAACTCAGTTTATTCAAGGAATAAATAGGTGCAAGGGGTCTTATAGGTCTGGTTAGCCAATTGCCGTATGGGATGGGGTCCCGACTGCAGCCAATAGTACTCTGTTCCCAGGTAGATCATCTTGGTGCAGGTTCTTTCCAGATGCTGGGAAGAAGCTGGTATTATGACGAGCCAGAGCGGAGTGTCACGCCCACGGGAGCCATTCCTCTATTCCTCATAGCAGGTGACCTGGTTAAGGCTCATCCTGCGTTGTGCCCTACAGAGGACCATAGCCCTCTCCTGCAAATCACTGTATGGAGTTAAAGGCGCTTCTAACAAAGTCCCAGCTACAACTCGACCCTCGCTATGAAATTTTAAAATGCCATTAATTGCCCATCTGGCCTCTCTCCTAATTCTTCATCTCCTTCTGGACCAACTCTTCAGAAGCAAAGCAGCCACTAGACAAAGAGAAGTGGATGAAGAACTGCTTTTGTTCTGCCCTTCAAGACCAGTCCCTCCCTACTCACCAGGACTCTGCGCTGAGTCTGTACCCGAGGCAGGCTGGCGGGCTGTGGGACGGTCTGCCCTTCAAGACCAGTCCCTCCCTACTCACCAAGACTCTGCGCTGAGTCTGTACCCGAGGCAGGCTGGCCGGCTGTGGGACGGTGGCAGAGAAGTGGATGAAGAACTGCTTTTGTTCTGCCCTTCAAGACCAGTCCCTCCCTACTCACCAGGACTCTGCGCTGAGTCTGTGCCCGAGGCGGGCTGGCGGGCTGTGGGACGGTGGCAGAAGGACTTGCAGCAGAATCACCTTACCACAGTGGCACCACTAGAACCGAGCCCGTGCTGGTTTGTAGCTTTGTGGCTGTGTGTGGTATGTGTGTGCATGTGTGTATATACATGCATGAGTGTGTACATATGAATGTGAGTGCACAGTGTATCACAGTGTGCATGTATGTGCATATGTATATATGTGTATGAACATGAATGTATATGTGTGCAGGTGAACTGTGTCTAAAGTGTGTAACTGCATGTGTGTAAAATGTGTGAATGTATGCATATGTGTGAACACAAGTGTATAGAGTGTGACAGTGTATGTGTGTGCACATGTATGAGTGTAAATAGGTGATCATTTGAGTATGTGTTCACATAAGTAAATGAATGTATAGTGTGTGACAGTGTGCATGTGTGTGAATGTAAGTATATATGAGTATGTACATGTATGTGAACATATAATGTGCCTGCATGTATGTGAATATGAGTGTATATAGAGTGTGTGTCAGTGTGCTGTGTGTGCACATGTGTGTGGGCATATTACTGTGTATTTTTCCTATGTGTGAATATGTGTGTGTGGAGTGACTGTGCATATGTACATGCACGTGTGTGACAATGTAAATTTGGGTGAGCACATGAATGTGTACATGCATATGTATGAATATGTGATATATGAAGTATGTGACAGTGCATGTAAGTGTGCATTTAAGTGCATGTGAGTGTGTGTACACATGTGTGTGTGAGTGTGCATGGTATGTGTGATCATGTGTGTGGCACATGAAGATCACATACGTCTGTGTACATTCAGATGCTGAATATGTGTGTGTAAGGGTGTGTGTGACAGTGCATATATGTACATATGTGCATGTATGAATGAGTATGTCTACCTGTGTGTGAATGTGTGTGGTGTGTAACAGTGTGCATGTGAGTATGTGTATGTGAATGTATGTGGAGTGTGGCTGTGCATGTGTGTGTACATGTGTGTATATTGGGAACATGCCTCACAGAGTTAGCGGATCTATCACACATGCATCAAGTTTAGTTTTGCTTCAGCAAACCAGTTCTCTGGAAGGTCAGGTGGATGTACGCGGTCAAACAACCTGCAATGTGTACTCCTCGTGAGACAGGATTCTGTTCCCAGAAGCTGCACACAGACCATCATTCTTGAGAGTATGACATCCGTGCTAGGTGACATATGTTCACTCAGCCAGAATTGCCACAGAACCTCAGGAGCTGCCAGTCACTCTCCTTGCTGTGTCCTGTCATCTCCTCACATTCTCACCAACTCCCTTTCTACAGGATCCTACAGGAATCCACCTGCTTCTGCTCTCATCAGAACCTGTGTTAGCTTTCTCACACAGGATAATTTTGGGCAGGGTGCTGGGGAGTAGACCCAGACCTGTGCAAGCTAGGCACTTAGCATGCTGCCACCGATCTACATCTCAGTCCCACAAACTATCTGAGCAGTTTCTGCCATGAACACATTAAAATGTGATGTGCTCCTTCGAGGCACCTGAAGAGATCAAGCGGGCTAGGGTTCAGTCAGGGCCCCACAGCCTCACCTACATTCTGCCTTCAGAAGAGAACCCAGTATTCTCTGGAGTGGAATATTTGCTTTCTCCGATGCCTTTACAGTCTCAAATTACCACAAAGCACATTTTAGGGCACTAAGACCTAAGAAGTGAGGTAGAAAGCATCAACAAAGCCTTTGTTTTCTTGAGTTTCAGAGACAGATATGGCCGGCACTGCCTTCTGCCTTCTTCTGCTACTTACTGTTAAAATTCATGTGTTTGTGCAGGGGCTGGTATACGTATGTGTGTGCAGTGCCTGTAGAGGCCAAAAGAGGCCATCGGGTCCCCTGAAGCTGGAGTCACAGGCAGTTGTGAGCCACCAGATATGGGTCCTGGGAAGTGAACTCAGTTTCCAAGTTCTCTTAACCGCTGAGTCATCCCTCCAGCATCTCCTGCCTTCTTCTCCTGAGAAGAGCATGACCGCTGAAGCTGAAGCAGCCTCTTTCAGATCATGAAGCCCAAACCAAGGAAAACAAAAAGAAACTGGCTCTGAGATCTCCAAACCATCGAACTAGCACCAGTAGCCGTTACTATTAGGTGTCTCTCTTTGTCAAGTTACTGGTCAGTCAAATGTTCTGCTGTGTTCATCCTATCAGATGTGTGGAATGTTTCTCAGTAAGATCTACAGTCCACAGACCACGGGCAAAGTCTCCAGGGGAGACTCTGTGTAGGGGTTCATGTGACCAAAATTAATTCTTCTAAAAAAATATCTGTGCTTGAAACCACTAGATTGAATGCGTTTTCCAATGAAAGATTGATTAGCCTTATTACAGAAGGCACAGATCCCTTGTGCTGCGTCTTAGCACTGTGAGGTCGGCACTGTGAGGTGTTTTAACATGACCTTTTGGTGTGAGCCCTCTCTAACTCTGGCGCTTTCTCCCTAATGTGGCCAGAGTTCCAGCTCGTTCCCTGCATCCAGTTCTTTTCTCATTGCTGTAACAAAATACCCGACAAAAATGACTTGAGGAAGAAAAGGTTTATTTGGGCTCAGAGTACAAGGGGACACAGTTCATCGTAGGGGTAAGGCACGGCAGCAGGAGATGGGGGCAGCTGATCACGCGGCATCTGCAGTCAGGAAGCAAAGAGAGACGAGCGCTGGGGCTCCGTTCACTGTCTCCTTTGCATGGGCCGGTGCCACGCATACGTAGGGCACCTGTCCTTTCTCAGTTTAACCAGTCTATGAACTCCCTCACAGCCAGTCTCCTAGTTGATTCTAGATCCTTTCGAGTTGGCAGCCAACGATAACCATCACAGAACCTTCCCAGTCAGCCTGGATGACTCTTCACCGTCAGGAAGTGTATTCACTGGATTCCTAGGCTGGAAGCCTGAAGGGGAGGGAGAGATAGAGATAAACTGGTCAAATGAAAAAAAATGTGAAAATAGTGCTTGTCCACTCATCCTTAGCTCACTCTTAGAAGCACCTCCTCAGTGCTCCCACCTCCTCGGTGCTCCCCACCTCCCCGGTGCTCCCCACCTCTCTGGTGCTCCCCACCTCCCCGGTGCTCCCCACCTCCCCAGTGCTCCTCCCCTCCCCGGTGCTCCCACGTCCCCGATGCTCCCCACCTCTCCGGTGCTCCCACCTCCCCGATGCTCCCCACCTCCCCGGTGCTCCCCTCCTCCCCAGTGCTCTCCACCTCCCCGGTGCTCCCCACCTCCCCGGTGCTCCCACCTCTCTGGTGCTCCCCACCTCCGCGGTGCTCCTCCCCTCCCCGGTGCTCCCACCTCCCCGGTGCTCCCCTCCTCCCCGGTGCTCCCCACCTCCCAGGTGCTCCCCTCCTCCCCGGTGCTCCCCACCTCCCCGGTGCTCCCCACCTCCCCGGTGCTCCCCTCCTCCGCGGTGCTCCTCCCCTCCCCGGTGCTCCCACGTCCCCGGTGCTCCCCACCTCTCCGGTGCTCCCACCTCCCCGGTGCTCCCCACCTCCCCGGTGCTCCCCACCTCCGCGGTGCTCCTCCCCTCCCCGGTGCTCCCCTCCTCCCACGTGCTGGGGATGCAAGTGCATGCCACAGTGGCTTTTTAAAAAGCATGGTTTCAGAGCTCAAAGTCGAGTATTAGTGTTCGCAGGGCTGCCTCCTCAGCCCCTGCTCCTGCAGAATTCTCTTTTTAAAAATCTCCTCCATCTTCTGCAGCCCACCAGCTCTGTCTGTCCATGGACCTTGCCAAGCCATAGGTCATCTTTTATTCTTTGTCACTCTGTCTTCCTCTCAAAACCTTCAGCATCCTTGTTATAAGGGTTCCTTTATCCACACTTCTCCGTAGACCTCAGTGCTGTGCCCAGTGCTGGGCATGTGGCAAGTGTTTCATAAATAGTTGTGGGCGACTCTGCTCCTCTTCGTTCTAAAGTTTATATTTTCAGGTGCAAGCACAGAGCTTCTTTCAAAGCAGGTACCTCAGAAGACCCGAAGGGATCTATGGGCTCCTTACCCAAAGGAGACCTAGACCTCAACCCAGAACCAGAAGAAAGTTGGAATCTTTCCCCCCTGTCATGTTGGAAGGAGACAGGTTGTGTCCTCCTGAAACACAAACAGAATGAGGCTGTGTCTTCCTGGTCTTAGTTCATCAACTGGCATTCCTCCTTCCCCTAGGTCTTCCCATGGCCAAATTCAAGAAACAGATGTGCGCAGAACAAAGTCCTCCCCCGAGTCAGTATGGCTGTTTATACAATTTTCCCCCTGCCATCCAGATGTAGGCCCTGTCCTGCAAGATCCAAACAGGTTGGAATGTACCGACCCTGATCTGGGAAAGAGTGGAAGTGGAGAAAAGGAGGTGAGGAGAATATGACAGCACACGGTGGGATTCTGGGGAGAGGTCTCACTCTAACACAAAATGGGGCAGAGGACTTCCTTTCCCACAGAGACCCTGTTTCTCCCAACACAGGATCTGTGTCTACGAGCCCTCCTCTCTCTAAGGGAACACAGTCTTTTGGGCTGATCCGTTCATCCTGTATGGTCTCCCAACAGGAAGAGGGATGGTAAGACGTATTCCAAGCCAGTTGCTGTACGGTGCAGTTCCGTACCCACGACACTCCTCTCTCCCCTATCTCCCTGGGGTGCTGAACTTGCCTATCTGATTCTCACTCGAGCTGTGGGTGCCTGACTGCCATCAACCACAGTAAGGCTTCTGCCTCAGTATCTACAGATCGGTTTCCTGTCTCAGCTTCAACATCACCTTGGTAAACTGTGAAGTGAAGAGGGGCGGACAGATGCTCTTAATGAATTTACAACATCTCAGAGGTGAGAATTGAAAGCCCAGCTCGGACTGCAACATCTGCTCTGAACAAGGGCATCCAGGGACCTGTCATCAGAGTTTCTTTTTTGTCTTAAGGATGATCACCATGTACATTCACAAATAAAAACAAGAACTGTTCTGACAGCCAAGCAATCCGTGAAGAATTAAGCTTCCCAAATAGGAAAGCACTTGTGGCACCCTTGCCGCTGTGGTTCTGAAGAAACTCCTCGGCTCTCAGAGTCCACGCCTCACCCCCAAGTTCTGGTTGGATTCAGTCCTCCTAGACATGTTTCTGCACCAGGGCAAGGTTCCATTTGGAGAGGGAAGGATCCAGTTTTGAAGGACTGGGTTTCTTAATGATAAAATCAGACTTTCCCAGAGAGGATGTCAGAGGCAGTGTATTCAAGGGCACGGGGGCGGCGGGGGTAACAGAGTAAGCAGCATCTCTCTGTATGTCTCAACTCCTCCCAACCCTGTCCCTTTGTTTTAGGATCTGGGTTCTCTGGCTTCTGTGTCCTTCTTAACACAGTCCCTGCTTCCTGGACCACTTCTCTGCATTCCTTCCCTCCCCTCCCCAGGCTTTGCCTGTTATGGTCTTTACAACAGAGCCCTCTATGCACTCATCACTGACCATATCTTCTATGTGCTAAACTCTGGATGATCCTGGTTTGGGGCTGGATGTGACCACCCCGCTTCTCAGGGTCACGTGGCTTCTTGGTCTTTGGCATGTATTACATTCTGCCTTGTGTTAGAGATGGCAGCCCCTCAATACTGTCTTCTCCCGGAGGCACATCCCTTAGAAAATGAGCATCAGTGTCCCAAACAGGAGGAGCCATCAATAAGTATACTGATTTTTGTGGACTGACTCCCCCAGTGGAAGTTCTGGGAAGATGGAAAGGACTGCCTCCTTCTATTCTTGACCTTGGTGCCCCTTTCTCTGGCTAACTGGCAGTGTAAGAGAGTTCGGTGGAGAAGGTCAGGCTGAAGGAACCATTAGGTGCCCTTCATTGTATTTCAACTTGGAAAATACCTTCGTAGTTGAAAACTTAAGGCGCTATAAAAGTATACATGGCAGATTTGATGTGAGACCCTTCTGCCTGACGCTCTCTAAAGCCAGTCCCTGCTCTTCCAGCAGATTAGAAAAGCAGTTTTGTGATACTTCTACAGTCTCCAGACACTGAGAAAAGTAAACTGTGCTTGGCATGTTTTCCAACCAGATTGACCACCAAAAATAATGTTTGTGGACTGGGGAGATGCTGCATTCACTCAAGTGAGGACCTGAACTTGACCCCAAGCATACATGTAAAAATTGGGCTTGGTGTCATGTATCTGTAATCACAGCAGTGAGGGTGTATGGAGCAAGAGGACCCCTGTGGCTCACTGGTCAGCCAGTGTAGACGGATTGGTGACTTCCAGGTTCACTGAGAGGTCCTGTCTCAAAAAATAAGCTGGAGAATGAGGAAGACATCAGATGTTGACCTCTGGCCTTCACACACACACACACACACACACACACACACACACACACACACAGAGTAGTAGTGGCAGTAGTAGTAGGGGCAGTAGTAGGGCAGTAGTAGGGGCAGTAGTAGGGCAGTAGTAGGGGCAGTAGTAGGGCAGGAGTAGTGGTCCTGAGGTTGGTGCTACTGGGAAGTGGAAAGGCTTTTAAAAGAAGATATCATGGGAGGTCTTAGGCCACTGGCATTGGGCTGCGCCTTGCAGGAGACTGTGGGACTGCGCAGGACACACTCTCTCCCTCCCCAGTATCCTCCCCCAACCCCCGCCTTCTTTCCATGCATGAAGCAAACAGTTCACCTGCCGTGTATTCCTGCCTGGGCTCAAACCCAAAGTCACAGGGCCAAATCAGTTATGGATTGAACCCTCCAAAACCATAAGCCAAAATGAAGGCCAGAGGTCTCAGAAGGCTAAGAATTTAGGGAGGAGCTGGGATGTATCAGTCTTGAGTCAGAAAGCTGTGAGATGGGAAGCTGACAGTGTTTCCACATGGCAAGCCTGAGACAGAACTTCTTTGCTTCAGGACACCTCAGTGTCTGCTCTGAGGACCTAAATAGATGGATGAGGTGGTTGGAAGGTCACCTGATTCACTCAAAGCCCATTGGTGGAAAGGTTAGTCATACCTTGTAAACATCTTCACAGCAACATCGGCTGGGCTTTGTTCTAACAGGCAAGTTGACAAGACAATCATTTAAATAGACAGAGTGCCAACCAAAGCACGCAGCTAAGAGACTTTGAGGACATAAAATAGGACTGTTCCTCAACAAACCTGAGGAATCCCCTTCTTTAGCTGAATTTTTGGAAACATCTAAACAAAACCAAACTCCAAAAAACCAAAACAAAAGAAACCAAACAAACAAAAACCACCCTACTGGCCCTGAAAGACCTCGCACAGCAGAGCAGAACAAAGCTCAGGGTGCCTTTCCTTAGCTGGAGAACATTTCAGAGCCATCCCAGTAAATTCTAGAGAAACCCTGAAAAAACTCCAATTAAGTTCTAGAAAATCATTAAGAAAATTCCCAATAAGCCCCATTTGAATTAAAGTTTAACAACTGCTACAAGAGAATTCTTTACTGTAGTATGGTGACAGAAAACAAAACAACAAAACCCATAATGGTCACATTGGGGCTTAGATGAACATGAGAGATGAGTTCTCTCTCTCTCTCTCTCTCTCTCTCTCTCCCCCCTCCTTTAACTCTCCCTCTCCCTCCCTTTCCTCCTCCCCCCTCTTCTTCTCTTTAAATATTATTTTTATGACTGCTTAGCTTAAGAAAAAGACTCTTTAAAGACTATGACCCAACATCAGGGAGAAAGCAGACTAATCTCATAAACTAACGGCTGCTGTTGAGAACTCCTTTTGCGATATTCAGCTAGATAGGAAATAAAAAAAGAAGAAAGAACTTTGCAATAAACGACCTTCAGGGAAGAAGACTATTCATGCTAATTAGTAGCTCTCTCCCAACTCGGTTGCTATATGCATTAGGCCACGCCACAACGAACAATGAACACATTGTGGTAAATATCAAGACCAGTTTCAAGTACAGTTATCAAAATTTTAGAAAACTCGAGCACAGGTTTTTTTCATGAGCTTGTGACCTGCTGTTCCTGGTGTATTGCACAATAGTGTCTCTCCTAATGGCTTTTAGCTTTTGCCACTGCCAACTTTTATATTTAAAATCCATACAATTATGAACAATTTATGAGCATTATGAGGCTTTTCTTTTCTGCCCTGAATCTTAGCAATTCGAGCCAGCTTTTATCCTTAGCAAATCAAATGCATTTTGCTTACAACACTACATTCATTCTCACTTTATTCTTACTATTAGTATTCCTTATTATGCATATTTAATTTAAGATTGCATTTTCTCCATTAAAAAATTAGAATATTCTGGGAGAAGTAGGAGAAGGTGAGCGTTTGCTGTCATTAACCACAGAAGCTCTGAGAGGATCTTCCCAAAGTTACAAGCAAGAGACAGAAATGTTAAAAAGCAAAAATAGAACCAGACTTTGCTTGAAAGTCACAGGCCTTCCTTACATAATGACAGTTTATCCAGGTATCAAGTTCAAATAAGATAATGGTTTAAAAAAAAAAGGCCCTGTGAGTCACATGAATAGAAAAAAAACATAAATATGCTTGAGTTCTTTAGCCAAAAAATCCACCAATTGTAGTTCTTTACAAACTAATCCAGAGGGGCTGAAGAGATGCCTCATGGTTAAGACTATTGGCTGCTCTTGCAAAGGACCCAGATTTGGTTCCCAGCACCCACACGGTGCCTAAGAACCATCCCTAATTCTAGTTCCAGGGAATCTTCTGGACTCCTCTAGCATTACACACATGGGTGCACTTACATACATGCAGGCAAAACACTCAGACATATAATATAAAAATAAATAAAATCAAAAGAATTTAAAAAAATAAAGCTAGTCCGGAATCAGTCATGGTGGGCCACACCATAAATCCCAGCACTCAGGATGCAGAGGCAGGCAGATCTTTGTGAAATCTAGACCAGCCTGGTCTACATAAAGAGTAACAGGCCAGCTGGAGCTACAGGGAGACCCTGCCTCCTTGTCCAGGTGGGGTGTGGTGTTGCAGCCCCATAATCCCAGCACTAGGAAGGTGGGGGCAGGGGGATCAGGAGTTCAAAGTCATCCTCAGCTATACAGCAAGTTCAAGGTCATCCTGGGATACAAGACAACACTGGGGGGGGCCAAGACTTGGCATTTGTCCTTACATTAAAGTCCTTTAATAAAAGAGCTGGGAATTTGTGCTCTAAAAAATAGTAACCAATTCACATTCCTTTCCCAACTTTGCAGTTATTGATTGGAGGTGACCAGCCAAGGGGTGATTTATTGTTTCTTTGACTCTCCTCACTTTCACACCACAGTCATTAATTTAACTGATTGTTTTGAAATGATTAGAGGAGATGAAGGAACTGAGATCCAGTCCTTACAGTCTTCCTCAGCAACTCGAACATGGTTTTAAATATCACATACACATACTTCTGTAACTCCAGGCTGCAGAATCCAGACAGTACCGAGGAGGAAGGGTGGAAACAGAGAACAGACCACTCATTCATTGATCGATGAATATGCTGCTTCTCTGATATCATTTGTCATTGGCTTAAGACCTTTAGACCTGCAGAACCTACTGACACTGTCTCCCCTGTGCAATCCAAATAACACACCAGTCACTTTTTGAGCACCGATTAAACATCTGTTGCACGAAGGACACAGGACTGAAAACTGATTAGCTCATGACAGTGCACCCAGGAGGGCGTCCTCCCACGCGGCCTCAGGAAAATTTTTTGTCCCTCCCCTTTTCCAGCTCTGGGAAGAGGTACTGAGCATTTACTCTACCTCAGTTTTCTCCTAAAAATATATATGTAGAGAGAACAATATTACGTACTCTCAGAGTGGGCATGAGAATTAAAACCCTTAAAACAGCGTCCTGCATATGTACCTGGAGTCTATGCTTCTAGGGACCTATAGGAGACTTGCTCCCACCTGGTAACTCCCAGCATTTTAGAGGTTACCATCTCTTTCTGAGCTTAAAAGGAAAAGGAGAACATGGTCCCATCTGGATTCAAGTCAGGCCTGCTGGACTCCGTGCTCAGAGCACTCCCTGCTCCTGTACCGCGTCTTCTACCCTCAAAGAAATGAGAATACTTAAGACCAATAAACGTGTTAGAAATAAAGACATAAACAGGCTAATTAGCTGACTAATTACTCTCTCAAAGCTAATTTTTCTTAGTTCTGCTACAACCCTGATCAAAAACAAAACATCAAAAATGAGTAAAGGTGTCCTTTTCTGCTGTCTGGGCAATTAAAGCTAATCAAGGGCATCGTGACTCTGTGGACGACTGTTACCAATATTTGGACGCTGTCAGTTAGCAGTGACATGCATGCCTTTTCTACCTGCCTTTAAAAAGTAGAACTGAGGTAAGACAGGAGCGGAATCTCTCAGCAGACTTGACAATGGTGCAGTAACTTTGTACCAGCAACCTACAATGAAATTCCAAGAGCTCAAATTAGGGTAGTAAACACACACACCATTTGTTACCTCCTCATCCTCTCTATGGAGGTCCAGGGACTTACATGTCTGCACATTATTTTTAAATTTAAAAAAAATTGTGTGTGCTGGGGCTGCAGCAATGGCTCAGCGGTTTCAAAGTGGTTTGTCATAGCAGTTGAAAGCAAACTCAACAGAAATTGGTACCGGGATCATGGGATTATCGTGACAGAACTGACCCAGTTTGGGGGAGGATTGTAGAAGTGTTTGGAACTTTGGGCTAGAAAAGCCTTTGAGTGCTTAGAATTTGTTGCTGTAGAGCCTGGAACAGTTATGCTGAAAGAGTTGTAGACGATGGAGGCCTGGCTTGTGAAGTTTCAAAGGAAAGTAAAGATTATCGAGTCTGCTTTGTGTGATATTTTGAATTGAGAATCTGTGGTTTCTGGTCAGTTGGGGCTGAAGAATCAGCTGTGATTGAGAAGAGATGAGAACCAGTGAAGTGAAACCTGGGACAATTGATGCTGGTTAGCTGGGATTGAAGAATCAGCTGTGAGTAACAAGAGACCAGCATCATCAAGGTGCAATCTTCCGGGAAGAATTTCCTCAGGGTACGCACACAGAAGCTGTGGTCCAGAAGGGGTCCGAGTCTCCAACTCAAGCTGGAAGCAGGACTTGGTATATGTAAGAATCTCCTGCACGGTTCTGGTGTATGAAGGGATCACGGACAGCTGCTGAGGCCTGGCACACCGAGGCCAGGAAAGGCCGTTGGTGAAAGCACAGCCTCGGTTGCGGTGAAGACCCCAGGACTGCAGGGGTTGTGGAAAGAAATGAGGCTTTGCACCAGGAGAGGCCAGAAGAGCCCATTGATGAGGTGCAGCCTCAGTTTCAGTGGAGACCACAGCAGACCCCAGCTTTTTGGAGATGCCAGGACCATAAGATGACCTCCAAGGGCAGCAGCAAGTGTGGAATGGAGCCGGCCTGGGCCTACGAGACAAGCTGTGTGTGCTGTGGGTGCAGAGCCAGAGGAGTGGAGCTGCCGAAACCCTTCGGAGCTCAGAAAATGGTGAGTGAATCCCAGCTGTCTAGCCTCGAGCTACTTTGCTGGACTTAGGTTTTGCTTAGGTATGCTCGATTCTTCCCTTTGAAATGGGACAGTACTTGTTCTGGATTTTACTGGAGCCCACAGTTAAGAGAATTTTAAGAAAGACTTTGAACATTTAAAGTGTTTGAATTTTTTTAAGACTGCGGGACTTTTAAGGTTGTACTGTCTTCTGTTGTTATATTAACATCATATCTTGGGGACAAAAAATGGAAATCTTGTGGTTTAATAGTGATGTGTTTGTGTGTCAAGTTGACAAGGGGTCTATTGTGCTGGATAGCTTTGGTGTCAACTTGACACACCTGGGTTGAGGGAGTCTGAGCTGGGGCACTGTTTCCATTGGACAGGCCTGTGGCCAGGTCTGTGGGACGTTTTCTTGATTGGTCAATGATGTGGGAGGGCCCCGCCCACTGTGGGCGGTGCCACCCCTGGGCAGGTTGTTCTGTATTGAATGAGAAAGCAGGTCAGGGGAGCAGCAGAGTTCCTCCACGTGCTCCAGCTCCTGCCCCCAGGTTCCTGCCCTGAGTTCCTCCCTTGGGCTCCCTCAGTGATGAACTGTGACCCAGGAGATGTGAGTTGAATAAACCCTTTCCTCCCCAAGTTGGTACTGGTCAGAGGGTTTTGTCACAGCAATGGAAGGCAGGCCAGAACAGTGGGTATGCAGTCCCCATGAACTATTGGTTCTGACACCACCTACCATGTGCCAGTTATTACTTATGTTACTCTTTTTATGCAGTCTATGCAAACCTTTTGCTTTTATTAAGGTGTCTTTTATTGACTCAGAAGGATTCTTCATGTATTGTGTATAAATTCTTATTTTACAGACATAAACTCCAAATACTTGCATTCTAAGGTTTGTCTTCTGTGAACTGATGGTCTCATTTGAGGAGCAAGAGCTTTAAATTTCAAGAAAGTTCTATGGTCAACTTGCTTTCTGTGATGGTTTAAGTTTTCACACCCTGGTAAACACTGGCCTGCCTCATAACCTCCCAAATTTTCTTCTATGCTTTCTTCCAGAAATTTTAGTTTCACTTTTTATATTTAGGTCTGCAGTCTAAAACTGTTATGAAAGTATAATGATCATTCCCTAAAGTAGCGAGAATCATTCTAGAAAAGGTGGCTGAGACTCACACTGGCTTTTTCAGTTTCCTCTTCCAACTCCCCTTTACTGTTCTTGAGTCCTTGAGGGTGTGGAGAGAGAGGGGAGTGTTGGTTTCGTACACAGTGCAAGAGCATAGTGTATTTTGTACTTGAGGATTTTATAGTTTTACATGCAGTTGCTTTATGTTCTGGACTGTTTTGAAAACATTTCCCAACATTTCATGTATTCAAAACTATAATTTGAAATAGGGCCAGGGAATCATGTGCCATTAATATGTAGAGATACCAGCCAGCACCTTTCCTTGGCATTTACCTGTTTGCCATTGTTTTTCCGTCTTGACCAGTCTCACTCTGAACAAGCTCTGCATTTGTTTTCTGTTGTTGGCATCTCTCAGTACCCTTGGGAAGAAGTCTGGTGAATTTTTGAGGTACATTATGGCTCTACGGTTGAGAGGAGTCAGAGCATTCACACAGACTCACAGGAGTCGCACAGGAGCAGCACTTTAGGCCTTTGGTTTTTGTTGGTAATGAAATTTTTTATTGATACAAAGTATCAATGTATTTATACAAAGTATCAAATTTACTGAGACAAAGTAGCCAAGGCTACTTGGGAACTCACTCTGTGGCCAAGGACAGCCTTGAACTTCTGATCCTCCTGTTTCCACCTTCTGAGTGCTAGAATTAAGGTGTGTACTGAGCCCAGTTTATGCAGTAGAGATTGAACCCGGGGTCTTATGCAGGCTAGGCAAGCACTCGACCGGCTGAGCCACACCCACGCTCTGGCTTCAGGATTACTTTAGAAAATAGATTGAGGAGAGAAAAGAAGTCATTTCTTTAATTTGTATTTTCTTAAATTTGGAAACTGCGTATTAATCATGTTTTTTGATTATTTATATGTCTTTCCTGTGGATTCTTATTCACATATTCCATATTCTATTTCTTTGTAAGTTTTTGTTGATGTATATTTTATATATCCCAACTTGTATCCGTCTGTTAACATGCACTGCCTTACTTTTGCTCAAGGCATTTCAAATATTTTCTGTTATTTGCCATTTCACTCTATCTATCATATTTCTAACCTGCAAAAGCTCTATAAAAGGTCAAATCTGTTAAATTTTTACACCCAATTTTTCGTACCTCAGTGATGCACATGCTTATAGACAGATGAACTCATATTTTATTTTTAATGGGAGTGCTTTGGGTGATGTAAAGGTCTGATCTGTCTGTAATTGTCTCTGGAATGGGGCATGAAATGGAACAGTCTTAGCTCAAGTTCCTTACAAAGCAGAACTCTAGGCGATGCCCGTGTTTACTACTCGGAGACGGAGCCAGGATGTCAGAGAGAAAAGGAAAGGAAGTAGGAAAGGGGAGGAAAGACAGTCAGGGGTGGTTGCCATCCCTGGGTTGGCACAGCTTGCTGGAAAATGCAGTTACTGCCGAGGTGTTGACAGAGACCAAGGGAACCAATGGATGAGCCCTGTGGCACAGGGGCAGAGGGAGGAGCAAGGGACCATCAACCAACACTTCCTCTTAAAGGTTACAGTTTGCACCTCAGAATTAACCCCAACTGTCTGTGTGATGAGCTCCGCCATCACCTGGGAAGGAGGCCTCTGGGAGATTGTCTTGCTTATGTCCACTGGGGCAGCACTATTCCTTGGGCCACAATCCTAGATGCATAAAGAGGGGGAAGTGAGCTGAGCATGCGTTCCTCTCTGCTTCCTGATTGGGAGTGTGAAGTGACCTGGGGCTTCAAGTCCTGCAGACTTGGCTTTCCCACCTTCATGAACTGCAGCCTTGAACTGTGAGGCAGGGACAGGAAAAGAAGCGACCACAGCTAAGCACTCTGGACCTCTGTTGGAGGTCCCATGTGAATGCCAGAACTGCCACAACTCCACCGTGGCAGACGGAGGCTGCAGAAGCTGTGTCCCAGGCAGGGAGAGAAGCCTTGTTAGAGGAATCACAGCACCTGGTGCCCAGGGGACAGGCCAGCCTCACCGACACACACACACCTGTGTGGGCCAAGGAGGGGCAAGCCCTCAGCAGTCAGCCACTCGTGCTGGCTTGACAGGGGTATCATCGTCTTTTTCTAGCCATCTTGAATCCTAACTGCAAGTCTGGAATTACACGACATCTCTCTGGCTTTTTGCCTGTCAATGCACAAATGCATAGCTATGATGAGTCTCAGCTGTGACAGAATTTCTCATTAATTTTTTACGAAGATTTTTTTCCTCTTGACTATTCTTATAAGCTTGCGTGTATAAGTGAAGTCGTAATAATTTTAACTAGTTATATAAAACAATTGGGAATTTATAGATAACTCATATTAAATTAACATGTCTCCCCAGAGACATATCCCACTGTAATACTGTATCTTACTTTTTATGGACATAACAGAAGCTTGATTTTTATTTGGTTTTGTAAATGTCTCTCATTAAAAAGTTTCAGTAGGTTTTCTATACAACTTTTTCAGAACTTTTATTAAATTTGTGCCTGTATTTTTTTCAATTATGTTACTGTGATAGGCAGAACAATATTTTTATGTGCTTTTAGCTGATAAAATCTGACACATAGCAAATTTTCCATATATTTATCTTGTAACTAATCATCTTTCTGAACTTTCAAAACAGCCTCAATTTTCTTTTTCAGTTTATTCGTTTGGATTTTCTAGGCAGACAATTTCATTGTCTGTAAGGAATGAAAATTTTCCTTTCTCTTCCAATAATATTTATTGTTTCCTCTTCTGCCCTTTTCCATGGGTGATAGCTTCAGAATAGTGTTCAATAAGTAACTATGAATGTATTCGTCCTCATTCCTTGCCTATCTTTAGTAGGAAAGCTTTAGTGATTTCACTGTAAAGCATGACACTGGCTGTGGTCCAGTGAGAAATCTAAAATCATATCAAGGTAAAACACCTGTATTGCTGAATTACAAAGAGTTCTTAAGTTGAGGATCGATGTTTAGATGTTTTTGTCTTCATTAGACCTCCCCAGACACTGCCTGTTTTACTATAAGGGAGATACACCGGCCATCAACCTTCAGGCTTCGTGACAGTGGTGTACTTTGTTTTGTTTTGGGGTGTGTGTCTGCACGTGCACAAGTTTGTATATGTGCAGGTACATGTGCATGTGGAAGCCAGAGGGTCAGCTGTGGGCATTGTGGTTCCTCTGCACCATCCACCTTGCTTTTCTTTTTGTTGTTGCTTGGTTTGTTATTAATATAAATTGATTTATTTTTCAATATATGTTTATTGATTTTTTATGCTTTTCATACATCTTAATCCTATTTAGACCCCCTCCTATATCTGCAACCCTCATGCACCCCCGTCAGACTTCATGCATTCTGTCATGTATGTTAAAGCCTATTGAGTCAAGTTTGTGTACCCTGATGTCCCTCAGTGTGAGTTCATCCACTGGAGCCTGGTCAGCCTATCTAGTGTCATTCCCCTGAAAAAGACCATCTCTCCCTCACCCAGCAATGATCTGCTGCCAATAGTTCCTCAGCTAAGGTTGAGGCTTCTTCTCCATTTCCCCAGTTCTATGCTGGGTTTTTGTCTGGTTTGAGTTTGCATGGGTCTTCTGCATGTTGTCACCATTGTTGTAAATTCGTATGAGCAAGTTCCCAGAAGCCTGGAAAACTCTGTTTCCTTGTGATCATCTACCACCCCTGGATCTTACAATCTTCTCATACCTCCCTCCACCGTGGTCCCTAAGCCCTGGGTGGGTGAGGTTTACTATAGGAGTCTTATTCAGGGACATATACTGTGCAGTCTCTTATTTGCTACACTTTGGCCACTTGTGACTTTGTGTTAATTGCCGTCTGCTGCATGAGAGAGCTTCACTGGAGTTGAGAGATGTATTAGTATTCTCTCTACCCCTGTTACACTATGTTCCATGAGCCTTAGGTGTAGAGGTTGCATTGTAGATGTTCCACTTAAAACTGGGCATTTACAGACACTTATTCTCTGTGCTTGACCAGTTGTGGAACTCTGTAATCACCTGTCTATTGCATAAAGAAGCTTCTTTGAGAAGTGGTAACAGGCATACTTGTCTGTAAATATAAGGATACATATTTAGCAAACAATAAGAAATTGCTTTTGTCCAGGGATGTGACAGACTTAGGGTTTTCTCTAAGGTCTATGACCTCCTTAGCCATGGGTATTTGGCTATGTTTACAGTATCTCACATGAATTATTCCCATTGAAAGGAATTTAAATCCAATTAGATAGCTGTTGATTACTCCCAAGATAAAAGTATCATTACTGTACCAAGAGAGATAGTTTGCTATGCCAGTCATTGTTGTGGTTATTAGGCTTTAAAGCTAAGATTGGATCATTGATTGATTTTCTTCCTTAGCAGCTTTCACAGTGTCCTCTGAAACTATGAGAGCTCATCTTCAGGGAGGAGGCTTCTAGGTCAGTTCCTGCTCGATTGTTCCAAGTCCTATGTTGAAGTGTGTCCTGTCTTCAGGAGTAGGGTCTTCCCTTCAAGTTCTGGGAGGTGATCAAAGGCTGGGGCAATGGTCCATTTTGTTTCGGGAGTCTCTTGGACTTCTGGGGAGGTTTCTTCTGTGTTCCTTGTTATATAGCCTTCAAGTATACACATGTACTCATGTATAGATATTGTATGTGTGTTTTTCAGTAGGCTTTTGAACTAATATATTTTCCTCTGCTTTTTCTGATCTTCCTATCTCCACTTCCTGAGTGCTGAGACTGCAGATGTGTACCTCCATGCTTGGTTTATGGAGTGCTGGGGACATTACCTAGCACTGTACCTGAGTCACATCTCTAGCTTAAGCCTCACTTTCAAATTGTATACTCTTTGCCTCAGTCTGGGCCTCCACAAGCATATCAAGCCTGTATGTATATGCTCTCATTCTTGTCTTCCCCTCTACACAAATCTTCCTTCTCCATCCCTACCGTGCCCATGAGTGGTCTGTCTGCCCAGTCGTTGGCCATGCTGAGAGTCACCTCAGCCCTTTCCTTGGAAGGTACCCCACTAAGACCGCCCTTTGATTTCTTCCTCTCTTCTCTTTCCCATGCCCCGCGGCAGCTCTGACCTGCTTCTTTCTCTTTGGATCTCTTGTTGTGGCCTCAGCCCTGTGTTTGCTCACAGGCAGTGCGTTTCCTGACCCCAGGGCTTTGCCACAGACTGCCCACATTTCTCTCTCCTTAAAAAAAAACTTGTCTGCTCTGATCTTGACCTTGTCAAACATTTCTGAGCATAACCATCAACAGAGATCTTATAAAAAAAAAAAAGTGGTTCTATTTTAATCACTTCTGTACTGAAAACCCTCTAAGAGTCCTCCGTTGCCCTTGAGATGAAGCTCACTCCTTGGGACAGAAACTGATTCTTTCTTGACTCTTCCATCCCCAAACTCCCCCAGCTCCGTCTCTCATTTCCGTACGCTGTGGTCCAGGTACGTACTTTGTACGTAGGAATCTTTGCACTGTAAAGATTCCAACCCCTTCTGTTTCCCCGGAATCTACCTTTGAAATGGTCTCGGAAGTCCCCAGTTCTCTGAACTTCTTTCCTGGTACCACTCATCTCAGACTTGATCAGTTTCCTTTCTTTTTCATATTCTTGCGTCGACTTACATCCTCGTGCCTTTAGTGTGCATGTCTGCTTTCAGGTCAGTCTGTCTGTCTGTCTCTGTGTCATAGTACATGAGCTTAGGACGGTCCTTCCCTTGTGTCTTTATGCAAAGACACCTTTAAGCACAAACATTAATTACAGAATCTTTATTCCTCAGGAGCAAACAAGGGAGAAAATCAAACAGACAGATGCAGATAACCCAGCAAGTATCCCAACAGCAACATCATCTGTTTACCTTGCAGCCGAGCCTCGCACTGGTCTGACACGCCGCCTTGTGAATGCGGATGGTTTATTCTGGACATCGGGTTTGAGAGCACAATGAAAGCAGGGAATCACGGGGCTTCCAGTTCAGAAATCTCCAAAGACGCGCACTGCCACCCCATGTCCCTCCAACTCGAACCACCATGTTCACTCAAGTCCGTGTCCAGACCATTCCTCTGGAACCAAAGAACTGAAGAGGCCCAGGGTGGTCACCAAAGGGAGCACAGCTAAACGATGCTCTGTCAGCGAGCTTATGGAGCCCCTTTCAGGCAGGCCCCTGCCCTGAACTCAGTCCCATGCTTGAGACTGCAGCCAGAAGATGCGTTGCAAGAAATAACCGATGGAGGCCTGGCCTCTGGCCACGCGGTAGAGTCTGGTAGGGGAGTACAGCCTTCCACCCCTCTGAGTCCGTCACTCATCAAAACCCTGTGGAGCTGTGATGGTTCATGACTCATAAGCCATAAACACCGAGGAGTTCATACATGTAGAGACTGTGGTCTCCGTTACAACCTCACCACTTACAAGGTCAAGTACTTGTGTGTCCTCAATGTCTTTGTGCTTCCAGTGCGTCATCTTTATAATGAGGACAAGGGCTGGGAGATGGCTCAGTAAAGTGACTGTTTTGCAGTTATTGGGACCTGAGTTTCGAGAACCTGGGCATGGTGGCACACATTTGCAATCTCAACACTAAGGAGGCAGAGTTGGCTGGAACCCTGGAGCTCACTGTCCAGCAAGCATGGTGAATGTGCAAGCTCCACACCAACACAGAAACTTTGTCTCAGAAAACAAGGTGGATAGCTCCTGAGGAACCCCAGCTGAGGTTTTCCTCTGGTATCCACATGCATGCACACACACACTTGCAGTTGAATCTGTGTTGCATACAGAGAGGAAGATAATTTCCTTATAGAACCATGTGCTGTCCAGTGCCTCACTCAGTACTTACAATCCAGTAATCCTTGCTCTTCGTCATTGAAGGGTGCTTAGTTCATAGTTTATGCTACAAGTGGATATATTTGTGGGGTTTGTTCTTAGGGGGATCTCCTTTAATGATGCCCATGGCTTTGCCTTCAAGACACATTTAATAAACACTGAAATCAGTGTGGTTCAAGTTACCCACCACCACTGACCAACCTACTGAGAAGGAGGGACACAGATTGGACCAGTGGACTCAGCTGGCCTACAGTTGGCTATGACTGGACTCACTCCTGGTGCCCCAGATCTCCCTCTCTGCCCACTACACCACCTGACCTTGTCAGTCCATGCACCTCACTGGTGACTCTTTCTAGCCTTTCATCACCTCTTTTTTTTCCTTACTGGAAACAACCCTGGTGATTCCAAGACAGCTCCAGTACTGGGATGGGGAAGACATCAGTGGTATTGTCCTGTGCTCCTGGATTAGAAGGATTCACCTCTTGTTTTGTAAGATAAGGCAGAGAGCAAGAAAAGACTGGGAACTGCAGGGAAAGGGAAGAAAGTGGAAATGGAACGTCAGTGAGACCAGAGAGCAGAAATGGAACATCAGTGAGACCAGAGAGCATAAATGGAACGTCAGTGAGACCAGAGAGCAGAGGTAGAGTCCGGACTGTTCCAAAACAAAGGGGTGGGAGCCAGGAAAAGTCCCCAGCTAGACACAGCGCCAACACAGGAATTCACTGCCTGAAGCAGGGGATGGGATGGCTCCACAGGCAAGAACTGGAGTCCCTCAAGGCTTAGACTCAAGTAATGCTCTCATTCATTGTATGGTTCTTTTTTTATTTTAAAATATTTTATCTATTTTTATTTTGTGTGTATGAGTGTATTGTCTGCATGTATGTAAGTTCACCCATGTTCTACAGTGTCCACCGAGGTCAGAAGTGGATCTCCTAGAACTGCAGTTATGTATGGCTGTTAGCTGCCACATAGGTTCTAGGAACTGAACCCGGGTCCTCAGCACGAGCAACCAGTGCTCTGAACCCCTGAGCCGCCTCTGTAGCCCCTCGTCGTGCAGTTAGCCATCACTGAATCAATTTCCTTTTTACCTTGTGAGAAGATAAAATTACCAATATCTCTAAAATGTTCTCTGTCCTTATAAATTTTCCTTGATTCCATGCTTGAGTTTATGTGAGCCCATTTGAGATTGGTTTTGGGGAGATGTGGAAATTTTTTAAGAAACTATTCAGTGACAAAGCTGGTCTGTGTCTGTACTTCGTAAGGCAGTGTAGACTTTTCTTCCCTAAGTTCCTTCTTTACTCATTCAAATTCACTCTGCTTTGAGAAGGTTAATTTCCACATTGCCCTTATCATTTTTAAAAATGGCTTACAGAGTTCTGGTAAGATGGTTTAGCAGGTAAAGGTACTTGCCCTGGGAGCCTGGAGACCCAAGTTCAATCCCTGAAACCCATGTAAAAGTAGAAAGAGAACCAAGCCCCAAAGTTATCCTCTGACCTGCATATGTGTGCACTCTCTCACACAAACATCATGTACACACATTATGATAATTACAAATTTTAAAAACGTTCACAGGCTTTTTGAGGATAAGTGTGAGTGCTTCCCAAATGCTTGGGGCTCAAGCCACACTGGGCAATTTCTCTATGCCATACAGAATCCAAAGTTTTAGGTCGGGCTTTAAGTGACATTCTCTGAGTCCTGGTCATAGATGTATCCATTCTCCATCCCAAGTCCCTATCTTAGGCCCCTGTTTGTGCTACTGACATGTAGTACAGACTATGTGGTTTAAACCGCAGGCATCTATTTAAACCGCAGGGCTGAATGTTCAAGATCAAGGTCTCAGCTTATTTGGTCTTTTCTTGGCTCACAGCCAATTGCTTTCTCCTTGTGTCCTTGTGTGCTGACAGACACAGGGGACAGCAAGCTCTAGTCACCCTTAAGGAGGTGGATTCTGCCAGGGTTTCAGCCTTAGGACCCCATCCCACCTGGTTTCTTCCTTGCTCTATATAATGGTCACCTGCGGGGTTAGAGTTTCAATGTGAATTTGGAGGTGGGGAGACACAGTTCAGTCTCCATCACTTAAAAAAGAGAAAACAGAATTAAATGGACAAAATTATATGAGTATTTAAGTCGGTTACCTACTGTCAGAAATTAACTATAAAGAAGACTTACAAGCTGTGCCTTCTGCCACTGCTGGAGGGCAGGGAGGCTGACAGGTGCTCTTGCACTTGGCTACCCCTGCCCCACTCTCTCTCTGTGTTGTATGTATGCACATGTATTTGCACTTGTGTGTGTTCACGAGTACATATGTGTACATGCATGTAGGATTAGAGAGTGATGTCAGGTGTCTTCCTCAGTTGCTCTCCACCTCAGTTTTTGAGGCAGGTCTCCCATTGGCTTGGAGCTCACTGATTTGGTCATGCCGGCTGGCCAGGGAGCTCAGGCATCTTCCCGCCTTTGCCTTCCTAGTGCTGGGATTATAGGCACATCCCACTGCAACTGACATTTTTATGTGGGCCATGGGGATGAATCTCAGGTCCCTGTGCTTGCAGAATGGCACTTTATTAACAAAATCATCTCCCCAGCCCCATCACATCAGTTCCTTTTGATGGAGTTTCTGGAGAACACACACACACACACATAGAGGAAGGTATGAAATTATACTTTGTCAGAATGTGTTGGACCATTGTTAGAAACTTCTGCAAGAACAGCATTCCAAAAAGGAATGCGAAAAAATTAAATATGGAATTTATAATGGAAAAATTCTATTCTCTTCCTCATTCTGCCTCCATCTCTCTCTCTCTCTCTCTCACACACACACACACATGCACTCACGCTCACTCGCTCACTCGCTCATTCTCTTCGCACCACCAAATTTGTTCCGTGCTCTTCCCTTCCGTTTTCTCGGCCTGTCTCTCTCTCGTCCTTCCTTCTCTCCTTCTGTTGTCCCCATCTTTGTTTCTTTCATGAGCCTACACTAATTTCTGCTGTTTTAAATGCTAAAATTAATCTATTTGCCCAACTTTTATTTGTTATATAAAATCCAAACATTAAAGCCAGGCATGCTGGTACACACAGTCCCAAGACTTGGAAGGTGAAGGGTTAAAGGTCATTCTGCATAACAAATTTGAAGCCAGCCTGAGCTACATGAGACCTTATCTCAAAAAAGAAATAGTAAACCAAGGATTAAACTGCAATCTAGCTCAGAGCATCACTGCACTTGTAGGCCCACCACTGCTAATTATGTGACCTTGAACAGGCTACTTACGTTCTCCAAAGCGCCGTTTGTTTGCTCAACATGGATGATAACCTTGTTAACTACCTCATCGCTTCTCCCCGAATTAAATGAACCAATACATAGAAACCATTTGTGTTGAGGCCTGGCCTCCAGTATTTAAATAGCATCTATTGTTATTATATTAGTCTTAAATTTTTGTTGAATACCTATTATGTGCCAGGAACCAAGAAAGCGGGGCATGGGAAAAGGAGCCACTTAATGTCAGTTAACATGACTTCCTCCTCAACTGATTGACACAGGTGTCTCTGGTGGTGGGTGGGAACCAGGCCCTGCTGAGCAACAGGGTCTCTGTGCTTCCGGACGGATGAACTTTCTGGGACACTCTGGTCATGACTGTGGCTTTCATCTTGAGTACCTGGGATTTTTCCCGTTGAATTTAAACCTCCTCATGAAGAGGTGGTAGAGACCACTGCAGGAATCTTTGTTCAGGAAGCAACGTACTTAGAAACAGGTGCCAGAGTCATGTCTTGTGATTCTCTTCTTCAATCCCAGCACTCCAGAGACAGAGGCAAGCGAGCTCTGAGTTTGAGGCCAGCCTGGTCTACAGGGCTGTAGGATGAAGATGACATCAAGGATAAAAAGGGGCACCCTTGACACAGCCACACCCTCCATTTTCAGCCTCAGTCCCTCCTTTTTCAGGTTGCTACCTGGTGATCACTTTCCCCAGGCTCTTTAAACATCATCTCTTTTGCCCTGACCCTAAGTGTAGTCATCAGATAAATAAGCCTGCTAAAGCAGCAACCCGGCAGACTAGCCAGGAAGTCACTGCTGCTGGTAGACGCCTCTCATGCACACTCCTAATGCCACTGCCCAGTTCTTCTTGAAGAATGTCCCAGCTGACCTGACTTTTGCCTAGTGGGAAGTTCAGTCTCGGTAGAGCCTGGGCCCCAGCTCTGTTCTACTCTGGACAATGACCCCTGGCAGATCACAGCTGAGCAGCAGCATGGGCTCTCCTGCTCACCCAGGAACTGGTGGCTCTGGTCTTAGCACAGGACCCCGTGGTTTCTCTGGTCAAACAGGTAAGGGACTCTGGGCCAAAGACTCCTGCCATATTAAGATGAGATTTACCAGACATGCTCTGTAAGCAATTACTTGTTCTTCCTTCACCAATAACAAGTCCTTCATGTCCCCCAAGTTCTGCATATTTAACATCCATTACTTCATTTGATTTTCTCAGTCATCATGTGCGTTAAGTAATATACATATATCAATAATAATAATAATGATAACTAAGAAACCGTTTTGTTGAGAGTTGTTCCTGTAGCAGTTATTAAGCCAAGTGGTTGGTATGGATTATATTGGTCTGTCTTAGTCTACTTTCTGTTGTGATCACTGAATATTACAGGTTGAATAACTTATAAAGCATAAGGGGATTTATTGAAATTATGGCTCCTGAGGCCCACAGTCAAGGGGAGGCATCTGGTGAGGGCCTTCTTGCAAACTGCAGAGTGCCAAGGCAGTTCAGGCATCACAGTGGTAGTTTGGGACTCTCTTCTTCTAAAGCCTCTGAAGCCACCATGGGGATCCCATCTCCAGTACCTCATATAATTCTAATTACCTTCCAAGAGTACCACCACCAAAGGCCGGTATTCTGGGCACTAAATTTCCAGCACACCCAACCACAGCAAATTGTCCATAACAAGCCTATGATGCTCGATTATCCCTGCTGGGCGATGAGGAAACCAAAGCCCAGGGAGCCTGAGTAACTTGTAACTTGTCCCCATTATTTTATTTTTTGAAACAGGGTCTCACTCTGTAGCCTTCACTGGCCTGGAACCCGCTATGTAGATCAGATGGCTTTGAACCCACAGAGATCTACCTGCCTCTGCCTCCTGCCTCCCAAGTGCTGGGATTAAAGGTGTATACCACCACACCTGGCTTACTTGTCCACGTTTTACAGGTGAGAGCTCCACGGAACAGCACCAGGACATGACTCTTCAGGTCAGGCTTTGAGCCAGGCTTCCTGAGGCTTTTGCTGAGGGAGGCCCCATAAGGCTGTGTTTTAACATCTCCAAGTCCCCAGGGAGTCCTAGACCATTTGGTGCAGGGTTCAGAGCTCACTGTCCCAACCCCAAAGAGGTCAGCTACAGCAGCCAATCAGCTGTGCCAACGGGCCAGCATCTGCACACATACACAAAGACATCTTACATGGAAAGGCGAGCACAGGAGCCCAGTTGGAAATGGCTAACAGGGCTGTTTTGCTTCTGAGGAAGAGCTGGAATCTACAACTAGTTAGCGCCGGTTTCACTGGCATGCTCTGCCTACATAATACAGGCTATGGCATTTGGCAATGCGTCTTAAATTTGGCACAGTCCATGCTCCTCCTGGACCCCCGAGATAACATAACCAAATGTTTTCGGATGCTGTAAGAAATGAGTATTTTGCAGGTAGAAGGAAATGGCAAACATGCCTCCCACAAGGGCTCACCCTCTCCAATCCCAAGAGCAAAATGGTCCACTCCTTCTTGACCCTTTAAAAAGGTCAGATGTGAGCCACAGTCCAGATGAAGCGTCACAATGCAAATAAAGTCATGTAAATAAATGCATGTCTGGTCTACAGGGGCTGGTGGTGCCAAATATACCATCTGCACCGTTTCTCGGGACGAGCTGAGCTGCTTTCCCTGCATGTCCCAAGCAAGGAGAATGGGGCCACGCTTTTGCAGAGCAAGGCATGCATCATTTGATGCTCTTGGATTTTTATTTTCAGGCTCACAGACAATGCTTGTTACTGTGTTTTCCTAGGTTGGGCTGAGTAGGAAGAGAGAGAAAAATGATATGGCAGTTGGGCACGGTGGATTCTGAGCAGGAACGATGTGAAGTTTTAGTCTCAGGACTCTCCTCTTGATACTTACTTAGCAAAAGTATCATCACCGTCTGACCATAGGGGTGAGGTCAGAGCCTACACATGCAAAGAAAAGTCAAATGGGGGGCTCATATTAGAGGGACGCCATGCAATTGACATGAATTATGAAAAACTACTTAGGAGAAAAAAACCTAGGGGCCTATTGTCAGGATCATTTATGGTGCTTCTCAGAAACCCAAACGATTTGTAATCTCCGATTTGAACAGGGTTGGGCCAGCTAGCGGCTCGTTCCACAGATCCTCTGTCTGCCTCAGGAGTGCTGGGCTGCCGCGTGGAGGCCTCCACCTGACACTTATCTGGGTATTGGGGATCTGAACTCTGGTCCTCATGCATGTGAGACAAACACTTTCCCCGCTGAGCCCTCTCCCCAGCTTGAGGGAAAGTATTTTATGCTGAAGAAGCAATGCCCAGGCCTAAGTCTCTCTCAGCAGAGAGAAAGCAGCCAGTCATGTGCCCAAGAGCAGACATGTCTGTCTAAGGTGAGAAGGGCAGAGACAATCACCTGCTTGTCCCGCTACTGTCATAAGGCCTGACTACTCTGCTTTCATTCCTCCTTCTGTTTCATTCCCACTTCACCATAAGCGAAGCAACTTCAAGTCGGTCCACTCTTCGAAGACCTGGGTTCCTCCCTATCTAGTCATTTCATTTTAAAATTGAGGCCCAGAATCTTAATTACATGTGGAGATCTCAGAATTTTTATGTTTATTTAAGAAGCAAATAACAAGGAGAACTGTAAATGACCAAAATTGCTAGCTTCCGTTTGTGGCGAAAGAGTCCATTCTTTTGAACTGTTTCTTATTTAAACAAGTTTTAGCTCTTTCTCTCTTAAATATCAGACTTGGATAATCACACTCTGGGAAATTTAGGGAAGGTTAGAAAACACTTTGGATGTGAGTTGAAGACAGAGTTGAAATGATAAGGGTCAGTGGCCACCCAGGTTCTGTGTTTCACCGTCAGATAACCATTAGAGCACCATGCAGAGACCATCCTCACATCTATGAGCTGCGAGTCTCTGGTTCTGTGGAGGATGGTGCAAAATGGATCCGAAGGAGCTCAGTTTTTAAGTCCCTGTAAAAGTCAGGACAAAGGAGGCCATATTGTTTAACCAAATATTCAAAAGCAAAGTCTTCTGCATGCCACATGGAGGAAGATTGGTTTTTATTAATGTGACTTCTAAATGCTGATTAATCCTCCTGAGAGTCAGTTTTCCAAAGTGCTGGATTGTGTTCAAGTCCTTTTCAAAACAGCACATCGCTTCCATTATTCTGAATATTAATTGAACACCATTCTAACCCAGGCTACAAAGCAAGATTTAAACCACGATTACAGCTGTCAGTGCTTACATCTAAATAAGTCACTGGAAATTCAACCATATAAGACAAAAAATGTTGTAAATTGATCTTATCAGAAGAGTGTAGCTCCCTCTCAGGCTTTTTCAAAGACAAATTTGCTGCTTTAGGATTCAGGAAAGCCCTGACCACAAGCAGGATCTGTATTCATAAGAGCAATTCTGATCAGAGATCAGTCTCACCATTGACGTGTGCTCAGGACAGCACCAAGTGCATTTGCTTTGAAAGAGGAGAGCTCGGACATCACCTAGGTGAATTCTCTCCTTTCCTTATTCTATATTTCTATTTCAGGGTCTGTTCTAAAATATTTTAAAAATCAAAGAACAAGCCGAATTTAACCAAATGAAACATTACGGTGTTTTCGAGGCAGCTCTCTACATTGAGAGAAGCTTCTGCAAGCATTCCACAAGTTCCTTTCAAGTAATCAGCTGTTTATCTAAATTCGTCTTGTATCTTCCAAACCCAGTTTGGCAATAGAAAAAAATTCCCATTTTCCCCACCATAAGCTGCATGAAATATTGTCTTCGTGTCCAACCATGGGAATTTTCAGGACTTTTTCTGTCCCCTTTAATGGTTGTTATGTATTGGAGTGATCTCTCTTTGTCTAGAAGGATGAAAAAAATCTGATTCTAATGAGATAAATGACATTATGAAGGAATATTAAAAATTTACAGCCCTCTTTACTAAGTTTATTTGTCAGCTGAACATACTGAATATTGCATAGTGTGTCTGTGCACTGCGCACAGACGGTCACACACACATGCACACATACACACAAGCAGAATCCTCACAAAAGGACATGAGGGGACGAATGCCATCCTCACACGACTGATGGAGTTTGTACACTTCCCCTTATTCTTTGGCTCATCATTTAATCGTATTGTGCCAAACTGGCAGAGTCACACAATATGTTAGTGTAAAGGCCCCACAGTTTAAGGGAGAAATCTAAAAGTGTTAACTATACACTGTCTAATTATACAACCTTACTGTCCCAGAATGAGCTTTCAGAAACCATCTCTGACATATGGGAAAAGAGTAGAACAGCTGGTCATTAAGGTTTTCTCAAGACTATTTAGCAGCACACTTGAATGTAATTAAAGTGAGACACTAAATATGGCATTTGTGGTACAATGTATTTTTAATTTCTATGGCATGTGGTAAAAGTAAATAGATGGAAGCGTTCAAGTTTCTCCACGCGGCACCCAACTTGTCAAAGATGCAGTGTGTTTGGCTGACTGTGAGCAGGGTCCTGGAGTAAGTCTCGGGCATTTCTTTATGGTCTTTAAAGAACTGAATTGTGGCGTGCTTAGAGGAAACATCCAAACTGGAACTCCCAGACAGAGATGAAATAAATGTATTCATTCGTTCCACTGCACATTTATGCATTCATGATAAAAATCCTCTTCTGTCTTGGAGTTGCTCCTGACTTCCTGAACTCACAAACAGTGTGATTGAAGTTCAGTAAAGGATGGAATGGGAGCACCAAGAAAGACTGCCTGGTCTGCACTGGAGGGCTCCCTTGAACAGGAAGTGACGGGAGTCAGGAGTAAGTGGTTTGGTGTGAGGGCTAAGAAATAATCCAGGTAGAGGGAGTAGCTTAAGGAAATTCTCAGGGATGAAAGAGAATGTCACAACAGGAAGATAGCTGCGACATTCATTGAGCATTCGGAACCTTCTGGCACTGGGGTGAAACTGTATATGTTACGTCACTGAATCCTCACAGTCACCCTCTGTAGTAAGTTCTCTTACCTGGACTTGAACGTTGTGGAAATTAACATGTCAGTCCACAACAAAGGAGAGATGGGTAAGTGAACCAGAATTCAAGCATGTTTGTCTGAATCTCAGGGAGGTATTGTTTTTCTATATTATCTTGCCCAGTGTGTGTGTGTGTGTGTGTGTGTGTGTGTATGTGTGTGTGTGTATAAAAATGTGTGGTTTTCAAAGAAAGTCCATAGTTCCTCTAAACCTCCTGATTAAAAAAATGAAAGGAAAAGTTATAGATGGAGAGAAAATATTTGCAAATCATATATCTGGCACAGAATTGCTCCTTTTCAAAGATGTATTTTATGGGTCTAGAGACATGGTTCAGTGATTAAGATCCAGCACTCACATTGGGCAACTCACAACAGCCTGTAATACCTCCAGTGGATCTAACACCCTCTTCTGGCTTCACTGGATGACTACACTCATGCATATACACCACATAAAACACACATATTTAAAGAAAATAAAAGATCTATCCATGCAGAACTCTTAAAACTCAACAGTAAAAAAAAAAATCATTTAAATAAATGAGAAAAAATTGGATATTTTATCAAGAAAAGTATGCAAGTACAAATAATGAAAAACTTCCCAGTGCCAGCCATTGGGGAGCTGCAAAGTCAGTTGCAGTGGAACGCCCCTCCCTGGATAGAACAGCTAAAACAGTACAGTAACTACAGCAGCCAGCTCTGACGTGGACGTGGAGGAACTGGAATGCCATCTGGCTGGTGGGAGAGGACACCATGCAGTTTTGATGAAAAGTTTCTTAGAGAATTAAGCATGCGCTTGCCACGTGACACAGCAAACCCACTTCTAGGCATTTACTCCAGAGAAGTGAAAACTTAAGGACACATGAAGACACAGATGTGAATGATTAGATCACTATTCCTCAAAACCTTCAAACCCTGGAAATAGTGTTCTCTAGCAAGTGCACTGACAAACTGTCTCATAGCTATAGCATGTACCTCCCGAGCCATGGAAGGGGCTGAACTATGACACCAAAACCTGGAAGAGTCTCAAAGGCAGCAAACTGAGTAGAAGAAGCTGTTCTTGAGAGGTCTCACGCTGCCTACCATTCTAAACAGGGAAGCCTCATGGGGCCGGTTGCCATAGGTTAGGGATGCCGTGAGGGGTGGTTTGACTCTAAAAGGGCAGCATAAGACAGTATTTGTGTTGTGCCCTCATTGTGGTGGCGAGTATACTAATATATTTATTGTTGAGTCTCAGAACTCATAGAACCACTCTTTGTCCTCCCCCGTCCCCTCCTCCCCCTCTTCTTCTCCCCCGCTCCTTTCCAGTATTATAGATTGATTAAACCTAAGGTCTTGTACACTCTAGATAGTGCTCTATTCATGAGGTATATCTCCATCCTTAACAACTCACATTTAAAAATCAATTTTACTGCATATAAACTTTAAAAATTAAAAATAAAAGAATAATCCCAAGAGGTAGGTATTTTAGTTTGGATTCTCAAACAATTGATCCTGAAATAGATAATCAGGTGAATGAGAGCTTACTTTCAAATGGAGGCCAGGAATCACAAGTGCAGAGCTGTGGAAAGTGAGAAAGGAAAGAAAAACCAATAAATGAGGCTTAATGGGGGAGGAGTCTCCTGCAGTGGACCACGTCAAGCCAAGTGCACCAAGAACCTCAGGTGAGGGAGGTGCCCAACGCTCCCATCTTTCTCTGGGGGAGGGCCACCCTGGGACTACACTCTTTACTAATAAGCTTTGTAAGTACCTTTGAACTCCCTCAAGCAAAAAGCAGAAAGACCCCAGGTTCTTGAGACGGAGGATGTCTACCATCTACTGCAGCTGCTGCTGATTCAGGTAAACTGAGGCAGGTGGGAAGACCTTCAACAGTGCCTGCCAGTGAGAGTTTAGGGATGGATGTTCTACAGTAAAGTGCGGGAAATGTCACAATGAAAATAATTGTATGCAATGTTAAGAATGCCAGCCATTAAGAAAAATACCTAAAACATGCCAAGTATCACTCCGCTCCAAACATGCCAGACCTTGTAAATCACCATGCAGTTCTTCCCAAACATCAGTTTGAGATAAACGTTAATATCCCCATTTTATAAAGAAAGAAACCTAGGCTCAAGTGCTTGAACAGCTTTCCCAGATATGTACGCTAAGGGGAGGGGGTGTCATCAGACCCAGTGTGCCCCGTGTGGAAGCCCGTGGTTTTGCCACTGTGCTGGGTTAATGCCTTGTCGGATTCCTGTGGTCATGTAGCATTACAGAGTGATTCTGGGGAAACCACACAGAGCCTGGGGCAGAGGGGGCTGTCAGGAATTGTGAATAAGACAACTCTAAGTGGCTCTGGGGCTGGATGGAGGTGTGGGGATGCTCAGGCTTCTTCTGGCTCTCTATGAGTATTTTGTTACTCCTTGGCATCCCTAATCGTGTCAGGAAAAGAAATTTATAGAAAGAGAAGAAACCCAAACCAGTCTATTTTACTTCTTGCACAAATGTTCAGAAAATGTCAATTTTGAGCTAAGAAGTCAAAAACTGCCCCTGGATAAAGATGACTTTGCTGCCGTTGCCTTCTTGTTAGAATAAACGACCGAGCTGTTGCCAAGGCTGTATCCACTAATCTCCCACTCCAACTTTCTGACCACTTCCGGGGAATCAGACCTGTTGCCGTCACTGCATTTTAATGGGTAGTCCTTTATCCCTGAGGATGGCCCAGCTCACACAAACATAGGAACTTGAAGTTGTTTCTTCAACAGGAAGAGCAGGGTTGGAGAGAACCATTCATGGTCTGTCAGCCTCCCTACCATCACGAGAACAGCTAGACAGACTTACAGGATATAGACTGGCCAAAGAACAGACAAGCACTAACTGACCCACGTGGGTATTGAACCATTGACCTCATTAGCATTGTTTTCTCACCACCCAAGCTAACAGACAGCCCAATTATGAACACTGAATCAAAGAGGGAAGTCACCTCTTCACCTGCAGCCAAGAGAAGCCCAGACTGCTGGTTTGTTAAGAGCCAGATAATCAGAGCATCAACATTCACAAGCACTTTCCAAGACACTTCCCTTCCTTGAGGGGCTCGCTTTAACACAAGTCATAGTCAGTGTGGCTTCCAGCTGGGGGCTGATGAGGGTTTGGGGAGCCTGGCCCCAGGATGGGCATCTGGGAGTGTTCCTTCTCCCTGAGTCTTTTCCATCCCTGGCACCCTCTTCAGATCCAGTTCATGCCACTGGTATTGTAGTCAATACCAGAAGAGCTGGTGGGTCAAAGCATGAAGAAAGCACGCAAGCTAGGACAAACCCTCAGGACTGCAGTCAGAGTCCTGGTGGCAGATGCGAGATAGGGAATGAAGCAGGACCCAGCTCTCACATCCGGGGTAAATGTGGAGTATGTCTTGGAAATGAAGCTAAGGCCGATGACTCCGCTTCCCAGCCCTTGGCCTGGGGAATGCAACCCACAAAGGACTGTGGTGCAGCTCCCTACATTATTCATGCAAAGCCTGAGTTTTGTTCTGGGGTTTGCTGAGAGAGGGGTATGCTCAGGACAGTGGGTAAGGACCCTTGGTATTATTCCAAGAGGCTGAGAACCAAGCTGGATAGACAAATCTTCACAAGGAAGCTCACACAGGCTCTGGCAGACCACTGAGCAGAGACAGGCGTGGGATTTGCTAGAGGTTAAGAGTCTGAAACTCTCATTATAAAGTTATGAAACAGCGTACTCAGATGCCGGATGATATCACTGAAAAGAGAGTGTCTGTAACCAGAGACCTGCATCCCGGCCCCGGGTGACCGTGACAAGGTTGGCCCATTGCTCCAAGGGCTTGCCATGGAGAGCTCTGGCCTTTGATATCGAGCCTCTGAGACTGCTGTAATGTGAATCTGTAATGGCTTCCATATCTTAAAGGTTTGGTGTCCAGCTTGGCACTCTTGGGAGGTGGTAGAAACTGCCCACACGTCCTTCCTTCATGGCTGAGGACACAGACCCTTGCTGTGTATGTCAAACTTCCTTGTGCACTTCCTCACTGAGGGCGGGGCCCTCTCCCCAGGCGCATCATGTGTCCGATGACTAGTTGATGTGAAGGTGTGGATACCTCTGGTCTCAGCTTGCTGTAACTGTGAAGCTCCACCCCACTTCCAGAGCATCTCCTGACTTTTCCTGACACCTCACCACAGCTGCATCCGAGCCAGCTACTGCTCTGCATGTGCCTTCACCCGCCCAGGTGCCACTTCCGAAAGAGCTTTTCTAAGCAGCGGCCTGTCTACATCTCCATCTCAGAAAGCGTTTCCCTGGGAACATGATTCCAGAGAATTAGTGTCAAGAGCAGTCTAAGGAGTGAGACCCTAAAGGACACTTGGAAGCTGGGTCATCTACAGGGCAACTGGCAACGAATGACCCAATAAGGTGAAAAAAAATGCTGTTCTGACAAGTCCTGGAATGTTTTAGTGGTCTAACATGGTCTAACTGTGCCCATGTTCTCTGGTGGTGAACTAGAGGTATAACATCTCAGGTGTTTGAGAGTGCAGAAGGCAAAGAGAAGGGAATGATGAAGCGGAGAGTTGCTGTTTACTGCAGCTTCTGCACCAAAGAAATAGGCGGAGAGGCCGTGGATGGTTCATCACTGGTTTAAGGTGGAACACGAAAGCCTGGAAAACTGAAGGAAGTTTCATGTCTTGGATCCAAAGAACAGAATGAAGCTGAGACTCGGGCCCTGGGGTTGACTAGGAGGGTCAAGGAGTGTCAGATTTTTCAGTCGTAGCACGTCTTCTGTGCCAGTCTCCAAGATCTGATGCAGAAGGCCTGGGCTACCAAGACTTGCCATGGACACATCTGTGCCAAGGAGCTAAAAACCTTGAGTGTGTTTGACTGTCTGCACTGTTAGAAGTCAGTGCACTGCACTAGTGGCTAACTCAAAGAAGCTCCTGCCTTGGAGGACATGGCATCTACCCGTTCTCTGTCTGGCAAGCAGGCCAGTAGATAGGGTCGGGTTCCAATCTAATCTAGCTGGCCTACTAAGGCAGGAACAAGACTGCATAGAATGAAGGAGCTTCAGAACCTTGCCAAGAGGGGCCAAGGGACTTTGTATAGAGTGAATCCCTAGGGTCTCGGAAGGCTGGAATATGATGAGAATAAGGGACAAACACAACCCGTGATGGAGAATTTCGTTCCTAGCAAGACACAGCAGACAGAGCTAACCCCTTATTGGGATCTTAAGAGGACCCACAGCAAGTGACGTGGAGATGCCAGACGACTGGCACTGACAGGCAACAGGACTAGACGTCCCTGAGCCGAGGGTGTGTTGGGCTGGTGGTACTAGATGTCATGGATCCTGGGATTCACCTTTTGAGCTCACATCACACCACCAACTGTTCCCACAGCCTCCTGGCTTGCTGCCCACTGACCACCCTTAGTCAACTGTTCTCTTTGGAAACTGTCCTTGGCTGAACAAGGCTGCCTTTCCCGTGGTCATTGTCCCTTCCCGGGAGGATCCCACAGTGACTCTGTGAGGTGAGAACACAGCCCAATCCAACTGAAGCTTATCTCTGAGGACTGGCCCAGCCTCAGCCTTCCATGGGGAGATAGTCAAGAGCCCTTTGCCACATTTCTCCAAGACGGTTCTCATCAAGTGCTTATATGCTAAGCTCCATTTTATTTTTAAAAAAGTATTCAAAAACCCTTATCATTGGAAGAGTGTTCTAGTTTTGTTCTGTTGCTTGATCAATACATTACTGAAAGCACCTTACGGAAGAAAAGGGTTTTACTTCAGGTCACAGGTCATAGTTCCTCATCGAGAGGAGTCAGAGCAGGAACTCAAGTAGGAACTTGAGTGAAAACCACAGTGGAACACTGCTCACATCTCGCTCACAGACCGTGCTGACTTAGCTAGCTTTTTGATACAGCCGAGGACCGTTTGCCCAGGGACCATGCCACCCACCGTAGGCCAGGCCCTCCTACATCAATTAGCCATCAAGATAATTCCCTCCAGACATTCCCGCAGGCCAGTCTGATCTGGAAATTCTCTCAACTACTGAGACTCCCTTCTCAGGTGACTCTAGGCTGTGTTCAGGTGACAGTTAAAGCTAAGTAGGGCAGAGGGAGCAGTGCCTTATGTTAGCAAGATGGTAAGGAACACACTGGTCAGAGGAGAACAGCGCCGTCCAGAAGCTCAGCCTTACCGGTTCTCTGCTGACCAGAGCTGGTGACAGAGCTACTGTCACACCACCGGGCTTCCTGAGAGCAATGGTAATGCTGGCACGGTGGTGTGGCAGAGGTGCCCGGTGTGTCGGCGTAGGAGGAAGGGTGAGTTCAGCTGGAGTACGGGGTCAGCACTGTGGAAGGGACAGGGCCATGGAGAGGACTCACTCCTCCCAGAACCCAGGGCTCCTCCCAGAACCCAGGGCTCGTCCCAGAACCCAGGGCTCCTAGGCCCAGACTAGAAGTGGCAGGTAAGGGCATTGCTTTCTTTGCTCCAAAAGTCAGGAAGGATAGATGATCAAAACACAGAGAGCAATCGATCCAATAAAGGCCATAGGGGCTGGGGGATAGATAGCTCAGTGGTGAAGTGCCTCCTGCACAAGTGTGAGGACCTGAGTTTGGATCTCCAGAATTCATGCTTTAAGAGGCTAGACCAAGATAGATGGCTCAGTAGTCCAGAGTGCTTCCTGTTCTTGCAGAGGAACTGAGTTAGTTCCCAGCACTCAGGTCAGGTAGCTCCCAAATGCCTGTAATTCCCAGAGATCTGATATACCTTCTGGTGTCTGCTGGTACTTGCATTCATGTACACACACACACCTAAACTGAAATAAATCTCAGAAAACGATTAAAGCTGGATGTGGCACCCCGTATGTGGAGCCCCATCGCTGGGGAGGCAGAGACAGGCAGACACCTTGAGCACAGTGGCCAGCTAGGCTAGCCCATCAGTGAGCATCAGGTTTAGTGAGAGATCCTATCTATAAAATTTAAGGTGGAAAGTGACAGAACAATATGCTCAGTCTCAACCTCTGATTTCCACATGGGTGTGCAGAGGCACACCATGCACATACATGCACACACATGTGCATACACAGCTAAAGTTCTTACCGCTTCCAGATCTGAGCCTCTTATGTGAAGGAGGGAACAGGTGTCAAGAGGAAGCACCCTGCCACACACTGTAAGGATGTATGATATTATTAATTCCTCCAGTCTTTCTCTAAATATCCCCGTGCTCATTGATCTAGGGAACTACACGCCAGGGAAAGAAGCTTACCCAGATACTGGAGAGCTGTCAGACACGAAGTCTGACGCCACCATGGACCCTGTCAGAGTAGAGTACGCAGGGGCCGGTAACAAGCAGGAGTTTAGCCTGGATCTGGCTAACAGTGGACTCACTGGTCCACTCTGTGGTCACGTCCTGGCTGTTGATTACATAATTGTAGTGGACATACTTGGTAAATGGAAGGTATTTACCTTCTTGGGGGCTTTGAAGGTATCTCAAGCTCTCAGCCTGTAGAACGGGCTTGTAGTTATTTTCACACAGGCATTAGTAATGTAAGGTTACTTTTTTTTGTTCCAACAGAATCACTTATGTGGAGAAGACCACAGCATCCACAATACATGTGAGTGTCATGGAGCCTATGATAAGCAGATAATCTCCAGTGGAAGCCAATATCCACTAAATCTCCTCAGAAGTATCCCTAAGCAAGTGAAATTAGATGCTGCTTCCCTCATGAAAGTTTTGGTAAATAACCAAGTGGGAAAATGAAGGTTGTAGGAAACCAGTGAGTCCTATAAAGATCCTATGGTGGCAGAGGGAGGCTGGAGAGATGGTTCAGTGGTTAAGAGTGAGTATTGCTCTGGCAGAGGACCCAAGTTCAGTTTCCATCACTCACATCAAGGCGATCACAACCACCAATAACCCCAACACCAGAGGATCTGATGCCCTCTCCTGGCCTCCACAGATGCTGCATACACACACCCCACAGAGACACACACACACACAGACACACATATACATACACAGTATTAAAAACAAAAATAAAACCTTAAAAAGATCTTATTTTGATGTCTTCTGACCAACACCTGCCTGCTAGTGATCGTATAATAAAGATCAAATTATGAATGCTCTAGATTTCTGTAACATTTTCCTCAAATAGTTTTTCATTGAGCTTTATTGTTTCTTTATTCTGTGGCCTCAGGGGTCAATTAAATTTGTCATCAAATCTTACAAGGAAAACCTTCCCTGAAAGAGGGTTGCCGGGATGAGCATTTACCCTTGAACAGGAAGTGCTAAGTGGAACTGGCATTCTAAACACAGGCAGGCATTCTCCCTTCCTGGGGTGAAGGCTGTTTACATATTGCCCAAGACATAAGAAAATATCTTCTACTTGTCCTTGAAGGCACTGCAAGAGCGCCTGGTGTCTTCCCAGGCCTCCCTCTCCCTGGCCCCTCAATGGCATCATATATTTTCACTAGAAAGAAATGTTAGTTGTTTTGTCTTTAATCACCACAGGGCAGAGTTAGCCAGAGCTGCCTCTCCAGGCAGAGATTCCAGAAGATGTGGGAAGGAGTGGGACAGGGCCGTTGTGTACAGCAGGAAGCCATGCCTCCTGGGCTGGCCCAGGCTCTCCATTATCAGGGCAAGCAGCCTGACCTGAACTCTGAGTGACTCAGCTTAAAAATGTAGATCTTCCTGTTGCTGCGGGTGAGTTACTGGGATTCATCAAGAAAACAGAAGCCCAATGTTTTGGCGTCACTCCCTGTGAGGGTGACTAAACACCCAGACAAAAGCGACTTAAGGGGAAAAGGGTTTATTTGGCTCACGGCTGTAGGTGACATCCATCTCTCCATCTCGATGGGGAAGATGCAGGAACCTGAAGCTGTCAGTCAGGTAGCATCCAAGTCAAGAGCAGAGCAGAGTGAGTGCATGTGTGTTTGCTAGAGCCTGAGAGCTCCACTTTTAAACTATCCAGGATCCCGTCTAGGGAACGGCACCGCTCACAGTGGGCAGTCTTCCCACTGACCCCGCCTAGATGGGCCCACAAGCCAACCTAATCCGCACAGCCCCTCACCGAGACTCCCTTTCCAGGCAATTCTGAATTGTATCAAGTTGACAATGAAACGTCATACCCTGAGATTGCCAAGGTCAGCCGTGGTGACTGGCTCACACCAAACAACCCCAGATTACTTCTGACAGGAAGTCTCTGGATTCTTCTGCATGTTTGAGTAAAAAGCAGGCTCAAGTTCCAGAGCACAAGTACCCCGGTTCTGTCAGGCTCGGCACCAGCACCAGCTCTAGGTGCAGAGCAGTAAATGGTTCTACCTGGATGGCTATGCCCACAGAGCATCTTCCCAGGCCAGGCAGGAAGCTGAGCGCCAAGCAGGATGTCAGCGGGCCCTTCTTGTTTATCACCTAGTGCTGCCTGTGGCAGCAGCGCACAGTCTCTCCCAGATACTGAACTCGCAGATCAGAGTCAGGCTGCTTTGCTCCTCAGCATTTCCTCCTCTGTTGCAGCAAACAGATTCTCCTGAGACTGGAAACATTTGTTTTCTCAGCCCACTAACTCCAACTACAGTACATTTCCTCCTTATCATCATTATTTAGCCTGTAATTATTCCAGTCTACTAACTCCCACAGAGGTTGGGGAGAACTGTAGCCACAAGGCATAAATCACTGACTTGGGGTCCTTCGTTGTCACTAATAAGCACAGGACATGCAAGTGCCCAGAAGATCAGCTCCTCAAATTCCAGGCACATTGAGTTTATAACCCAGGAAGGGAAAAGGAGACCAAGAGCAAGGATCTTGTCATGAAGATCGGACGTTTCATTTAAATCCGTGGTGATCGCAGCTTCCATTTATTCTCTTGAACTAACATGGTTCAAGCTGGTCTGGCTAAGTGATGAGAAGGAATAAGAGCGAAGAAATGAGACACTAACCGGGCACAAACCCACCCATTACCAGAGCTCCAGATCGCTGCGTCTCAGAGCACCTGGTGCTCGTCTACACTGGGAATTATAGAGAATCCGTATAAAAGGCAGATTCTGGACATGGTCCATTTCCAAACACTTCCCTTCCCCTCACACACCGGAGCACGCACTCTCATCGAATGGCCATTGAATATCAACAGTTGGTGGTGCCTGTGGTGGGGCAGATTAAGGTATGTTGGTCTCACCTGGAAATGGAGTGGTGTAGAGATCACGTTGACTGACAGGTCTGGCTAAACTGTGTCTGATTGTGCCTGTACCCTGAAGATGCAGCTGAGCTGTAGAATACTCATCCACCATCAGGAGTCAAGACAGAAAATTGCACCAAAACCCTGGCCATGTGGAGACAGAGAACAAGAGCTGTGTGGTCACACAGACCTTCTAAAATATCCGCTGCATTTCTCCTTGGCATCTAAGTGACCCTGTGCAGGAATTCGAGTTCTGAGTATTTGAACTCTGTGGCATGGCGACCCTCTGAGGACTGGGCTGTGACTTCGCTTTCAGTTAGCAATCTGCATTAGGGGAAGGCGGCCTACAGTGCCCCTGCTGGGCTCCAAGGAACTCATTTACATGTGCCCTTTAGAAGTGCCCCTCTTCACCAGCCCTTGGGGATGTCACAGATGGCAAAACAGGGAAGGCCCCCAAACCCCTACATCTGGTCAGACCATTCCAAGTAAAGGAGCAGAGTTAAACCTCATATATGATGAAGTTATACACTTACGGTGGATCCTCCATCTACTTTGCTTTAAGAACAATTATCTTGAATTTTCAGATCTGGAAAATATTCAATATCCAGGAATAGCTGTCTCAGGGTCACACGCTCACTAACACATACATCTTCATATTCGAAGCTCCTCAGTAAGAGAGACTTCAGAAGATAAAAGGGAATTCACCGCAGAGGAGAGGGACTGGGGGTCTTAACAGTCAAGTCACCAAGTCACCGCTTTATTTTACTTCCCATTTCATATCCTTCTTAAATGAAGATTGTTTTTTAGTGCACTGGGTCTATTGATAAGGACTGGTTAAAAAAGAATAGGGCTCTCATCAGAGCCCTAAATAAATGGCAATGCTAATAGAAGCTCGGGGACAGAGCCTTCTTGGAAATGCACAGCTTGCTGCTCCACATATAGTATCTTGAAAAATCTTTACTGCCTTCAAAGATACAGCCTTTGGCGCTCAGCACCACGCTTCCAAGTTTAGAATGTGGACCTCCGTATTTATGTTCCCCAGATGGTGGGATTTATAAACGCACCATGGGGTGCTATCGAAATTAATAATTTAATTCATTTCAGTGATCACACCGTGATTGCTAGTCATTATGGCAATTGCAGTCAGCGGAGCCTCCCAGTACTGGGAGATTGCTGAAGGGTAATATTAGTGAGAGTGATTCCTCTGTCATCTGATTTCAAATGCTGTCGATCCCTTCTGAGTGGGGAATCGCCAAGACGTTTCTGGACTGGAGACGAAGGCAGCACCTGCATTAGTCAGATGAAGGTGGCTTCGATTTATGGGATTTCAAAAGTTTGAAATCTGTTCTCTGAGGAACACCAGAGTGGTACGTGGTTGTTTGGCTCAGAGAAGGAAAAGATAAGACCCAATCCTCACCTCTAAATGCCTACATTTTTCACTCTGTGTCTCTGAAGACTCTCCGTCCAAATAATGGAGAATTAACTGTGCCGTTATTTTATATTCCCACTTGTCTGCTTATCAAGGGAATATCCTGGCAGCTGGCTTAAATGACTTTTAAGTCCCTTCTAGAGATTCTCAAATTCCAGGAGTCTATTGGGGGGGTTGGGGATGGTGAGGAAGGGGTAGAGACTGTTTTCCCCAACCCCCAGGGAAGTGCCTGCTCTCTCAGTCTAATGATCTGGAAGCCTAAACACACACGAGGGAAAATGGCTGGGCACTGCACACGTAGCTGTGGCCAGCGCAAAGGAATCCTCTGGAAGTCTCACCCCAGGGGGCTGTAAGTGCCTTAGCTTTATTCAGCCTAATTTCTTCACTGGGAAACCTGGACACTGTTCCATATCTCCCTCATAGTCCTCAAACTTCCCTTCAATCACAGAAGGCACACAGGCCTGGTTTGCAGACTCCCATTCAACAGCCAAAGAAACTAACAGAGGAAGATGGGAGGCATCCAACAGGAGGAGGAAGTGTTCTCCTCCCACCCCAGCCTTGGCACCCTCTTTAGAGTCCCATGGGTTGCCCAACCTCTGCCCAATCCACAAGGCTTCATGACAAATAAGGAATGAGAATGATGACTCATCCCAATATTAGGGACACTGTTAATGTGCTTGCCCCCTGCCCCAGTATTTGAATGTTGAAAGACAGAGGTGGAGGCAGGAGACTGACTGACCACACTGCAGAACAAGAAGCCAGGTGGCTGTGGGGGGGGGGGACCGACCCAGGCTGGGGCCGGGGGCAGAGCCAGGCTATGGAGGGGGGACTGACCCAGGCTGGGGGGGCAGAGCCAGGCTGGTGGGGGGCAATGGGGGACAGAGCCAGGCTGCACACCAGCGGTCTCTAGAGAATAGGGACTGCCCCTCTACATTCCACTTCTTTAATGTCCCACCACGTTGCCAACCATTCTGGGGGCAGACAACCTCCAGGACACCACGACCAAGTGTCTCAGGATGATGGCCATGGTCCAGTGCTGTAGAAATGTGGCACCACTGTAGAACAAAGGCGCAGGGCCACCCTGAGTTTGTATTGGGTGGTGCTCCTGCCCCAGTGGGCCTGGAGGGAAGAGTCTCCTATAAAGGTTACTCTTAAACTCTAAGATCTGATAAAATTTGTCTTGCTCAGCTGTGGACTTGGAACCTATCACCTCTTTCTTCCCTTTGATTTCTTTATTTTGCAGTGTCTACCCCATTTCTGCCCCATTGCTATATTTTGGAAGCACAAGACTCCACCATTTCACAGGTATGTAACTGGATCGGAACTATACCTTGGGATAGTATACCTTGACTTTCACCCATCTCTGAGTTAGATGTTGTTTAGATGATACTCTGGGCTTAGAATCAATGCTGTAATAGGTTAAGACGTTTGGTGATGTTGGGATGGGGAGAATATAAGACCCGCATTTGGTTAGGGATGGAGGGCAAATGTTGCAGACTGAATTTTTAACTCCCATTCATATACTGAAGCCCTAACCATCACTGCGGCAGTGTTCATATACTGAAGCCCTAACCGTCACTGCGGCAGCGTTATGTGGCTTGGGAAGTGTCTTAGTTTCTTTCCCTGTTGCTGTAATAAAATAGTCTGGTAAAAGCAACTTAGGGGAGAAAGAATTTATTTCGGGTCACAGTTCAAGGTACAGTCATCATAGTGGGGAAGTCAAGGCATCAGCTTGAAGCAGCTGTCATATGACATCCACAGTCAGAAGAGAGTGCAGAGTGCTTACACGCTAGTGCTCAGCTCACTTTCTCTACTCTTCTAGTCCAGATTCTGAGAATGCTGCCACCCACAGTGGGCTGGCCCCTCACCTCCATTAATGTAAAGAAAAGAGAGGCGTGCAGAGCCCCAACTCCAAGGTTATTCAAGACTGTGTCAAGTTAGGGTTCAAGTTAACCATCACAGCAAGTGCTGAAGGTTAAATGAAGTGATACACAGAGCCCTGATATAAGTGGATTGATGGTCTTATGAGGAAAAGTATAGAGCGGGACACCAGAGAAAGAACTCTTGCTCATGTTCTCTCTCATGTGTGCTCACACTCTCATACCCAGCAAGGAAAACCCCAGTAAGGACATACCATGGAAGCTCCCTCACCAGAAGCCAAATTAGCCAGACTCTAACCTTGAGCTTCTAGCCTCTAGAGCCACGACAACATACATTTCTATTGTTTAGGCCGCTAGTCGTATCCCGGCCTCTTCCTGGGAGCACCACCCCCAGCCATCCCCTCCTCCCCATCCACAGCTGGACAGCAGAATCTGAGCTTGCAGACCTGCATAGGTTTGGTGCTGGTGGGAATGATGTAGTGGGCACTTCAGTCGCCGTGACAGGTAAATATTGATCAGCTCACCCGCCTGATTCACTCCAGACGTTCTGTCTTCAGTCAAGTGAGGTTCCATTCCGTCTCTGAGTGGGAGTCCTCTTCAGCTTTCTATTGCTGGTGATGAAACACTGACCAAAAACAACTTGGGGAGGAAAGGGTGTATGAGGCTTATACATCCCAGTCACAGTTCATCGTTGAGAGGACTCAGGGAAGGAACCTGGAGGCAGGAGCTGAAGAACATATCTGGAGGAACGCTGATTAGTGGCTTGCTCCTCTGGCCTGTGCTCAGCCCATTTTCTTAAATAATCCAGGACCAACTGCCCAAAGGTACCACCACCCACAGTGGGCTGGGCCCTCCTGCATCACTCAACAATCAAGAAAATGTTTAACAGACACTTCCACAGGCCAGTCAGATAGAGGAAATTGCCTCATTGACTAGGTGTGTCAGGTTTACAACCAAAGCCAACCAGCACAGTGGGACCAGATAAAGAAGGAAGCTTATTCTACTCTGGCTTGAAGGAAAGCTTTTAAAAGGCTATGGATTTGGGGAAATGGCAACACAAAGACACCCTGTTGTGTTTTAGAGATTCAGTGCAAGCAGCTGAATGGGAGTGTCTCACCATTGTTCTCTAAGTGACTGGGGAGAAATCTCCGGGGTCATTCCTAGCCCCCCCCCCTACTTCCTGCCCTCCAGACAGTTAGTACCTGTTCAGTGGTGCTTCTTAAACTCTGCAATCATTCAGACTCAGACAATGCAGGGCTCACCCCAAGTACCCAAAAGAGATGCTTAGTAAGTACAACCAAACCTTCTCATTTGATCTAGAGCAGATAGAATTTGCTCATCAAAAGAGGTGATACTCTGGAGGCTGAGACAGGAAGATCCAAAGTTCCAGGGCATCCTAGGCCACATAGTCCAACTCTGTCTTAAAAAAAAGAGGGGCCTGGAGCTGGAGAGATGACTCAGTGATTAACAGCACTGGCTGTTCTGCAAAGGACCTGGGTTTGATTCCCAGCACACACATGGTGTCTAACAACCATCTGTAACTCCAGTTCCAGGGAATCTGAGGCCTTCTTGGGACTCCCATGATTGACACAGGTGTACTTACACATATGCAGGCATACACTCATACACATGAAATAGAAATAAATAAGATAATTTTTAAATAAGAAAAAGAAGGGGGACCTGTGGAGACAGCTTAAAAAGTAAAGTAACAGCCATGTAAGCATGAGGACCTGAATCTGGAGCCTCAGCTCTCACATTTAAATAAAGGAAAGAAGACAGGCATGCTGGCTCAACCTTTAATCTCAACACTGAGGGGGTGGGCAGAGGAGGAAGGATGGAAGGATGGAGACTGCTGCAATCCCAGTGCTGCTTACAGCAAGACCCCAGGGGTTTGCTAGCCGGTTAGTCCAGTGGGATTGGTGCGCCCCAGGTGCAGAGATACCCTGCCTTGAAAATTAAGGTGAAAAGCAATAAAGCAGTCATGTTGACCCCTGGCTTCCATATACGCATGCATGTGTACATGCAGGCACACACACGCACACACATGCATGCACACGCACGCACACGCACACACACAAGATATGAGTCCCTGAGAACTTTGTTCTCGCCTCCCACTTCTTACATCAGTCTTTGCTGTTAAGGATGCGTCTCCCATCACTGCTTACCCCTGACCATGCCTTCAAGTGACCCCAAGACAGATGCTCATTGTGAAATCTGAAGCTTCCCTAGGTGTCAGATGCCCCTTAGGGGCGGCTCAATGAAAGGAGATCTGATTTCATGGTGAAATAAACTGAGGTTTAAACATCAGATCCAACTTTTATGAAGTATGTGATCCTAGGCAAATCACTCTTCTCCTGAGTTTACCAACGCTAACATGGGGATGATGCATACTATGACAGAGAATCGGAACGAGCTCTAAATTGGCTCACATGGCTCCTTGGCAGAATGCTTGGCACAGAGTAAGGAGTCAAACTCCTTACTTGTTTTACTTTCCTGAAGAATGAAGCTAAAGCATCTCCTCCTTACAAAGACATTTACGGATCCAAGGAGATTATAGTCCATAAAGATCTCTGAAAACAGGCTGGGGCAGTGGCTCAGTGGTTAAAGCACTTGAGTATTGGAACCTAAGTTCAGATTCCCAGATGTTGAGTGAGTGACAGTGGTGGTTCACCTGCAATTCCAGTCTTGGAAATGGAAGTGAGATCGTCAGAGCCAGCTGGCCAAGACTAGCCTTATTGGTGAGCTCTGGGTTTGATTGAGAGACCCTGTTTCAATGAAGAAGGTGGAAGAGCTATGGATGATTCCAACATCAACCTCAGGGTGTGCACACACACTTACATCCCATACATGCCAAAACATGCATATACATATGTACAACATCTATGCACACCCACATGTACCTGTGCCCACTCACAACACACACAAACATGAAAAGAGGAGGGGTGGTGTGTAGGTTTGTAATGTCACAGGAGCACGATGGGGAGGAGAGCTTCCAGTGTGATGGGAGGTGACAGAATGGTCTGACTTATAACTAAACTCTGGTTCATAACAAAGTTGAATTCGAACAGAAATGACAAACGATCAGTCCCATGACTATCATGTTCTACCTCTAGTGACAGAGGCTCCTCTAGTGACAGAGGCTCCCTGGAGACTGGGAAACGGACAGTGCCTGGCTCTTTCCTAGAGCCTTCTGCTGAGTGTACCAGGCACAGGAGGGCATCCTTCAAAGCCTTCCTCCCCAGCTGGGCTTTGCGGGCTGCTGTTCCACACAGTATTAATAGGGCTCTGGAGACAAACGTGTTTAAGAAAATTTCTGCTCCTTTCTCAGTCACTGGGCACAGCCACAGAGAAGAGGTCCTCAGAATTCATCTGGACTTAAGAATGTTTGTATAACCCAGAATGTCTAAACCGAATTAGATTGTAAGACTCTCCCCACTTTCTAAACCTATGATGTCACAATAATAGGTAGAACAATGCTGTCCAGAAACACTACGCCAAGAAAAGGTTTATCTCCTCAGCAGGTGATCTTTTCAGCAGAACAAGGTGGGGGCCTCTTCTCCACCGTTCTGCTTATTCTTCAGTCAGTGGAGTGGAACCAGGATGCGATCCTGAAAAATAGAGAGCATTTGTGCCCTTCCAATGTAAGGATCATGTGCCACCATGTGTCCCTGGGGAGGGTCTGGCTGAGAGAGGTTTGCACCACCCCATGCAGGCTGGACATAGTCCATCCAGGGTTCTGACATCAGGCTCTACCAGAGTGATGGGCAGTGAGCAGGCAAGAAAATAGAGGCATTGCCTTTGTTCCAGAACAACGTAGCAAGTGCCCTCAAATCCAACCCACACCACTCACTTATTCCCTCCCTCCTGCTCAGACCATTTCAGTTGGTAAGCTTGCCACTGAGAGAGAGAGAGAGAGAGAGAGGAGATAGCTGGCATCTGTAAGGTGCTTAGAGTTTTCAAATTTTACTCTTTGCATGGCTCTGGCTTAAAGAGCTGTAAAAATCACACGGGCTGACAGGGCACAGACCCCACATGCTCCTTTCCAGCCTCCTGCACACACGCACATGCACACACACACATGCTTGTTCTTCTGTTGATTTCCCTCCACGATTCATATTCATTGGCATCATCCTTTTCTCCCAGTGATGATCTACTCCATTGTCCTCCTGCCACACCATTCAGTTCAAGACAATCGTGTCTTATCCACTGTGTGCCAGGCACTGAGCTTAGAGTCATCTGTTCTCAGAGTCATCTTGGAGCAGAGTCATCTTGGATTCTGCTCTCCTGTGCACAGCATCGAACCGATCACAAAGCCCTCGCCACTCTGCCTCTGCAATCACCTAAATATTACCCCATCACTCCCCTGCCATCCTTGCTGATTTTCATTCAGAGATGTGCGGCAACCTTGTGCCTGCCAGCCTCTAGCTTTGACGCAGATTCAAAGATCATGAACCAGTTATGCAAAAACCTTTGGTCAGTAAACCAGCTGCAGGTCAGAGCCCCAGCTCTAGACATCAATATGAAGGGTCCCATATGGTTTAGCCCATAACTTCCTCTCCAATTCTGGGTTTTCAGGACCCTGGCCTTCTCCCTTCCCAGAAACAATGCTGGCTCCTGCTTACTATGGTAATGTGGGTACATAACTAGGTCTGACACGAGGCAAGATTTTACCGTCAACATTAGACACATACAGAGATACGTGGATAGATAGATGGAAGAGTTAGGTTCACTGACAGTCCCCCTGATCAGCACTTTTGTCTTAGGATAGTAAATGGGAAAACTCCTCAGATAAGTCAACCATACATTTTAAACTGTGTCCTATTGTCAGTGGCACGATGGAATTGTGGGCCATCGGTCATTTTCTTGTCCAGAGTATCCACTCTGTGTACATCACCCACATATTAGTCACTCAGTACCAGCTCAGCTTGCAGTACTTGCAGTGAAGTAGCTCTTATTTTACTGCATTGTTGCCCCAAAGTGCAAGAGTAAAGATACATGATGGCTTTCTTTCAAAGTAAAAAGGTCAATGTCCTTGTCTTAGGAAAGAAAAAAAAAATATGCTTGGGTTACTAAGATATATAGTAATTTACCAGTTAATCTTTTACTGTGCCAAATTTATAAGTTAGATTTTATATTTTTATGTCTATGTAGGAGAAGAAAAGGTTATATAGGGTTTGGTACTCTGCATGATCCTAAGCATCCACTGAGGGTCTTAGAACACAGCCAAGTATAAGGGGAGATATCGAAGTTTTCTAATTGTACTTGTAGTGAATCACCACGCTCTAGACAGCAAGGTTATTGTGCTGTAAATCTCAAAGCTATCAGCAGGATTGGACTGCTTCGAGAGACGCTATGCAGGAATCTGCTTCTCCATCCCATACGGCTTCTCAGGGCTGCCTGCATTTCCAGGCCATTTCCTTCCTCTCCAAGTGCATCACTCCAAGCTTCACCTCCAGCATCACATACCCTCGTTCTCTGTCTCTGACCTTGTCCTTCTTGAATTGCTCTCCTAAGAATGCTTATGATGACTTCTTGGGCCCCTCTGGATAATTTAAGCTATTCACCCCACCCCAATATCATCGGTCACACGTACAAGGTCCCTTTTGCCATGGAAGGTGCACACGTACAGTTTTAGACTGGTACATGAGCATCTTTTGGCAGCCATTATTCAACCTTCTACTGTGAATGAATACATTGTTTTACATGGATGACATATGTCACAAAAGTATAACTTCCAGAGGAAATCATAAACTGGTAAGCTCAAACTGTCTAGAAAAAAACAAGATAGGGTTTCAAAGGTGGAATGATGTGGGGCAGAGATCGGACAGTGTGCAGGTGGCGTTCTGATGGAACAGAGGAGATGGTGCCTTGCTAAGCAGAAAGCAGAGCATCTCAGTGAGTTCAGAGACACAGGGGTGGCACAGGGGCATGAGGCTGTAACTGTGGTGAGGCATGCTAGGCTGATGAGTCTGGAGTTCCCCGATTTCTGGGAGGAAATCACTGGGAGATCGAGGATTTGACATGGTTACATGCTAGGCAGTGCCATCCAGTAAACTTACTGTGAGGAGGCCACTGGTCACCTGGCTTGCTGGGTGGTCAAAATGGGGACACAGTGAATAAGAAACTGAATGGGGGGGTGGGTGATACAGGTGTGTGTGTCTGTGAATGTGTGGCATGTGCTTCCCACGGCACTAATGTTGAGGCCAGAGGACAATCTCAGGGGTCAGGCCTCATCTTCACTATGCTTGTGATTAGGCTCTGGCTCTCATTCTTCACCTCTGCGAACACCAGACAGGATGGCCCTTGCACATCTGGGGACTCTCCCGCCTCCACCTCCAAACTCCCTGAAGGAGTGCCGAGATCACAGACAGACATCGCCAAGCCTGGCTTCCACATGGCTTCTGGGGGTTTGCACACAAGTCCTTGTGCTTGCATGACATACACTTTATCCACCACAGTCCTGAGAAGCTGACTTTTGATGAATTTCAATTGTTCCATATAGCTGGAGTGATGTAAGACCCAAAATGTTAGGCTCATGAGATTGGGCAGCATCATTCTAGAAGGATCATCTAGAGAGTGGACTGAGTCAGACCCACGTGGTTCCCATTTGGCTTCCAGAGCTAGCCCAGAGAGGTTTCAGGATCGCTGGGAACCATAACTCTGGGTGCTGTTATTTCCTTTTCAAAAGCTGTGGCTCTCTATTACTTTCCCTACCTCTGTGTATTGGTTACCGTGGCGGAGAATCTGGAAGGGTAGGGATGGAAGTCTTTCTAATATCTAGGTGATTCAATTAGAGGTCCCACATCACCTAAAGTCCTAGATGTTCACCAGGTGGTGACGGCTTGATGGGACCGTTTGCTGCTGCCTTTGGGGTTGGGGGAGCATACTGTGAGAAAAGTTACGTGGACATGTGGGATCCAGAGGGCACAGCCTGGGAGCAGGCCTGAAGCAATAACATTTTAAATCTCTGTGGGCCGCAGAGTCTCTCTGTCAGAAGGCCGTGTGTCCCAAGCTCTGGCCAGTGGGATGTGTTTGGAGTTTCATCTGCCTTTGTGGGAATTGTTAAGGGAACAACCGGAGATTTCACAAAAACACGGGCAGAGGTGGTGATGGCTGGTGGGAAGAGTAGCAAGAAAAGTCAAAGGGAGGAACAGCTTGATGAACTCAGTAGAGACTAGGGCATGCCACAAGCATCTTACGCAGGTGGGCAGAATGATGCTGTCTATCAAACAAGATTCAGAATGTAAAGATGATCATTTTAATTTAACAGGTCTTATTTTGGGGTACCCAGGAGATGGACCCATTCTGAAGTGTGTGTGGAGCTCAGGGGAGGAGAAGTAGGGCTGGTGATGTGGGTTTGCAATCTCCTGTCACCCAGGTGGCAACTGGTTCCAGGGTTGGGGTGATTTTTGCCTGTGACTTTTTGTGCAAATGCATAGAAAGGCAGCAATCACAGTAGGAACCAGCACCAGAGGCTGGGAAGGATGGGTCACTGAGCTCTGAGGGATGCTGCATGCTCCCAGGCAGAGAACACCCTCAGAGAACAGATCGTATTCTCTTAGAGAAGTGAAATGTGGTAATGACCTGAGGGGCAGGACATGAACCTGAGATGGCCCCTCAGCAGAACAGGTTTTGGGGTACAGGGTTAGGCAGAGAGGTGGCGGAGAGCAGAGGCGAGGGGACTCTTGGGTAAGTATGAAGAAGAACGAGGTGCTTGATGTCAGATCTCTGTTAACTCTTGTCTCAGTGTGCCTGGTGTTTGATACCAAAAAAAAGGCCTAGTGGGATCCACAGGGCACGGCCCCTTCCCGGTGGCTTCCGGTGCAGCTGATTCTGTTTTCCTCAGCAACAGGAGCCTAGACACGGGGAAGCTACAATCACAGGACAGAGGATGGAGAACACAGAGAAAGTGGACCAGCTGTCCAAACCAAGTAAAAACAGATAGATACATTTTATCTTTTAAATTACATTTAAAAAATAATTGTGTGTGCACAAGCAGTTTAGTTTAATGTAAAATATAAACTATAGCAAAGATTTTAATTAATATGTTCTCCAATGCAGTCCATTTGGGGTACATAAAGTGTCTGGGATTTCTGTCAAAACCTCTGATGTACCAGGGACAGACTGATGGAACTGTTTCTGAATTTCTGAGAATCAGCCCATTTGCTGAATGGAGGTTAGAACTGATTCCAGTCCACATGGCTTTGTAGAGGTCACAATTTAGAGGGAAGTTACCAGAAAATAAAACCAAGTCCACTTTGCTATAGTAGGCCCCCCACTGCTCCACACCCTGCTCCCAACACACACGCATGTACACATATGGCCCTCACAGGGCTCCACAGGCACATGTGTGTGCTCACACACAGCATCCCACTGTCACCTAAGGACAGTGAGGCCGGATCTGGCTCCCTCTTCTCTCCCCTGAACTCAAAGCTCCCACTCCGGCAGCCAGCTTAGAGTTGCCCCTAAGAAGAGGGTTCAGGCAGGGACAGGGAGGCTGGATTGGAGAGGAGGCAGCGCCTGTGGGAGGGAGCGCCTGTGGGAGGGAGTGCCTGTGGGAGGGAGCAAAGGGGTGTTCTGCTCGTGGCGCTCGCTCAGGTACCTGGGTGTGCTACCCGGCTTCCCGTGGTGGTTTGGGAATGGGATGTATCAGAGACACAGGGTTAGATGATGTTCTCTGGGAAGAGCTGCTGGAGACCAGTGCATGGCAGGCCTTTAGGGGAGAGCGGGAGGCTACAGAAGGCTGTCTTATCCTTCTCCCAATTCTTCACATACCCCCACAGCACCAGCCCATGTTCCCAGGCAAATGCCAGGGTTGACAATCTGTCAGATGTTTATGTGACTCTCCTGGAAGCTTTCCTTTTCTTTATTGGCACTATGGAATGGTGGCAGCCTGGCCCTGATTATTCATTAAGTCAGTACCAAAGGGGAAGGCAGAGGACTGGCAAAGGCAACATCTAGTCCAGTGTTCCCACAGAAGGCAGCATTTTCAAGACGGTCCTGCTTTATTTCTATTGGGAGCTAAAGACATATAAAGGAGAATATTAACTTCCACCTGCAAGAGGAAGTTCATAAGTTGCATTTTCAGGTAAGCAAAATACATCCCAGAGACACACAATGAACTTCAGAGAACAGGCTCGAGCCCGGGGTCTGACTCAAGATCCCCTTGCCTCAGAGGGCTTCGAATGCCTGTCTGGAGGCGTTCCCGAGAGAGGGGCTGCGAGCGCAGAAGAGCAGGCGCTGCCTTCCCACCCTTTCAACCACATTCAGCCCCCGTTCTCGCACACACAGCTTCTGCCTAATATTTCATTTGAAGAAGATTTCTAATGGAGAGTCTCGTGCACTTCCGGCCCTGTTCTGCAGACTCACTGTCAAGTACAGAAGGGTCTTTTTCAATATGAAAACGATTTGGAACTGATAAGAGGGCCTGAATGAATAATAAGCATAGGTCGAAGGGAGAAATGGTTCAGGAAGATACCATAGCAGACGGGTTTCTTGGCCTGGGGGAACTTATTAAATCAGAGATGGCTAGACCTTGCTCCAGTCTGTCATTCAAAGGTGCGGGTGGGGCCAGTCCAAGAGTTTACAGTTCTTTAGAGAGTATGAGTGTGTGTATGTGTGTGTGTGTGTGTGTGTGTGTGTGTGTTTGTCCTGTGCACGTGACAGCTCCTGGTGGAGGTCAGAGGACAATTTGCAGGAGCATTGGTTCTTTCCTTCCATCCTGTGGGTCCTGGGGATGGAATGCAGGTTAAAAACCTGGCTTAATGTGAGGCGCTTTCACCTGCTGAGACCAGTGCTACTGCTCGGGGCTGAGGTACCGTGTCTGAGAGCTGTAGTGTAGACTGCTGAGCAGAGAAGTTCTGCCTGGAGGTCCTCCAGATCCTTTGCGTGGGATTCCTTCTGTAAACCAGGAAGCAATACTATTCCACCAGAGACCACAGCATCTTAGGGTAAGAAACAGGAGCTATGAGAGAAAATAACAGGGAGAAAGTGCCACGCACCGATTGTTTTCCTCCGCTGCCTGATGTCTTGATGTCCACAGCAGCCATGGTTGGTGACTGGGGTAGAATTAAGGGGCTGTTCACAGAGGTATCAAAGTCACTTGTTCATTTAAAAGTCATTTATACACACCGGGGCTTGGGGTAGGACAAATTCCATGCTCTTGTTTTTTCTACAACTATTTACAAATGCCTACTGTATGTCAGGCACTGGGGGAAAGACACATGTTCATTGCCATCAGCCAGGGAGGAAGCAGTAAGTGCGATAACGGAAGCGATGCATGATGGATATGGAGCCTTATCCAGCAATGTGACTTGAGTTGTCCACAGGATGTCCAGGGAGAGACAAGAATTCAGAACCGTGAGGGAACACTGGCTTCAAGCTCTAGACAGGGCCTCCCTGTCTTCTTGTGGCTTTGAAGAATTTCTCCATGACAACTGCTGAAGTGTGAGACAAGGGACATTTATGGATCTGGTACAGAAAAATGCACTAAAGAAGACTGAGGCCAATTCTAGACTAACAGAAATGTAGATAAGATACTATATAACATGAAAAGAATCTGAGCATTTCTGTCCTAAACAATAATGATTTATTTACCGAAATAAGATCTCTTCAGTCATTTAGTCAATATGCCCCATGGGAAAGAGATAATGTGCCAGATTACTCATGGTCTGTTTGATACTTCCTGGTGAGACTCAGATTCCTTCAGTATTTTCACATATTATGGTATGCTAAAGTAAATAGAATTCTTCACAAACAGCTCTGAAACCTAATTTATAATTTTCCTAATAGTTTTCTCCTGAGACCATTAGTTTTCAGTCACTTAATTGTACACTCGTGGAGGACCTGTGAGGTAACAGGCAATTTCCGTCATGTGACTAGTGGACCTGACAGAGATCACCCAAACTCACATGTGCACACATATGCGCACACACATCCATGTGATCCTCACTCCCAGAAACTTATCACATTCATACACACACATATGCACGAGCAGACACACACAATCGCTTTCCTTCTTTCTGCCTTTAGGGAACAATGACAAGACTAAAGGTGTTTCAGCTCAAATGGCAGTTGTCACAAGCTTTTACACTCTTAAAAGCCACTGCTGTCATTTCAGGTGATACTCAGGTCAGCCTGTCTTTAGTAAGCACTTTGCATGCTGATTCAGCAGTGGCTAAGGGCACAGTCTCTGTACTCAATAAATTTTGGAGAAACTTTGTCATCAGAGAAACTTGGCCTTTTCTAGTTGGCCTGTTACTATCCGTGTCTGTCAGCGTATGTGTGGGAAGCCTCGTTTAAGGTGGGCAGAGTCAAGGCACCCCTTTCTCTTCAGTGCATGTTCTAAATGGTTTCAACACATACCCATAAGCCTAACATGAATAAAGCATGCTTTCAGACCACCATTCTGATCACTATGAAAGTATACATGTGCAAAACCATGCATGTGAGGTCTTAAGAGGCCACTAATGCCCCTTGATGGGTGAGTTTCTGAAAGTCCTCATGCTGTACATCAAGTACTTGGTTATGAGCACATGGACCTCACCAACTCTCCCTGTCAATGTTTCAAAGGCTACTGTAGTTAGATTGCCACGACTGCTCATGCACCAGTGGAGTGCTCCTCAGCAATGAAAAATAATTACCTTCTAACGTACACTCAACAGATAAATCTCAAGATTATGCTGAGTGTGTGGAGGGTGTGACTTAATGGTAAAGTGCCTGCCTAGTATGCACAAGCCCTGGGTTTGATCCCCAGTAGCATACCGTGAAAACAGCCACATGGTTTGACCACATGTAAAGGCTGAGGCAGGAAGACTGTGAGTTTGAGGTCAACCACATAGTGAACTCCAGACTAGCCTGGGCTACACGGAGCTCTGTCTCTAAAGACCAAAAGCAAAACAAACATCATTTAAAGATAACTGAGAAGAAGCTAGTCACAAGGCAAGTCCGCACTGTCTAAATCCACTTCGATGAACTGCCAGAGCATGTCGGTGATTCTCGGGGTGAGGGTTTGCTGGAAAGAAGCACAAAAAGGTCTGACCATAAAGTCAGGTGGTACAAAGCATCACGGTACGCACTGAAGCTATGTGTCTTAAGTGTGGGATGCCTATGCAGCTGCAGAATGTCTCAGAGCCATAGAGTTCTGTCTCCCAGTGATTGCCTTTACTATGGGTAAGTCAAAACTACATAAAAATTTAAATGTTGCTCTTTACCAATTAGGACTTCGAAGGAGATTGTTGGGAAAAAATAGAACTTGTCTCTTTGTAGTCAGCCAGCATTCTCCCTCCCCCAACACACGCACATGGGCACACTTGCTTCTTTTTATATAATTTCCATGCAGTTTTTGTTGTAATCTTACTCCAGGGAGTTTGGTTGACTTTCCAAAGACACAATAGAAGGTAGCTGTTAACACTTTTCCCTGAGATGCCTCAAATTTCTCCTTCTTCGTTGAGAGAAGCCCCCAGAGGCAGATGTATTACAGTACGTTCAGATCCACATTCATACCCACAGCTGAAGAGTGAAAAGAGATAGTCCAAGTTCCACTCTGTGAAACAGTGTAACGGCTCGATGTGTTACTTGGGAGGCAAATCTAGGTACGTGGACAGACACACAAGTGGTGGCAAATGGTTCCTAGAGCCCATGGGTATTTAGACATATGCTCAAGTCTTCCATCCCTGTTTCTGTGTGCACACTCAACTCCAAGTTCATATCTCTTGACACCCTCTGCTCCCTCACGGCTGGTGCTCATGGAACGGCGTGTGGCTGCATTTTTCCTGCCACTGTACGTAACATGCTTTTTAATTCTTTTGCTCTATTCAGCATTTGACCCCAACGATGGGGGATTATGGTATTACCTCCCTACCCCATGCACATTCTTTGCAGACTCTCACTAAATACTGTAAAGCCTGCTGCAGAGTGGAGTAAAATGGAAAGCAGACCGTCTGGTCTTAAGCTAAGCACACAGAGGGTCATGATCCAATTGGAAGGGAAGCAGAATTTTTAAAAAGAAAGAGGTTTGACCAAATTTTAATCCCTGTCATTTTCATTTCTCTTACCCTGTGGATTTTGGGTGATTTTATTTACACTGTCAGCTTGAGCCTGGGGATTGGAAATCAGGCTTTTATGGAGATTATTAAAAGTACATACAGTACGCTAACTGATGTGTGCTGCTAAAAATATGAATGCGAATGCTCTGGTATTAGATGCCACCGGCAAACACCTCGTCATCCTCAGAAGGATATTCTTGGGAGCTGCGAGCTGGGCCTCTGCAGCGGTACGAGCGGCAGGCTGTCAGGGTATTTCTAATAGGTAGCAAATGACCAGGAAGAGATGAATCAGCATTACTCAGATGAGAAGGTAGCTCTCTACACCATTAATTCTAATGCAGTTACACCTGGCTCCTCCCCTAAAGAGGGGGTGCTGCAAATGAGGGGAAGGTGGTCAGACCAAAGGCCTCTGTGACTTCCTGAGGGGAAGACGGGCTGCAGTGCCAGCCAAGCCTTGAGTCTGCGTCGCAGTCTAAGTTTCTCAGAAGCGCTACCAGGAACACTCATTTAGAAATGTCAAATAGGCCCAGATTGTGAAGCAAAAGCTCTCCACCTCAGTCACAGTCTTCAAGAGCCCAAAAAGTAACTGTGAAGTGGTTTGCCACATCTCAGAATACCAGGTTCAGGAGCTCTAAGATCTGGAAACCTTATTCTATGAAGTAACTAGTGATGAGGGACTTGTCACCTCACAAGCTCACATACTGCGAACTCGGCATAGACTTAACAGGCTGGGACTCAGTGGTTGGGCATTTTCTTGGCATGCGTGAGGCCCTGGTTATAATCTCTAAGCCTGAAAAACATATAATTAAAAATATGTAAGTAAGTAACTAACCAGGCTTCCTCAGACTTTAGAGAGATGCCTGGATCATACATCGTTCCACTGAAGATCACAAAGAAACAAGCACTGGGGACTTACTTTTAGATCCAGTGGCAAAGGCACCCTCAGGCCCACTTCATGGCCTCCTCAGGGGATGCTGGATAGAATCACTGCCACAGAGAGGCTCAGTAATGGATCCCACATCTGTAAATGAGAAGCAAGGCAGACAAGGGGGATTGGCTGGCCGAAGGGGCATCTCCCTTGGCATTCTAGGTCTGAAGGATGAGAATGTTCAGGTTGAGCAGCGAGGTCCCATCCTGGGCTCCTACGTGCAGTACCCTGCTGTGTGCAGCTGAAGGATGGCACACAGAGGCGGCTGTAGCTTTGATGCCTTCATTCCGTGAACCTCAGCTCTGAGCCACCTGCCCTCCCACAGCCCACATCCTGACACTCTCCTCCAGATCTGTGATTTATTTCCCATGACTACCTTCCCCATTCACCCTTGAAATCCACCACTCCGACTAAGATATTCAATGTCCTCTTCAGCTCTTATTCTGACTCCTGCTTGGGCACACTTCCCCAAGGCGTCTCGGCCAAACACCCCATCTGCCCACCCTGCTTCCTGCGCATCTGGATTTCAGCATGCCTTTTTCTCAGTGGGTGGAGCAGCCCAAGTACATCTGCCTGAGGACATGGCCACTGTCAGCAGAAGGGGCGAAGTATGTCCTTCAGGACAATAATGTGCCCACTGCTGCGACCCCTGGCCACACGTGCCATTCTCTATCAGCTGTCATATGTTTTTCTTGCTGAATTTGTTCAACAATTCCATGAATCTGATAAAATGCATATTACAGTTTTTTTTTCTCTAGTACAACAGAACTAATGAAACACAGATAAATTTAGTGACCTAGAACGTATGGCATGAGTGAATGGCAGCGGTTAACTTACCTGGCCCATGCACCACCAAGAGCTGAAAACTACTGGACTGTCGTTGACAACCAGGGCCAAATCCGCATGACCATTCTAAATGGAAACTAATATAAATAATTTTTATTAAGGTTTTGTGCATTTCATATAATAGATCTTAATTAAATTTAAACCCTCTTCCCCATCCATGCTCCCTATAGACCCCGCCCCATGTTTCATGCATCCTGTCATATATGTTAAGTCATGTCCGGTTCAAGCATTTGTACCCAGATGTCCTTCAGTGCAAGTTCATCCATTGGAGCCTCATCAGCCTATTTAGAGGTCTTGAAGATGACCCGCTCACCCTCACCCAGCAGTTATCAGTACACAGTAGTTCCTCGGCTAGGGTGGGGCCCGCTGTCCATTTCCCTCATCCTGTGCTGGGTCTTTGTCTGACTGAGTCAGCATGGGTCTTCTGCATGCTGTCACCATTGCTGCAAGTTCATATGACCAGGTTTCCAGGGGCCTGAACACCTCGGATTCCTTATGTTCTTAGAGTCTTTCAGCCCCATCTTCCGCAACGGTCCCTAAGCCATAGGTGGAGTACTAATACATCCCTCAACTCTCACCAGTTCCTTACACAACAGAGCGCAGTATACACAGAAGGCCACAAGTAGCTAAGTTTTAAAGAGTAAGAGACCACAGAGTGTGTGTCCCTGGTTAGGAAACCAATCATTATGAGATCTTGATTCTGATGTTTCTTCCTACAATGCTGTCTACCTAGAAAGCCCTTCTTCATCACGTAAAAGGTGTTTGTATGTTAGCTCCTCTGTAGAGCGTGACCTGTCACTGTCCCTCTCTACTTCCAAAGAGTGGATTGTGCCCTATACTCACAGTGTCACGCCTAGCATATGTTTCTTCATTTCATAATCTGCATGTATGTGTATGTGCTTCTCATCCTGGATTACGGACAAGACCCAAACCCGCATCATTCTCTTTTTAATAGTTCAGTGTTTGCCATGGTGCCCAACACATAGGTGCTAAAACATGTACTTTTGGAACCACCTGTGATGAAGATGACTGATGCCAATAATAACTGATTTTACTTCTTGTTTTCTTTTCATGTTTTGTTTTACTTTGTTTTTGACAGGGTCTCCCTAAACTCACGATGTAGACCAGGCTGGCCTCAATCTCACAGAAATCTACCTACCTCTGCCTCCCAAGTGCTGGGATTTAAGGCATGTGCCACCATGCCCAGCATTGATGTCACTTCTTTTAAGAGAAATAAAGAACTTCCTCAGCTTTTAGAGCTTGTCTTAATACTATATTAGTTCAGGTCATCGATGTAGTGTGTTGTAAAATATGGCTTCCAAATATGAGCTACAACCTCACCCGGGGATACTTACTCATGAATCATGTGGTCCAGGCTAGACGGGCTGCTGGTGACCTCCTGGAGTATAGACTCTTTCCGTCCTGTGACTCTTCCATAATGGAGTCCTCTGCCTTCAGCTGTGCATATGGGAAGGCTGCAGAGATGATACACCACCTTTAAACCCCCGTGGCTTGGAAGTAGAGACAGTCGTGGTCTCTGCTCACACTACTGACCAGAGAGCTTGGGATGCATGAGCAGCCTGCAGAGACTGCGGTCACCACTGACTCCATGTGGCCCACAGAGATTAAAATGTTACTGCTTAAGGTCTTTCCCCATACTGTTCCCTCTGGATACCAAATGTCCATGTAACTCACAGAGCATTCTCGTCCTGCACTAAGTGGGACAGCAAAAGGTCAGCGTCCATGCCCCCCTAGATGTTAACTATTTTTAACATCACCCTGATACGCTCAACAAGCATGCACCTGTTTATTGACGGAACACCTACAGTAGACATATCATTGCTCTAGTTAGTATAGAAGACAGAAAGAAATCCAAAGTGTAGATCCTGCCCTCAGTCTAGCTTTAGGGTCAACAAGAGAAGGCTAGCTTTGGAACTGGAACTCAGAGAAAAAAGTCATGTTGATATTGGCTAGCAGGGCCCAAGAAGGCGTCACGAAGGAAGTGATTCCATGAATGTTGGGGATTCCAGGTTATAGAATGAGCTTTCTCTACGTCTGGCTTATTAGAGGTAGGTAGCAATCTCTGAGGGGTCTAGCTAGACTGTACAGATGGACCATTAGCAATAAAGGAACTTTATTCAATTTCATGAATTAAGAAGGGCAATACTCCAGTCCCCAAAGAATCACTGCATTTTCGTATAAACATAGTTACAACGAGTTCTGTAAATCACAAACAGTTTAGACAAAAAGAAAATAAAGAAATGTATTTTTTCACAAGTTTGATGCAATGTTCCCATCTATTTCCATCCTAGTATCTTCTTCATCTGTTCTTATACACTTGATACTACAAGACAGACACAGCAAGTGCTGGCATCTCACGGGGACATCCAGTCAGAGTTTATTAAATGAGCTCAATGAAGTTCTGAGAAAAATCTGCTTGGTAAATTCCAGCTTCTTGTCATCTACAAACCAAACAAAAGGGATCTCCGAAGGACTGCTGATACACTCAGAGTAAAATTCATAATAAAGAAATTAGAAGACATTTCAAATGATGAAATCAGATGACCAGAAAAGTCAGACTTCCCAGGAAAGTCACATCATCGAAGTTTCAGTGTAGACATTGTTTAAGCACCAATTTTCTAGATGTAGCACAAACTTCTGCTGTCCTCAAATTCCATTTAAGTAGCTGCGTGATGAGGCTAGCACAGACTCCCAATCATACATAATGGGCATGTGCACACATGTGGATGTGTGACTGTGTGCTACTGTATATTAAAGTGGCATCTGCCTCCTCTTTAACTCATGGCTCCTTATGGGTTTAATTAATGGAATCAATCTTTCTCAGTCTATAGATAGGTAAATACCAGGTAGAAAAGGAGTCAGTTTAATACTTATCATCAGATTAAGTCTTTTTTTTCTTTTAGTGCTGAATCAAATGATAATCTTGAAAGCTAAGTTTCAAAGAAAAGAGGCCTCTCAACTTTAAAAGCCCTCTTTACATAAGCAAAGTAGCACTTTGGGTGATAATGTGGTGCTTTCTAGGTTTAGAGGATTTAGACAATGTAAGAGGCATTCTCCTTTGCTGGGAAGAGAGCCGATTTGCTGTGGAGCTGGGAGGACGGCATGGAGAAGGGAAGGAGACCAGAGATGAGTTCATGGTCCTTCCCTTTCCTCCCGTACATTGATCTTCCCAAAGCAGCAGGCTTGTTCCCTGTGAATGAACTATAAGAACCTCAATCCCCTCCTTTTCTGGAAGTTCATGTTTATACTGACGCTCAGCAATGTGGTGCCTCCGCAGGTAGATTCTTGAGGCCTGCTGCCCATTTCTCCAGTTCTATGCCGGGGTTTTGTCTGCTTCGGTTTGTTTGGGTCTTGTGCATGCCAACACCATTGCTGCAGATTCATATGGTCATGTACCTCCTCCTCTGACTCTTACGGTCTTTCAACCCCCTCTTCTGCAATGAGTTCTTGGGTGGATTTCAATATAGGAGTCCTGTCCAAGGGCTCACACTCTGCAGACTCTTATTCTCTATGCTTTGGCCATTTGTGTCCTTTTGTGTTCATGGCCCTCTGTTGCATGTGGGAGCTTCGTTGGTGAGAGTTGAGAGATGCATCTGTAGTCTCTGTACCCCTTGTTCCACTATGTCCTCTGAGCCTTAGGTATAGAAGACACATCATAGATGTGCCACTTAGGCTTGGGCAATTCATAGACACTTATTCTCTGCATGTGACCAGTTGTGGAACTCCATAATAGTCTCTGTTGGTTGCAAAAGCATGGTGACTGGTATACTTGTCTATAAATATAAAATCCATGTTTAGTGCATAGTAAGAAATTATATTTGTCTAGAGATAAGACAGCCTTGGGTTTTCCCTAAGATCTATGACCTCTCTAGCCTCGTGGATCTGGCTATGTTTACAGTCCCATACATGAGTTTCCTCCCATTGAGGATGGGGACAAAAGGGGGGGGGGTGCTTGTGTATAGCAAAAGAAACAACCAAGGAAGTGAAGAGAAAGCCCACAGAATGAGAAAAAAATCTTCACCAGTGACACATCTGGCAGAGGTTTAACATCCAGAACACATAAAGAACTTAAAAAACAAAGAATCAAGAAAACAAAAGACCCAGTTAAAAGATGAGCTAAGGCTGGGGCTGCAGAGATGGCTCAGTGGTTAAGAGTTAAGAGCACTGGCTGCACACACATGGTGGCTAACAACTTCCCATAACTCGAGTTCCTGGGTATCCAATGCCATCTTCTCACCTCCTCAGGTAATGCATGACATGGGTACACTTACACATATGTAGGCAATACACTCATTCACATAGAATAAAATATTTTTTAAAAGATGGGCTGTCAACCTGAACAGAGTTCTCAAGAGAAGACATAAAGATGGCCAAGAAACACTTTTAAAATGTTCAACATCCTTAGTAATTAGGGAAATGCAAATTATACCACTTTAAGATTTCATCTTACCCCAGTCAGAATGACTAAGTTCATAAAAAACAAATGATACCAAATGCTGGAGAGGATGTGGGAGAGGGGAACGCTCACTCACTGCTGGTGGGAGTGCGAACTTGCACAGTCACTATGGAAAGCAGTGCGGAGAACTCTTAAAAAACTAAAACTACCATATGATCCAGTTACACCACTCCTTGGCATACAGCCAAAGGACTCATCCTGTTGCAGAGATACTTGTACATCCATGTTTGTTGCTGCTCTCTTCACAATAGCTAAGGGAAGGAAGTGACCTGAGTGTCCTCAACTGATGAGCGGATAATGAAAATGAGGTGCATTTACACAATGGAACTCTACTCAGCAGTAAAGAAAGACAAAACCATGAAATGTTCAGGTCAATGAATGGAACTAGGAACTGTTATGCTAAGGGAGAAAACAGAAAAACAGACATCACATGCTCCCCCCGCATCTGTGGATCCTAGCACCAAACCCTTATGTGTGAATCTATATCCTGATGTAAGTTCAGGAGCTAGGAAAATTTAAAGGAACCAGAGGTAAAGGGAAAGAAACCTAAAAGAGAGGAACAGTGGGAGACAGGTGTTACCGTGGGGGGCGGGGGGCGGGGGAATGGGTAAAATGGGGTATTTACGTGGGAGGGGCAGGGAGAGGGTTATACAAGGAAACAAAGAGCTGGTGGGGGAGCATAGGAGACAGGTGTTATCAGGGTGAAATGGGGGGATGGAGGTGCTTTAGCAGGGGAGGGAGGGAGGATTAGACAGGGAGAGAGAGAGAGATAAATAATGCTTAGCTGGTGTGAAAAACCAGAGGGAAATGTATGAGTTCAAAAGCCTACTGAAAAATTCCACATTCAGTATCTCTGTATGTGTCCGTGTGTAAGACTGTATAACAAGAAACACAGTGCCAGACAAGAGAAACCTCCCTTTAAGTTGTTGACCATGGTAATCCAAGAGACTCCCCAAACTACACAGGCTATTGCCACAGTCCTTGATTGCCTCCCAGAACTTGAAGGTAAGATCTTATTGCTGAAGACAGGTCATACCTCACACCCAGGATTTGGAGCAATGGAGCTGGAACTGACCTGGAAGCCATCTGCCTGAATAGTAGCTCTCATAGTCTTGGAGAAGACTATGCAAGTTGATCCAACCCTTTGACCTATGGCTTAATAGCCAATCGATGGTTGAATCCCAGCTTTAAGGTCTAATAACCACAGCAATGAGCAGCCCAGCAAACTGCATTGAGGGAATAGTGGACCTTTGTTTTCGGGGTAGTCAACAGTTACCTAACTGGAAAGACTTTTAAAAAGTGCCTCATGATCTCACTTCTATGCAGACTCTAAAGAAGCTGACCTCACCGAAGTAGGAAGAAGCAGGTAGCAGGTGGCGTGGTTACCAGAGGCTGGGCAGGGAGGGCTAGATGGGAGAAACTGGGCAACCAGCACAGAGCTTAGAGTTAGTTGATAGGAGGAACAGAGGAAGACACCTTGGTGCCTCAGGGCAGTGGCTCAGAAAGCAGGAGGATCTGAGAACCCAAGTTTGAATCTCCACGTAAAAAGACTGCACACGCCTGTAACCTGAGAATCAGGGACCAGAGACAGATAGATCCTGAGGCCTCACTGGTCAGATAGCCTAGCAGAAAAGACAGGCTTCTGTTTCAGCGACAGACCCTGTCTTGAGGCAATAAGGCAGAGAGCAATGGAGGAAGAAGCTTGACCTCTTGCTCTGGCCTCCACATGTGCACACACGGGACGGACACCTGCACCCTCCTGCGTGTACCGTACACAAGATAGGAGAAAATGGTTCTTGTGTTGCGTGTGCTTAACAACATTGCAAGACTATATCAAAAGAGCTAGAAGAGAGACTTTCAACATGCTAGCATGTTAAATAGCCTGATCTAATTATTACAAAATGAATCCATGCATCAAAATATCACACTGTAACCCTATAAATATCCACAGTTATTATGTGTCCATTAAACACAAAATTGCTTTCTGACATTCGGGCCTCCCATTCCCTGGAGTATAAAGCACGTGGTAAGACCATTATGATGGGTTCTCTAGAGTTGCAGAAAAGACTAAAAGTGGCCCATTTTTTAAGACATAAGGAAAAATAGGCATTGGGCCAGTGGAAACCAAGAAGCAAGCCAGAACCAAATGGAAGCCTCTCTGCTTTTCCTTATGAGGGCCATTCTACAGGAAGAGTCAACACTGTTAGCATTTTGTCAGCTGAGTCTTTCGTAAACAAGCACTTGTAAATTCTCAGGCTGGGGAAAACAGAGACTCACAAAGATGGGGCAAGGACCACACCTGACACCCTGAAAGGGCTGCGTGCATCATTATTACTCATCAAGTGGCATCTACCTCTCGTCTTGCTGTTGAAGAATGATACTTGGTTGACAAAAATTAGTACTTCATCTTTAGAATGTTCAGAGCATCTACTTAAGCAGCCTGCTTGCCCCAGGTGTGGGTATAGCCGTGGGACAAGCTAAGAATTGGCCAGCCTCGACCATGCACATCTGAGTACTTCATAATCAGGAGTGGGCTCGGTCCAGTGACATGTTAACAATGGGATCTGCAACTGATCCTTTAAATTCTCTGTGCTTTAGATTCATGCAGATAATAGCATCACCCCAGCCTGGCTGCTAAGCTTACTTCCACGAGGCATGTGACCAGGCCACATCTGTACCCAGGAGGGTTCCACAGAACTAGTATGTTAAATAGCCTAGGAGCTGGAATCAGGATGGTGACACGGGTCACCGCACTATGGTGTTAGCCTTTTCTTCTCACCACACTGTCACCTCTGACCTTCCTTACACCTCACCCGTGGCACTCAGAAGGCATTCCAAGTAATTCCCCAATCCCCCCTTTTCTCAAAGGAAAACAGAAGGAGTTGTCTGGGAACACCTGAGCTCTGCGGTCAGTTCTGCCCGCAGAGACGCCGCCCTCTGCCCTGGCCTTAGTTCTTCCCCTGGCTTCCTTTCTCTGGCCCAGACCTGGATAAACTTGTGGTTTCCTTCCTTCTGGCTCTCTGGAGAGCTGAGCGCTCCATACTTGAAAGCCTGAAATCTTGTCATTTCCACCTTGAACTTGTGGCTGACCTCGCCAGACAGCCTGGGAAATGAATGAATGTCCGTAAGCAGAGGCAGAATGTGAGCAGTGACCCAGCTCTCCTGAGCAACCACACAGACTGTCAAACAGTACTTAAAGTTCCCTTTTCCCCAACCCCTTTAATTATGTTGAAAACTATGTCATATTGTTTTTGAAAAAGTTAATGAAATAGTAGGTGAAGGCGAACTGAGGATCATAAGTTACTTGGATCCCTCTGCAAGCTTTTGATAAGGCCCCTCATAAAAGGCTATTAAGGAAAATAGATGACCAGAGGGCTCCAGGCAGAAGTCTTTTTTGGTGTATTAAAAACTGGTTACGCTATTTTAGAAGGAAGAGTCACTGGCACTGGCTGCTTCTTGGAGTGCAGAGGTTAATCACAAGCTGTCGACACTGTTAGTATTTGGGCTTGAGAAGCTTGAACGATTTATAAAGTAAAAGAAAAGCAAGGTTGATCAGAAACACAAAATCATTTCCATAGTTCAACCCCTCCAGGGTATCTCAAGGGTGGCATCCCTCCCCACCCCGCAACAGGGAATAAATTTTCCTGCAGGAGGGGCCGGGCCTACTCAAAAGGTCAGACCTGGAAGATGGGAAGGAAGCTCTGAGAGCCTGAGGTAGGTGGAACTGCTGTCACTTTATGGTTTCAGGGCAGCAGGCCTGAGGCCCGAAGCAGCACACAGGAGCCTACGCATGCGGCATGGTTCCCAGCCTCAGCCCAGATGGCTTGAAGGCCGTGAAAGCTCAGAAATGAGTGGCATGGGGCAAGTATCTCAGCAACACGAAGACACATTCCCAAACTACAAAGCCATCTGACTCACACAGAGCAGCCAGAGGAACACAGTGGGTCTCGGGGAGTAAACACTCGTCTGCGTTCCTGCATGCTTGACCTTGCAGCAGGAGGTAACTGAGACATTGAGGTGCCACAAAGTGATGTGAAAGAAAACAGAGACTTTCTCTCAAGGAACCTGCCTGGGGACGGCTCGCTTAGAAAAGTGCTGGCCTTACAAGCTTGAGGACCTGGGTTCAGCCCTCAGATCTCACAGAGCGAAGCCAAGTGTGATATAACCCCGGTGCTGAGGCGGTGTGGGCAGGTCCCTGGGATCACTGACCAGTCAGCATGGTCTACTCGATGAGCTCCCGGCTAGTGAGAAACTCTGTCTCAATGAACAAGGTGAAGGGGGCCTGAGGAGAGACAGACGAGGTTGTCTTCTGGCCTCCGCACACAAGTGGATTTCACACACGTGCGCACACAGAGATGGAGACACAGAGAAGTGTGTCTTCTTTGCCCAGCACCCTCACACCCCATCCCTTCTTCATTGTAGAATGAGACTGAGGAGTCGTAGAGACCTAGGTGCTGAGGAGGCAAATCCCAGGTTCAGGCCCCTTCCAGTTAGGACCTCATTAATCTTCCTGACACTTCTCAGAGAGCCCCATGTGCATCTCTTCATGATCAAAACATCCTAGACACAAAAGTGCCACTGCAACCAGCACACAGTTCCATTTTGAGTTGACAGCTTCTTTTCTGTTGCCTAATCAAGTGCTAAGGTACTCTGTTCATACACAGGCCACTATTCATCCCATGTGAAAGAGTTATTCTGGAGGACAGAGAGACTCTAAGATGCCATATTGGACACAGAAGCGCAAGGCTCTCAAAGGCGTTGCTATAGACCACCAGCAGAGTCTGCTCACTTTGTAAGACTGCAAAGGCAATTCCTTAGAGAAGGAGTCCTGTTCCACACACAGCACTGGGACAACTGCTTACATGGAGGAAGCGAGTTCAGGAGCAAAAGCAAAGAGAAGAAACCAAGGGGCAGAGGAGGGGAAGGAGAAGATGGGAGAGGAAGAAAGGGACAGGAGGGCTGAGGTTGCAGATCAGGGTAGACTGTTCGGTCAGCATGCACTGTTCATCCCTAAGGAGAGAGAGAGAAAGCAAGCAAGAGAGGAAGGAAGGAGGAGAGGGAGGGAGGGAGGAAGAACCTCGATATATACTATGGACAAAGATTAATTCAAAATGGGTCATAGACCTAGGGGCTGGAGAGACAGCTCTGTGGTTAAAAGCACCAGCTGGTTTGCCGAGGACCTGGGTTCGAATTCCGGCACCCACATGATGTCTAACAATCATTTGGAACTCCAGTTCCAGGGGATCCCACACCTCTGCTGACCTCTGTGGGAATTGTACAACATGCGTGCATTTACCAACGTGCAGGCAACACATTCATACACATAAAATAAAAATATTTGTAAATTAAAATCGGTCACAGACCTAAATGTAAGTAGAAAATTTTAAATTATGAACTCTCTCAAAGAAAATGTAAAAGAAAACCTTGGGAGCATTGATTTGGGCCAAAGATTTGAATAGACAGCTCCCCTGGAGTACATGCAGACTGTGGTAAGGACATGAAAGTACCTAGCATTCTTGGCCTTCAGAAAGCTCAAACTCTAGCGACCTCCACATATATCCCTATTTGGGGAATTTTAGAAAATTTGACCAGCAGAAGCAGGTGGAACAAAAGAATGCTTACAAATTCCAAGTCAGAACGCAACACAGTGCATCCTGGTAGTTTCTAGTGATGTTAAGAACCCATTAACCTAGGACCCAACAATCCTACATATTTACCTGAAAGAAATGAAAACTCATACCCACATAAAATGCCCCACAGGAGTGATTATAATTGTTTCATTATGGTATTTCCTAATTAAAAGTAACTGGGTGCCCTCAGCACATGGATAAACAATGGAATATCACTCAGCAATGAAAAGGAGCAAACTGATCGCATGTAACAGTGAGGATGGCCTCCAATGCTCTCTACTGAGTGAGAGAAACCAGATCTGAAATACTGTGTGATGTGGTTCTCCATAGAGTATTTGGAAAAGAATTCTGGAGAACAGATCAATGGCGGACAGACATTGGGAGAAAAAAAGGAGTTGATACAAGAACCTAGGGGATTGGTTGAGTAGGGAGTGGGGCTCCACATCCTGACTGACAGCACACGGTAAATGACTGCGTTTGTGCAAACCCTCAGACCAAACATCCAAAAGTCTGGCTGTTCTTTTAAACAAGCCAAACCAAACCAAATGCAACAGAACAGAGGCAAAGGCTTCCACATCAGGGCTGCAGTGGGTAATTGTGTTTATACTTTTTCAGGAGCTGGCTTTAACCTCTGCAATCCCATAAGGCACTGCGCTTCTATTTCCAGTGGACAAGTCCCTTTGCAGGAAAGCTGGCCTTGCTCAGGGTGCAGTCTGCTGTATAGTCATGCTCTGAGTGTCACTGAGTATCTGAAGTGCACTGGACCCCTGACCGTCTCATTAGCTCAAACACACTGAGTGGTTAGGCCCTCCTTGCTAACTAAGCCACTGCTGGACTCCAGCTGTGAGGAGGATAATCTGATGTTCTTAAAGATCGCCCTTCACCTTGAACTGTTCATGCTAATCACGTTACCACTGCTGATGCTAATGACCAAGATGTGTCTGCAGTCTGCAGCCCTCCTAAAGTTCCAGGATGAGGCACCTGTGCTTCAAGATGCAGGATGCCGCAGGGACACGCGTCACGCGCACTCCCTCAGCGGGGACCCCTGGGGCCCGGAAGTGTGGGAGACTCTGCATCTGGCCCCACAGCTGCTTTTGGCTTCAAAGAGAACTTTTCAAATCACACCAAAAACTGCTGGGGACAATTACATGGTGAAGCGTTCTTTTTTCTTTGTCTTATTTTGCTGACTGACGAGGGGAAAGGACATGGAAAGGATATTTCAGGAGAAACACTGCCATCGAAGAGGCGTGAGCACATGGCCCTAAAAGCCCAACTGCTCCCTCAAATAAACGTACCCCATCCGAGGACATTCCTGCCCAGAAGTTGATACTACCTGAAATGTCCCCAAAGACCTCCAGCCTGTGGTGCTGCTAGGCAGTGCTGGGGCCTTGTGGAAGGAAGGTAGGCCCGTAGATGTGTCCTTGGAGGGGACCCAGCCTTTCTCTCTCCTTTTGCCTCCTACTGCCATGAGGTAGGCATTGGTCCCCACCACAGGCTCCCCACCAGCATGCCCTGCCCCATCACAGGCCCAAAGGCCGTGAGACCAACTGATTGTGGACTGAAATCCCTGTCATAAAGCAAGCCTTTTCTTCCCGTAAGTAAATTTTCTTGTGTATTTTGTCACAGCAATGGACAGCTGACTAATATGCCAAGATTCTTTTTTCTCTTCCTTGTAAACATTCATTGTGGCATCAGAATTTAATACCACTCAGAACCCCAGGGCAAATCAAGAAAGCACCTCCTCGGGTGGCTTTCCCCCCATGGGGTCAGGTGGAATGAGTGGCCCTTTCCTCTGCTTTGCCACTGGGTATCTGTGTGTCTGTCTGTGCAGCGCTGGGTCAGGCTCATCGCAATGCCTGGCGCTCCGGCTGTGCTGTGAGCTCAGGACCTGGAGGGTCCTGCTAATGTGCAGTTGGTAGGTAGGTGAAGAACAGAGTGGAGGAAGGAGGCAGGAAACCAGAGGAAAGCATCATGGGAGGAGAGAGAAGAAAGACATCAAGGAGGAGAGAGAAAAGGAGAGAGAGGTAGAAAGAAGGGGAGGAGAGGCGAGAAGACAGGAAGACGTGAAAGACGGAACAGAGAAGGGGGAAGAAAGGGGGGGAAGGAGGGGGGGAGGGAGGGCAGGGGAGAAAGAGGAGGCATGGAACAGAGCGGGGAGGAACCAAAGGAGGGAGGGAAGGAACAGAAAGAGAAGAAAATGAAATGGGGGGGAGGGGCAGAAGGGAGGAAGGAGGGAGGGAAGGAGGGAAGTAATAGACAGCAAGGAAGAGAAGGCAAAGGCACCTAAGGTGGAGGCGATGAGGCCACTGACAGGCAGAGAGGTACTGGTTGGGAGGATGGTGGCCACCAGCCTGCCTAGGCATACAGGGGCCTGCTCCCCCAAACTGCCCATGGTTTCAAGACCAGGCTGCTCTCTGGAATCGCCAGCACCCTTCTTCTCTCGTCCTCCAGTCCCATTCACATCCGACGCCACTGTGCCAAGCCAGCAGCTGAGGCAGGAAGAGGGAGGCTGGCGCTGCTGGCTGGGTGGCCAGGATGGCTCCCCTGCTCCTTGCCAGGATGCCAGAGCCAGAGCAGCCAGGTCAGGCTGGCAGGACCGGCCTCACACATTCTCTCTCTCCGATGGCCAGGCCTGCTTTGCTGGGGCCGGGAGGGGCCGGGCAGCCAGCAGCAGAGAGTGAGAACTTCCCTTTGCCAGGGCCAGCTGCTGGCTGCCATCTGGGCAGGGGCAGTGCCAGTTTCCCAAATCTGCCTTCCCTTTGGAGAGCAGGGGAACTCTGTGCTGGGAAGATAGCTTCCCCTCCATCCTGAGGCTCTCAGTTAAAAATCCAACAAAATCAGCCTTTGAAAGAGGACGGGTTGAGAAATGCCATGGGCTGGGCTCTTTCCAGAGGGATTTACTTCTGGGCCGTTCTGTGCAAGCAAAATCTTTATTCTCACTCCATATCCTCTGGTTCTTTCGTTCTACTTGACAATAACCTTTTATTATCTTATACATGTACTAATGAAATGCTGGTAGCACATATGTCCACTCTATGTGTCATCTCCCAAGGAGATTGTCCACCATCAACCAGAAAGCTCCTTGGAGTGGTGTCTTAGTCTTTGCAATTTTCTGTCCACCATGAATAGCCTGGGACCTCACTAAGACTGGGGCTCTCCCTCAGTCCCCGGGATGCTCAGTAAACATTGTCTATGTTATGTGTTATGTGTCCATATGTGTGCACATGTGCACAATATGTATGGATGTGTGCATGTGTCTGTGCATGCATGTGTAAGGGCAGAGGTTGATGTCAGGTGTTTTCCTCAATCATTTTCTACCTTAATTTTAAGCCAGGGTCTCTCACTGGAGTTTGCTGATTGGCTAGACTGGCTGCCAGCCCGCCCCGGGAAATGCCTGCCTTCACCCCAACCCCCCAGTACTGGGATTACAAGCATGTGCTCCTGCACCCAGCTTTGTAGGTGGGTGCCTGGGGTCCAACTCAGGCCTCATGCTTGTGTGGCAGCACTTTGCCCTCTGAGCCAACTTACCAGCCCTTCACCAAGCATCTTTAAGCATGAGCACAGGGTGTGGGTCAATGAAGACCTGAAGAGCCAGCTCTGTCTTCAGAATTCAGCCTGCAGAATGAGTGGAACCCTGTCTGGGCCCCGGGGGCTGCCTGGAGCTGGTACCTCTGCGGCCCGCACCTGCCACGTCTGCCCTGAGCTGAGCAGACCTCAGACCACATGCTTTCTGCTCAGCTTCTATTTCCACTGTGGTCCCAGGAGGCCATGCCAAGACCTGACACCTGACAACATGGGATTAAGGAGACCCTGGACCAAACCAAACCTCCGCTTTATCCAGGGCGAGTGACCTGCTACGTAGCCACCATGGGTCCTGACCAGTGTGAGCCGAAGCAGCCTGGCAAAGACTTGTCTCCCAGTCTACACTAAGGCCCCGGATTTGAGTTTCTGTTCTCCCTTCCAGGTCCCTCCTTCCGCTGTCAAGAAGTTTCTTCAGCATCATTTGCAGAGCCAACCCCACACCTCCCAATTCAGCAAACCCTCCTGAGTGGGTGCAGCTGGCAGGGAAAGCTAGCGGCTGGTGCTTCATGAGGACCCCAACATCACAAAGATCCTCTGGGCCTTCAGCTTGTTGTACCCCGTGCCCCACACTGCCCCCACTCTCCGTTATCCCTCTGCCTTAAATCAAGCCCACACATGCCTGACACTCACAGCAACGTTGAAGAGAGAGGTGGGCAGCCAGGCAGGGCCTGAGGGAGGAGATGTGCTCTCTAAACTAGGACCTTGAACGGTTACCTTGCTTTTGGACAAGCAAGTTCTAGGAAAAAAATAGTTCATGTGGTCCAAGCTCACAGGGACAACTCCTTGCAGTTTAAGCGTGTGTCCTAGGTTATTGTATGATGGCCACTGTAGTGTGCACCCTTATTTGATGGATACCAATGTGAATAACCTCGTTAGACCCTCCCTGTCTGGGCTCAGCTAGGCAGCCTTGACTCTAGTTTTATATCTCAGCTGTGGTGCCGATCTCTTGTCTAAGCGGGCCCCGTATGTGGCAGAGGCCAGAAACTGGGTCTTCCGACTCCTCAGGGCTGTGTCCTACCCAAAATACCTGACTGGTAACAAGAACCCACAAGAGGAAGGAACTTGCCTTGATGGCTACATCAGTGATACGTAAAGCATCCACTGGTGAGAACACAGGCTTGGTCCCTGGGCCCATTGTATCAGCTTGTCAAGTTAAAAGTCTCCTCAAGCCTCTAGTGTCCCATCCACAGAAATCACCTAGGGTCATTCACACCAGGTTGCTTTAAGGAAAGAGCCAGGCAATACAGGCTCCTCATCACAGGGCCCAGCCTGGAGTAGGTGTACAGCATGAGATGGTCATGTTCATTTCTGAAATGGTAACTTTTGCCTTTCAGACCACAAGTGCCTCCTGGGGCTGTGGGCGACTGGGTTCTGCCACCAGGAGCTTCTGTTCTGCATTCAAGGCCACCAGCAGGATGTCAGGACACAGGAGACACTGGCATTCTCCAGCATTGCGCCCTCTCTAGGGACATTTGTTTCTTGAGCACTGACTCTTCCACACATCTTCCAACACTCATTCCTTGCAGTCTACAATAACCCTGCAAGGTAAGAAGCCATCTTCTCCCTATTTTCCAGACAGGATAGACGAGGCACATTAATGTCTAGGATATGTCAGAACCAAGGTTCAAGCCAGGCAGTGGGCACAAGAGCCCGGATGTTCACCTGCTAAATCAGGTGGTCTCTTCCTACTAACAATGCACTGTAAAGAGCTTTGCAGGAGAGGGAGCCTCTCTGGGGCTCTGCACCTCTCTCCCTCCCTCTAACAAGGTTCTCCCTGAGGGCTAACTTTCCTAAAAGTCCTCAGCCACAGCTTCCTCATGCAAATCCACATCCTGCACACCCAAGGCACAGCTCTAGGCAGCCTGGACTGAGATGTCACTGAGGAGGTGCTTCCCACCCCCCGGGAACTTACAGGCAAGAAAAATGGGATTGTTTCAGGAGCTTTACAGAAATGCTAAAGGCCAGGTGAAGATTCTGATAGAGTCGAGAATGATGATGGGGGTCGAGGGACTCGGAGGAAACAGTGGCAATCATGCCAAGGCCAGACAGAGTGAAAACAGCTGCCCAGAAAGCCGGACATTCATACCTGAAGGACTCTACTGCCTACTACAGAGATACTTACACGCCTTTGTCTACTGCTGCTCTATTCTCAATAACCAGGAAATGGACCAGCCTAGGTGTCCATCAACAAAAGAATGGACAATGGAAAAAGTCAAATCTACTCGGTGGAATTTTACTCAGCTGTTGAGTAAAAGTGAAATTGTGAAATTTTCAGGAAAATGATGGAACTGGAAAGTATTATATTAAGCGCAGCACCCAGTGTCAGAAAGACAAATACCCCACATTGTCTCATACTCCGGATAGCAATGTTCAGCACTTATGAGCGTGCAACTAAGGTGTAGTGAGAGTGGGACAGACCATGAAACCAAGTAGGTGGCCTCCAGAAGGGAACAAGAGGTGTTGACAAGGGAGAAGGGTAAAAGGTCGCACATGACATGAAGGTGAAAAGGAGGCTACTGGGGATGGCACGTGGAAGGGAGGAGCATGGGAAGGGAGTGGGGAAGACACGACAAAAGCAAACTTTGTTTAATGAAATCAAATTCTCTATAACCTGATAAAGAATAAAGAAAAAGATGGAAGAAAGAAAGGCTCAAAACTGAACCTGGGGAAGCTCCTGGTTTGAAGGGGAGAAGTTTGGGGATAAATAAAAGTCAAGATACACACAGCCTCCAGAGGTGGTGAGGCTGGCCGCAGCATAGGTAATATCAAGAATAGGTGGGCTGGAGAGAGAGCGCAGTGGCTAAGATCATGTGCTGCTCTTCCACAGGAGTTGATGCAGTTCCCAGTAACTTACAGGCATCTTACAACTGTCTGTAACTCCAGCTCCTAGGGGATCTGACACCTCTTCAGGCACCTGCACCCTCCTCTCTTTTAAATAATAATAAAAATGCAAACAGCTTTTAAAAAGCTCTTCTTGTTTATGTGACCAAAGTCTGAGAAGTAACTTAAAGGAGAAGAGATTTATTGTGGCTCCAGGTACAGAGGATACAGTCCAGTGTGGTGGGGAAGGACAGCAGTGGGACCTGCCCCGTCCTTGTCTGCACAGACCAGAGAAAGGAGAATGCTGGTACTCAGCGCACTAACTACCTTTCCCTTCTTACTCAGTCCAGGCCCCCAACTCATGGGACGGTGACCCCATAATCAGGGTGTCCTCGTTGCAGTTCATCCTCACAGACACACCCAGAGCTGTGCCTCACTAACACCCTAGGCCTTCCGTAGTCTTGTCAGGCTGACAGTGGAATTTAGCCCACACAGGCAGGGATGCTAAACAACCCTGACATGCTGAGGGAAAGCTGGGGCCCCTGGATCATACCAAGGCCCCACCAGCACCTGACCTTCTCCTGCACTTAGTCTCATTGTTTAGAAGCCTCTGCACCACCAGAGCCAAGTGGGGAAAAGGAAGTGAATGTGCACTGTGAAGGTCAGAAGACGAAGGAAGAAGGGACTCAGGTATTTATGAGCACCACAGAGGACAAAGGAGCGGAAATAAGGATGGACAGAAGCCGGGACCAGCTGTCCGTCTGCATGCTGCTGTCTCGATGTGGCCTCTTCATAGATCTAGAATTTCCCTTGCTACCTGACCTCCAGACCACCTTCTAGAGACCCACCTCGCTCACCCAGCAGTCCCTGCTGGCCTTGGCACGGGACTTGTGGCTTTCTGCTCTCCGTTGCAACAATTTATGTTAAGTCATCTCTCCTGCTCTTACAGCCAAGCAATTTCAAACAGGAAAACATAAGCACAATGCCTTGCCTTTGATAGTCACGGATGTTTCTCCTACTCTTCTTGCAGAGTCACCGGAGCCCTGGAAACCTGTCACTTCAGGCCCTGAACTACTTCAGGTGGCAGGAACTGGACGATCTGAAAACATATGTGCTCTATTACTGCATGCCCTGGGTCTGCTCCAACTATATCCTGAAGGTGAACCTGGCTTCTCAGGTCAGCAACGACGTCCAGGGAAGCACAGGTCTACACACCCAGATCTGCCCAGTAAGGATGTTGAAATAGTGTACATCCAAATTTTGCCATTTTCAACTGGATCCCAGATAATCCCGAATTGGAACTTTTCTAGGCCAGACCATGATCAGTTATTCTGGGTACAAACCTTTCCACTCACAAGCACACAGGCTTCCTCCCCAAACAAGGCCCTATGCATAACAGGTTCACGTGAGGAGCCCCCACCCCTCCACCAAAGGACTACACTGTTGATTTTTCAAATAATAAAACAACCTATGAGTTTTATCTCTTTATCTCCTCAGTCCAGAGATGGGGAAAAGGACACAATCTGTCCTCCCAGTGGGACATCCAGCTGATTAGATGTCATGAAACAGAGTCGTCCTTTAGTTGAGAATGGCTGGAATACCTCCGACCCATGGCTACTGGAAAGAAGAAAAAAAAGAAAACCTAACTACAGATAAACTCCCTAGGGTTTCAGATCCGTTTCGCAATAAGCTGTGTTGTGAAGGAAACCTGGCCCCAAAAGATAGTTTGAATGCAAAATAAAGATAGTTCACAGGCTTTGAAGCAAGTGCCGGGCTCCTGGGGAAGCACCAGGACCATATTTTTGGAGGATCATTATATTTCCTGCTTCAGACACCATTTGGGTCTCACCGTTCTTTTATACAGCAGCTATTTTTAGTCATTACAGGCGCCATATCCTGCCAGGCAGGGGCCCCAGCAGGGCAGCCATGAGCAGGAAGGATGAGGGCTGACTGCCCGGACAGGTAGAAAGCTGGGCAGGCCGGCTGGAGAGCTGAAGAGGTGCAAGTAAGGTGACTCTGGGGAAGGTTGGGGAAGTACACCCGTTCAGAGGATCTAAGATCTAGGAGGCCGGGACATTGTCAGGAAGAGGCAAGAGCAGACAGGACAACAGACAGGGACTGCATGAGCTCTTCCATCTGACCATCCATGGGACTGAGCAGGGGCTTCAGTGTTAGCAGAGTTATAGGATGGGTCCAATCAAGGCAAAGACAGAGATCAAGATGATGGAGCTAGAGATAGATGTTGAGATAGAGAAATGATAGAAACAGAACTAGAGCTAGAAATGACAGAGGGAGATAGTGGGGTTGGAGCTGGAGAAAGAGATGGAGATGAAGGAGGAGATGGAGATGGAGCTGGAGGAGGAGATGGAGCTGGAGGAGGAGGAGATGGAGCTGGAGGAGGAGATGGAGGTGGAGGAGGAGAAGGAGATAGAGGAGAAGGGGATGGAGATGAAGGAGATGGAGAAGGAGATGGGAAAGGAGAGGGACGTGGAGGTGAAGAAGAAGGTGAAATAGAAGGATATGGAGATGGAGTGAGGGCTAGAGCTAAAGGAGAGAGAGAGAGAATGCCAGAGGCCCATGGCTAAACAGAAACTCAGAGTGGGAAGGTGAAATCTTGGTCTTTCTTGATTACTGGCTGTTGCATCCTATCACTCTTCTCCTTTGTCTCCCCATAAAATCACCTAATTCTCTGTCAGTCATTAGCACCTTGTGGGTTGTGTCTCTTTCTGAGGGGATGTGATAAGAGTCCAAATTCCAGCTTTGAGAAAGACACAGGCAGTGGAAAACTGTCAGAGTTATACTGAGGATACATTTCGAGCAATGCATTAGCAAGCCTAGAAACTGACCTGCTCAGGAGGTTCATTGTTAAGGTAGCAATCTGGGGTTAGCCAGGGAAATCTTAAAAGAAAAGCATTCTGAAATAGGTTCTGTGTAGTCTGGGCTTACCCCGAACTCATAAACTTTCTGCGTTAGCCTCGCAAGTGCTGGCATGGAAAGTACGTGCCGTCATGCCTGACTTAAGAAGCAAATTTTGAAGTACTTTGCTCAGGAGGTAGATTTGGGATGCTGAAATATAGTGGCATTTGTACCATTTCACAGAGCCCCAAAAATGTACGCATTGCTTCCTGAGCTCCAGTGCAGACAAAAGCCTGTGCAGACACATGAACACAGATATACTGGAACTTCCCATGGAGGAAAACACAGGCATACACCAAACCGTCCACCCAGATGCTATGCAGTCTGCTCCAGTCGATGAAAAAGCAGTCGCCGCTGTCACTCAGAAGGTGCACAGACCTGTTCATTAGCATTAAAATCATGTCCTTGCCGAAGTGCAGAAAAGTCAAATTTATATCATGTCAGACATTTTTAGTGGGAAAAGCAAATACGTAGCAGAGAAGGCTGGGTGTGCGTTCCTTAAAACCATCACCTCACAAGGTTTAACACAGTCCCTCCGTTCGCGGAAAAATGCTGTGTGATCTAAAGCAACATTCAAGACAGTCTTATCAAAGTCAGAACAGAAAGTCGACGTAGAAAATAAGCCATACAAATAGCCATGGAAGCATACAAATAAAAAGTTTAGTCAGGAACATTGGCTCACACCTGCAAGCTCTGCCCTGTGTCCTTTCGCCCACAGTGATTACAGGCAGTTCCTTGAGGGTGCTGCTCACCTGGACAGGCGTGTGGTGGCCCAGAGTGAAAGGTCTCTGGCAGGACCACCACTGTGTGGGAACAGTCATTTGGTGCTGTTGATGACAGCCATCTCTTGAGTTCCTACTCACGGGCTGGAGCAGGTATCAGGAACACAACCCTGAACAAGACACAGTCCCCACCCTCACGAAACTGAAGACTTGGGGAAACAAATGGAAAACAGTTACCTAGAGATTGCCGAGAGGAGCGTTGGGGAGGAGGCAGGTGCACCCAGTAGGGGCCTCTGGAATCGTGGACCTGCGTCTTCTTTATGCCTATTTCATTCTCTACTGAAACTGGCTACTTTCTTCTGCCTTCGGCTGGCTACCTGTTAACCCCTAGAGGACTGGACCTGCATCTTGTTCCCATGTTCAGCCCAACCCCTGGCACAGGCTGTTTAATCAGTGCCATTGCACAAACACTTGCCAAGATGTCTCTGGGAACAGCTTCTATCATTGGGCCCATCAAGGATCAGGCCAAGGTAGAAGACGGCAGCCTTGATACCTGTCTGGCTCTGAAGGAATGATCCAGGAAGACGGAGGAGGGAGTGAGCACGTGGCTGAGTGAACACAGTGGAAGACTGAATTCAAGAAAGAGCTAGCAGAGTTGGCAAAGTCTTTGTTGTACAAGCATGAAGGACTGAGTGTGGATCCCCAGTACCTGCATAAATGTGAAGTGAGTTTGGTGACCCACCTGTAACCTCAGTCTCAGGAGGTGTGACAGGGAAATCCAAAAAGCAAGCTGGAGAGCTCTGGGTTCAAGAGAGGGACCCTGCCTTAAATACAATGGAGTCATAGAGGAAGACCCCTGACATCAATCTCTGACCCTCACATGAGGCGTGCACATGGGTGCATGCGTGCTGACACAGACACACACCACATTCATAGACACATGCAAAAGACCACAAAAGGACACGAAACAGCTGGATTTGTGCAGCTCACCATAGGTGAGGCTGAAGCAGAGGCAGAGATAAGTACAGACTAGTTGCAAGGGCTTTTCCTTAGCACAAAGACTTGCACGTTTGATCTTGCAAGCTTAAAGGATTTCAGGAAAAGAATGAAAGCTAGCAGATTTGTTTATAAGAAATTTGTTAGGATAGAATCATGGGGAGCAGGGAGGCCAGTTAAATTAGGAAGCACTGCAGAGGGGAGGAGGAAGGGGGACCTTGCATGAGTGGGAAGAACGAGGCACCCCAATATCAGCTTCCTATAGCTCATTCGGTCAAGTCTCATGTCTTTCTCCCATCTCTCCTGGTTCATTCCAGCCACCCTGAAAGATTCCCGGGCATTGAAAACAGTTGAAAACCAACCCCGAGTGAAAAAAAGAAAAAAAAAAGGCAGACAGGATCTTAAGAACGCAGCCATTCTGCCTGCTCAGCAGTCTCAGTCCCCAGAGTCTTCACACCACACTGACACCTCAGAGCACACCCCTCTCCCGTGCCCGACAAGTCTTCCAGGCAGCAAGGGAAACACTAAGAAGCAGCGACCAGGGTGGGGAAAGCACATTCCCGAGCCCAGCATCTGCGGCAAGCAGCTGCCAAGCAGCCTCCATGTGTTCCTGCAGCTGTCGACCTGAGTGTGATGGAAGATGGAAGGAAGGATTAAAAGAACGTTTCACAGCAGGCTCTGAGTGCCAGGCAGGTAGGTGGGCTCTGCACCAGTCAAGGCTGACCCACTGGGAGCTCCGGGGAGCTGCAGCTTTCCTTGGAGAGGAAATGCCATACAGAGCCCTTAGGTAGCCAGGCCATTCCCAGTGCTGAGAAGAGTAGACCACAGCCGCCATCCCCTCACCTGAACCAGGGACCCAGAAAAGCTAACTGCCTGCTTCACCAGCACCTTCAGCTTGAGGACAAGGCCCAGGCTCTGTCTCCCTAAAGGCACAATGTGAAATATCACTTTGTATGCAAAAGATGGACATCAACCTTAATCAGAGTGTGCAGGGTAAGGTGGTACAGACCTGTAATCCCAGTACTCAGGAGGCTGAGGCCAGAGGATCAGCTACTCCAGGCCAGTCTGTCTCAAAACAAAACCCAATTTAAAAAAAAAAAACAAAAAACAGTAAAGTGGAAGAAATATTAGAGATATTCATGAGGCTTTCACCACCAAATAAATAGAGATATAATTCAGGGTAGGATCATTCAACCAAAATATGGAGTTCCTGGTTCTGCAGTTCACTTGTTGCAAGCTGTGAGGCCAGGTCCAGGGTGTTTATCCACTCACTCCCCAAAGGTTTCTAAAGATCTCCAAATGTTCAGGAGTAAGAGAGTCTCTGAAACAGCTAAAAGCAGCACAGAAAGTAGAAGACGGACAACCCCTGAACCGCGTGCATGCCACACAGCTGAGGAAGTTTTCACATTCTGTCAGTCTGCAGTTGCTATATAGAACACCTTGAACAAAAGCCAGCTGGGAGTTTCTTTCCATGTACAGATTACAGTCCGACATCAAGAGAAGCCAGGGCAAGAATTCAAGGCAGGAGCTGAAGCAGACACCTTGGAGGAACACTGCTTACTGGCTTGCTCCCAGGCTCAAGTTCAGATGCCTCAGATTCCTCCTGCCTAAGAACAGTACCTCCCACAGTGTGCTGGGTCCTCCTACAGCAATTAGCAATCAGGAAAATGCCAGTTTGATGGAGGGAATTCCTCAAGTGAAGTTCCCTCTTCCCAGATGACTCTAAGTTTGTGTCAAGTTGACAGCAGAAGCTGACTGTGACACACCCTTAATCAGGTACAACAGAACTAGTAGTCAGTCATTTGCATGGGGCAGTCATTTCAGATATCTACAGTTATTTGACTCTTCTGAGTTCTTGGGTACACATAACACTTTGAAGACCATGTCTGCCCACATCAAGCCTTTAAGGTCAAGTGTCTGGACCCTGGTTACACCCTCCAGAGCAGCAAGACAGGGCTGGAACTCTGAAGGGGCTGCCACTTCAGTTAGAGATGAAGCTATCGGGAATACCTGAAATAGTCCAAGGAGCACGTGAAACAAGTGCCTGAGCATGGGGTCATGGAAAATATATAATCTGCAGGTAAAATAAATAAAGGCAAATGGGCTGAGAGGTGGCTCAGCAGGGAAAATATTCACCAAGCAAGTATAAAGAGTCAAAGTCAATTCCCAGAACCAACAAAAAGCTGAACAGAATAGCTCGTGACTACAATCCCAGAGCTCCTCAGTGACATAAGAGGCAGAGACAGGAGAATCCAGGGAAGCTTCTGGGCCAGTACACAGGAGAACCACAAAAAAAGAGAACCTGTCTCAAACATGGCCAAAGGCAAAGACTAACATCCAAGATTGTCCTCTGACTTCCACACATGACTACTGTGGCATGCATGTGCCCACACTCACACACAAATGTGCATACTTCTCTCTCTCTCTCTCTCTTAGACACACACACACACACACACACACACACACACACACACACACACACAGAGAGTAAGAGCAAGGCATCTCCCTACCAGAGCAAGCAGGAAGATGGGTGGCTTGGAGTTGGGGATTTGACAGCTGATACAAGCCTTGAAGGAAATTCGGATTCTGATTGAGTTGTCGGCATGGCTATTATAGGTACAGACTCTGGAGACAGAACCTCTGTATCCAAAACTCAGCTTTCTATGCATTAAACAAGAACGACAGTCCTAGCCTCATCTCTGATTATTCTGAGGAATAAGAGCCTGTCTAGGGAGAGCATCTGACATAATGATTGGAGAGATGTTTGGTGCACAGGAAGGAGCAGGTACCTTCCATGGAGCCTCCTCAGTTCCCATGTCCAGGATCCAGGATTCCTGATTGTAAGCAACATAACTGCCCTGGATGGATATGATCCATCCTTACCTGGACAGCCAGGTAAGAAAAAGATGGAAACCCTGGTCTCTTAAATATTTTTCTGTTGCTATGATAAGACACCATGACCAAGGTAACCTATTGATGAGAGTTTATTTGAGTTATGGCTCCTGGGGTGGGGTCCTTAACGATGAGAAGGGCAGAGGAGGAGGCTGGAGCAGAGAGATGAGAGCTCACATCTTCAAAAGACACAGGAAGCAGAGAAGGACTGGCTATCCCCGCAAGGCTTAAGAACTCTTAAAGCCCACCCCCAGTGAAGTGCTTCCTCCAGCAAGGCCACACCTCCTAAAGCCTCCCAAAGCAGTGTCAACAACTGGGGACAAAATGTCCAAATACTTGGAGCCTAATGGGGACATTGTCATTCAAACCATCACTCCAGGGATCCTGCTCAACCAGTATCACATTTCAAACCACTGGCTGCTAGGAAGGACAGGGACAATCAGTGAGGCTTGCAAGATGAGGCTGCTACCCCTTTAAATGGCTGTCAGTAATCCTTCAAGTTTTCAGACGGGTGTTGTTACAGGAGGGTGGAACCTTCCATAATGAATATGCATGAGTTTCTACCCTAGAAGCCTTAACAGCCACTGCTTTGGGAATCATCCCCAGTGCTCTCTGTGCACAGTACTGAGCCTCTTGCTCTCTCATCCCCTGGTGATGACTATTGGCTTTGCACTCACCAAGTGGCAAATCCATTGTGCCCAGCTGCAAGTTCATGCTGAAGGGCCTGCAGGCTTGAAGGGTAACCCAGTTGCTGTCTATGTTACTTTGGGTTTCTATTCCAGGCAGCAAAAGTTGTCCTGAGACTACTGGTTTACCTTGAAATCTAGCCTCTGTTTTTCATTACCAATATATTTGCCTCCCCAACCCCATCCCAAGAAGCTGGGGAGTTAACACTATGTGGTGGGACTTCAGGAAGTTCTAAGTGCATGTTTCTCCTTACTCAACCTCCCTTCACTCATTGCCCCAAGATTCCAGAATACGCAGTCGCAGTCCCTGTTGAAAAACAAGTTGTACCAGTTTGTAAACTTTTGTATAGCCAGCCATTACTACAATACCCCAGATAATGACTCAAAGGGGGAAAGGTCTGTGTTAGCTTACAACTTTCAAGCGTTCAGTCACAGACTCAGCCCTGTTCTGTGTTGGTCCTCATCTCATGTTGAGGTGGAACATCAGTGCAGCAGGACCATGTGCAGGAGGAGACTGTTCACCGCATGGCAGACAGGAAGTAGAGAGCAAGACAGGAAAAGACCAGGGACAAGATAAGCAGAGGACTCATTTCCAACGCCTTCCTTGCTCTGGGTTGGTCCTACTGCCTAGTTTCTAGAATCTCCCTGTTGTGACGTTTCCTAGGCAGATGTGAACAAACATCTATTCAGATGTTCAGACAGGGAAACAACAGTCCAAAGAAACGATTCCATCCAAATCTAGTTTAGTGACATTGAGTCTCTTATGATCCCTTACAGGAGTGTAAGGGAGTGTCACTTACAAGAACATGGATGACTCAAAGGCAGCCATGTCACCAAAAAGCCCACCTGCATGGTGATGATCACAAAAGCTGGGTTCCCAGAGGCCCCTGCACAGTTTACAGAGACTCATTTGAGAGTCTCCTGTCCCTTAGTTGTCACCGTGTCCACAGCCTTGGAGAGGGGCTTTGTGAATCTTGTAATTTTCAGAAGCTTCCTGAGCTTGTGAGGTTTCTTTATTTTCTGAGTCTTAACAAGCTTCTCAGAGAGATAATCCCCAAACAGCCCAGACTAGGGACCAAGAGGGGAGCACACGAGCAATCTTTTGGAGGACACTTCCTGTCTGAAATGTAAGTATTCTAAGGAGGGGTTGCATGTTACGTTTTGAACCTGTGACCGAGTTGCTAATGTTCTGTTCCAAAGGCAGAGATGATTTAGAATGAAGCCTGGCACCGTCAGATTTTCATACCTAACCATTTGCTTAAAATTGGCCTAAACAAGGCAAGACCCTGAGTAATTATAGTCAATGCCCTTGTTCAGGGAGCAACTGAATCCTAAAGCCCTAGGTGTGTTCAGGGCTACCTCGCCTCCTCTGACCTCAGGCAGATCCCTGCTCTCAGAGGGAAGAGTCCCCTGTGTCATCAAGTGAGCACCACAAGGTACTTGCTACCATGTGCTAGAAGGCAGATGGACAGGGCAAGTATCCATACATGAGGTAAACCAGTGTCTTCCTCCGTGCCAACCCAGGTCTCTGACCAGTAGGGTTACCGCAGACTCCTTCTCTGCGGCTGTCTTCAGAGACTCCAACTTGTCTTGTGGTCTCTTCCCGTTCACTTAAGATCTAGACGGTTTTACGGTCAGCAGTTGGCTAAGGGTCCTCTGGAGTGAAGGGATGTCTATATTCTGTCAACCTCCATGGCCCTGGGGTGGGTTTTAAGTGACATTTGGTGACAGGAGGCAAGATATCAGGACCCCATGATGAGGAAGCCAGGATGAGGCCTCCTGAGTTCTGACGTTACTACCGAGAACACACTTACACTGGACTTACCATTCGTGCAAATGAGTTGTGAATCAAGTAAAGGCAAGCTGCCCATCGAGAGGTTGCTTTAAAGAACGGCTTTCTATTTTATGATTCCTATTAAATAAGGAGCAGAGGAGGGCAGAGAAAAAACCCCAGGCACCTTGTTGGTTCTTTAAGCTGTTTTCCAGTCTGTTTCCCTGTCTTGTTACATAGAGAGCCCAGCACACAAGGTTTTCAGGGTCTAGAGGTGTGTGCAGATGATTTCCACACATACTTTCTGGTTCTTTCTTTTCATCTGGATTCTTGCTGTCAAGGTTCCTCAAATGATCCCTCTGAAGGGGACAGAGAAGGCACAAGAAGGTGTGCTGGGACACCATGGCTCCAAGGATGGAGTGGTAGCAATTCGTTCTGCAACAAGAGTCACTGGGGGAGCCAGGTACACCTGTCTCTGAACCCCACACATGCATCCATTGGGGCCTTCAGCACTTCTCCGCTCCAAATGTTTGTTAACTTAGAACGAACTTTTCTCAACGTCAGCTCAAGCTAAGAGTTCACGGAAGCTTGGTGGCACCTTAGCGACATTCTGGGGAAGCATTTTTCACTCTGCCCCGATGGTCGTACTGAAAAGACCCCCAATCATTGTGGACAGGAGTGACACCTGTAGCCAAGGCAAAAATGATCTCCCCAAAGGAGAGAAATGTCATGGACATCCCAGGAGGACTGACCAGGAAGAGCTCTCTGATTTAGATGTTTGTTCTAATTAGGATATTCTCTGTTTAAGGTCAGTTAAGTAAACATAAATTTTCTTCTAAATTATGTCGATAAGTTGTGTTTCTCTTTTTCACTTGATCATTAGGAAGCAATACGTACTTTTAACCTCTTTTATAATCCTGTTGCCTCTTGAGCTTGGAAGGGATTTGGGGGATGGGGTTCTTGTTTGGTTAGTGTTTTCCCCAGAAACACCAACTGTTGCTGTCATTCTTGGCTAGGGAGGCTATCTCATGGCCGCTTCCCATAAGCCACGTGTGCTGCTTGCAAAACGGTTTAATAATCCAAAGCCTAACCACAGGACCAGCTGTCTTCAGCCCAGTCCTTACTATCAGAAGAAAAGGGACTGACAACGAGGTCATCCATGTGACTTTCTTATCGCCCTCACTTGTTCTAAAGGGATTCTTTTATGTCATTTCTGTGCACCTCCGTGTGTTTGTGTGTGTGCGAGTGTCCACGGCAAGGGTGCTGTGGTGGGCAGAGGACGACCCTCCATGTCAGTGCTCACTTTCCGCTTTGTTTGAGACAGGGTCTCTGGTTTGCTGCTGGGTATCCTGGCAAGCTGGCAGGAGTGTTGGCATTATAGAACGGCTCTATTGTATCAGGTTCTGGGGATTCAAACTCAGTTCCTCCACAAGCGTGGGAAGTGCTTTTACCCCCGGACTTCCGCCCAACCCCATTAACCCATTCTTCGTTCATTCGTCAAATATTCACTCACGCCAGACATCAGTCACCCTCCGAGAATCAGGAAGGAGCAGAGCCATGCTGTGGGTGGAGCCACAAAGAGATGAAAGGATCCTCAAGAAGCAGCAGGAACCTCTGCACACCTAGGGCCTGGCATCAGCATGTGCCGCATATGTGTAGGTTGTACAGAACTGGGCCCAAACAGCTTCAGGTCTCTGACTCAACAGTGGGATCCACATATCCCAGTGAGCACAGCTCAACCCAAGAGATAGGTACCTCGCTCAGCAAACAAGCCAGTGGACTCTCCCTCAAATGAAACGTCAAGGTAAGGCCAGTCCCACCATGTGGCCACTGTGTCCCACCGTGTGGCCACTGTGTCCCACCATCTCCTCCTTCTTTCCTGGCCCTCTGATTTCCAGTACTATAAATTTATTCTGACTTGTTCTAGATACATGAATGCAATCACATGGCACATACTTAATCTCTAGCTCCTTTCATTCAGACAATGTCTTTGAGGTGTTCTTTCATTTATTAGGGGTTAATTCCTTTGCCTTTCTGGATAGTACTCCCTGACATGGGCAGATGATCATTTGCTTAGTCATTCTCTTCTTAGCTAGAATTCAGGCTGCTCCCAACCTTTGGCTGTTATGACTGGGACACCTATAATCATTTTCATATAAGCCATTCTATAAACAAACGTTTGCATCTACTTTAGTAATTCCTCAGAATTTGGCATCACTGGGTCACAGAGTAGATGTAGGTTCAACCAATTTTAAAGATTTACTTTATTTTAATCATGCATATATGGGGGGTGGGGCTATGTTCACTTGAGCGCAGGTGCCTGCGGAGGCCAGAAGAGAGCTTCAGATTCCCTGGAACTAGATTTACAGACCATGGTGAACCACGGAGTGCTGGAAGCCAGAATCAGGTCTTCTGCAAGTGCTACTAATGGGTGAGCTGGCTCTCCAGCTCCAGGTTCAACTTTTCAAGACTTTACCAAATAGTTTTCTAAAGGGTTGCAGAATTTTATGTTCTAATTAATAACATATCATAGTTCTGGCGACTCAACACACTCATGTTTGGGATCAACTGATTGTCTTTTTCACTGTAGTCATTTCTTGCATGTGAATTGTAGCTCATTGGGGTTTTGCTTTTCATTTTCTTGATGACTAACAACTATTCTGCTCTTGGCCATCTGCACATTTCTCTTGTGAAGTGTCTAAGATTTTTGCCCATTTTATTGTTGGTTTGTAGGATACTTTACATATTATGCGTGTGAAAATTTGCATTGCAAATTTTTGTCTGTGGCTTCATTATTTATTTTCTTAATTAAGAAGAAGCCTGCCTTAGGTCTTAGGTCTCTTCTCCCAACTAACTTTCTCTGCGGAAGGATTTGAAAGTGTAACTTGTGTCACATTAGGGACTATCCACCTTCTGTTTCTGTACCCAGGAAGGCATTCATTTCTCTAATTCTTGTTCGGTTCCTTCACTTAACGACCTTTGCTGGACTCAGCATGCTTGGAAAGTCATCCGTATCTTCCTACTCTGAATTAATTTTCTGTCCTCTAAATACACAGAGCACTTTACTGTCATTATTTCGTAGTATGTTAATGGTTTACATGTCTTCAGCTCAGACCTCCTCTTGAGCCCAAGGCCACTCCTGTATCTAACCACAATACACAGCATTTCATGTAGACAACCCTTTTCAAACCTTGCTCCTGCAGCCTGCCCCCCCCCCCTCTCTCTCTCTCTGATGTGTTCATACAATGAGTATTGTGCATACCTTTATGCACGTGAGTAGAAGCCTGTGCATGTACCGCAGCACAAAGTCAACAGTCAGTCTTTGCCTTGCCACCACCACACCCATTTTCCTCGTGGTTAAGCCAGAAACTCCTTCTTCACTGCTGCATGGACCAGGCTAGCTGGACCACAAGCTTTGGGGAGTCTCCCAGCTCTGCCTTCCACCTCGCCATAGGAGCGCTGGGGTCACACACGCTACTGCGAGCTTTATGTTCTGGACATAAAGACACTTGCATGGCAAACATCTTGCCCTTGGAGCCATCTTCCCAGCCCTCCAGTGGGAATTCTTTCTTCCAGCCCTTGGATATTTCTTCTCTGGGCTTTGCCAGGATGATTAGTAGCACCATCGCTGACCAGATTCTGAGCCAGAAATCCAGGTGCTTGACTCTCACACAAAGTCCTCAGGTAAGGCCATTGGTCATGCACCCTCCCCCAAGCACTGAATGCCCCTGCCTGTCTCTGCCCTCTCTGGTCCCACTTCTGTCCTTGGTGCTCTAGAGTCCTGCTTTACCTTTGTCATCTCCACCGTTCTCCAACTACAAAGTCCTTCCAGTGGCTACCAGGGCGTGAAGATTGCTCTTCTCTGTGTGGTTTGAAATTCCCTTTGCAGAGTACTTAGATCTTCATTGCCTCTGGCTTAAGAAAACATGCTGCTTGCACCTGACATAGCCCACCCGTCCCACCTACCCTGACCTGCTCCTGCAACACTGTCTCGACACCTCCTTGGGATTTATTTGGATCTCTGGTCACACTTTCCTTATTGCTCTGTCCCAGCAGATGTGGTTCCGTGTGGATATGCCTCCTGCCTTTCCAGTGCATCTCCAGGGCCTGGCAAATTGCCCAACACATCGTGGACACTTACTGTGAATTTGGGGAAGGAAGAGATAGTTCTCTCATTAAGGTAGATCTGAGATCACACCTTTTTCCCTTTGGGCTCATCCCACAAATCACTCATATTATAAATACCTTCTTGGGTAAATGAAGTTGACTGCTGCCAGTGCCTTGGGCAGGGCCTGTGTTCTTTAATCCAACCTGCTTTGCTTTGCCTGATTTCATATATTCTCCAAACCTTTCTTCCATAGCCACCCATACCCCAGGCCAATCCCACCATTGTTGTTCCTTTTACACATTTACTTACTTATTTGTTTGTTTCTTGAGCAGAGTGTCATGTAGTTGATCTTAAGCTTCCTGGGTAGTAGAGAATGACCCTGACCTTGTGCTCTTACCAGCTCTAAGGTGCTGAGAGTACAGGTGTGCACCACCACACCCATTTTCTATGGTGCTGGGGATCAAACCCAGGACTTCCAGCATGCTAGGCAGGCACTCTACCCCAGGAACCGTAATCCCAGCCCTCCTCACGCACTCGTACTGAATCCAGAGGTACATCCACCAGATTATCAAGCAACAGGCAAAGTTACTATTGCTATATGTAGTGTTTGGGTAAAACAAGAAAAAAAAGCCAACTACTGACCAGAGCCAAGCCAGCACCAGACAATAAGGTGGGCCCAAGCCTGGACATAAACCCCCAAGGTCCCTGTGTCTGCTTCTGCCTGGCGTCATTCTTCCTCTCATGAGAGTGTTTGAATCAGGTCCTCACAGCCAAGTGGCAGATGGAGAAAATGCGAATATTTTATCAGACTTCCTACAAATGGGGCCCACTGAATTTTCATCTGCCAGCAAAGCCCTGACGAAAAAAAGTGGGGTTGGGGGGTCTCAACAGGACATCCTGCAAGGTCTCCTCAGGAATCCTGATGTTTTCGGTCAACAGCCCGTGGACAGATGATAAACCTTCAAGGGCAGCAGAGAGAACCCTGCAGCAGACGCTTCCCTGGTCCTTTCGGCAGAAGGGACCCTGGGTCAGGATCCAGGAAGTCTGTGTTCCAGGCCTGGTTCTGGCCCTGACTCCTCAGGTCACTGCCTGTTGGTGATGTCACTTTTGAGTCTCTCGGTCACCCATCTGTACTATGGAAAGAACACATCCTATTCCTACCAACCAGGCTGTGAGCGCACGTGGGGAGCTCACACGCCAGCAGGAGCGACGACCAAAAGTTGTTTGTCAGATGGATTATCTTTTGTTCTCTTTCCTCTCACACAGCTTCACAATAGGTTTTACCTAATAATAATTGCTACTGGTGTTTACTAGACAATGACTATTGACCACATATGGGCCATGTAGATATATGTGCCTACAGTACACTTTGTTATACACTGCCTGAGTTATCTCCTTTAACATTAATCAAACCCCGGTCAGCAGAAGCTGAAAAGGTCACCAAAGATACGAACACAAGCAGATCATAGTAAGAGACAGGCAAAAGGGTCCCTATTCCTATATCGCCTGGGATTTGACCAGGCGATGCTTCAAGAGACCAGGGCTCTGAACAGCATGCTCAGGACATGTTCTCATAGGCAACTTGCTGCAGAGAAGGTCTCCCGGTAGCTTCTTCTACCTCTCCTCTATATCTGAATGCAATATACATGCAAACACACACAGATAATAAGCCAACTACACTGTCAATGATGTACCTGGGTGGCCAGGAGCACTTAACGCCTATTATCTCACTTTTAGCTCTAAGATGGAGAAGCTGAGGCACATGGAGTAACTTACCCAAGAGGAAACAGAAGTGACAGGGGCAGTCCTGAAATCTAGAACCTGCTCTTCCACTCTTAATGTATTCTTCACTTTAACATGTCTTCAATCATTAAAACTGAAATGCCTGTTTAATGTGGTAGATTAAAAAAAGGTCTCAAGAAAAGGCTGTTAGCGAAACAACGCCTCTAGGTACAGAGAGAATCATCGTCTGGGGGACAGATGAACATTAGCATACAGGCGGGAGACCTGCCTCCTGTTTCTACTCTCCACTTCCCTCCATAGGACCTGCACAAGCCACTTGGCTTCTCTGAGTCTCCACCGCCTGACTTCGCCACATTCAGCAGAAGACGCGCCTCAGGAGCACCCTGGAGACTGACAGGGTGAGCATGTGCTAAGTCATTCTGGGATTCAGGTTCCGGCTGGCACAGGGAGACTGCAGGTGGCACTGGGGGTCTGTGGCCCCTCTGGGATGCATGTTCTGCAGTCTCAGGCCCTTTCTGAGGCTCTCAGAAAACACAGGCTGGATCCGAGGTGCCTGTTCCAGCCTGGCTCCTGTTTACCCACCATCAGGCGGGTGTCATTTAACCAGAGCCATCACTCGCAGTCACACCAAATGGCCCATGGAAGAAAAGTTGGTTATGCTCAAAGAACAGATGACAAGTGACAGGCTTCGCTCCTGATTTTCCGCAATAACAGAAGACAACCACAACTGCTGTGTGGTCCAACACCCGGACACACTTCTTCCAGCCCTCCGGATCTGCCGGATCTGCTTCTCCCTGGGAACAGAAGAACCACCCTTCATCCCTGGAGAAGCTGGGCATCCTCTCTCCTTGTGTGCAATCTAGAAACCTACACACAGGCAGCCCCACGAATCTGAGTTCAGATGCTCAGTTATTTCTCCTTTTGCAAGTAAAAATAAGTCGCTTCAGTTGTTGAGTTGGTGTGTCATAAACATGTATAATTTTTGTCAGTTTAAAACAAAATTATAAAAAATAAAATAAGTCACCTTCTCTGCATCTCACATTGGCACAGCATACAGCACTGACACAGGAAAAGAGAGTTGAGACCAAGAGATGGGAGAAGAAAGGACAGTGAATGTTCTTGGTCTAAAACAATGATGGGTACAATTGAACTCATCTCTCCTTGGCCAGGCAGGTTCATGTCTTTGTCCCTTTGTTTTGACTAAGGAAAGGCAGTGTGAGCCTTCCCCAATAAAAAATGGGTATGGACCCAAGGCCTAGAGGTCAGCTCAAGTTTCAGTCATGGAAATGAGGAACTGTGGGCATTTTCCCAGCCTCCCCTGGGGAATCATCCAATCCTAATTCTACTAAGAAGGCTAGGTCTAGTGTGTACTGTTAATCACTTTTTAATTTAGCTTTTACAAAACTGAGCCCCATTGAATAGCAGAGGGGTGCCCATATTCAGTCTATGAAAGGGAGGAAACATGATTTAACTGCTATTTTGTGCAAGTCACTATCCTATGGGTAGGCAGATAGAGTTACCCCAAGGGGAGGCCAGAAGAGTCCCATAAAGAATTAGTTGCACATTGGTTGTGTTTGATGCTACATGTGAGCTATAAAAGATGGAGGGGAGTAGACAGGGCCGAGGCCTCGGTAGCAGCTCCTCCCACCAGAAAGAAACCCCTCTTCTGATCCAGCCAGAAAGAAACCCCTCTTCCTGGCCCCTCGGCCTCTGTGGAACAGCCAGGATGCCCAGAATCTCAAAGCGTGCGTAAGAGTGGGCGAGTGCTGAACCTGCCAACCTTGACTGAGTCTCTTTAGCATTTGTTATTTTTATGGGTCCCTGAATGCTTCTCTTGAATATTAATTCTCTTCAATTCTTTAAGTATATATTAGTTATTACATATTTTTGATTAATATTTGATGGCCGCTTAGGCTGCCAAGAGCCCCCATAAATTTTCCCAGTGGAATCTGATGTTAGGTGAGTGCGGGAGACCCTTGTGTGGAGCAAGGACATCAATCATTTTAAGTCTCTGACTCCACACCTTAATACCCAAAGATATATTGCTAAGAAGCCCATAACACGTCATTAAAAATGAATGTCTTGTGGTGGTTTTCATGCCTGCAGAATTCAGTGGGGGAGGCGGAGATCCTGAGGCCGCAGAACCCGGAGAACTCGCAAATGCCTCTGTGACACTTTTTCACAGATCCCTTGCTCTTCCAAAACCATCTACATAATTTTCATGGCCCAGTGCAAAATGAAAACTCAGAGCCACTTCTTCAAAAATTACCAGGTATTTTGAAATAGTAACAGCAGAGCTTTCAACTATGCCTGGACCTTCCTGAGCACCACCTGCCCGCCTTCCAGCTGGGACAGCATCTTCTTGCCTTAAGACTAGAGTGAAACAGCACCTCTTTCTGGGTCTTTTTTATTTTTAATTATGTGTGTGTGAACATGTGTGTGTCTTATGTGTGGGTTTGTACATAAGTGTGCAGGTGCCCGAGGAAGTAAGAGGCATCACACCTACCTCCAGAAGCTGGAGTTACAGAGAGTTGTTAACTGCCTGATGTGGATGTTGGAAATTGAACTCCAGTCCTCTGAAAGAGCAATGTGCATTCTTAACTGTAGAGCCATCTCTCTAGCCCCCTCTTCCTGGGTCTTGAACCCATAAGTGTTTGGATCTGACCTTATAACACTACTCTCCTGGGTTTCCAGCTTGATGGCTACAGAACTTGGAGGGTGTTAGCCTCTGCAATCGCACAAGCCAATTCCTGATACTAAATCTCTTTATGTGTGTACAAGCATTCCGTCTGTGAAAGATGCTACATTAGATAGGTGTGCAAATAGTTTAGATAAATGACTGATAGGTAATATGTAAATAGATGATAGGTGTATGGAACATAGATAACAAAGTGATTGAAAGATGATTGAGAAAGATAGATGATAAATAGAAAATGGATGATAGATAGGTGTGTCTGGATACATACTGTTTCATTTCTGTGCAGAATGCCAAATAGTTCAGAGCTCACATGAATTACACAAATATATGCAGGAAGTCATTATGATGGTGTTGAATAAACATGTTAGCCTGGTCCAGACTGAGAGGAAATCTAAACCACAAAACCAAACAGAAGTCTACAAACAACCTTCTTCGGGGAGGGAGTCTCGGTGTAGCCTTCCCGTCTACATATTGAGGCTTTCAAGGTGCAGTCTTTTCGAAAGCTTCTGAGAAAACATTGCCTAAGATTTTGAGCCCAAATCTCGTCTCTTCTGGGTTTCTATGATGATGTGTTTCTGCTCCCTGTGAAGTGCCTTACTGTGTGGGAAGAATGGTTGCAGAGAGGCACAGGCACCAGGTGAAGGGGGAGATACAAAATCTTGCTGCTAGTACCCAGCAAGACGCAGGAACCTCCAGCCTTACCTCAAATTCATACACACTGACCCAAACTTAGCATTTCACCAGCTGTGGCCACTGTGAAAGTGGGGAGAAAATGGTCAAGGGGCAGCTTCAAGCAAAACAACAGTAACCAGAAGACTCGGACTGGGGAGATGGTTTGGGCAATAACAACTCTCTGTAATTCCAATTCTAGGTGATCTGATGCCCTCTTCCAGCCTCCAAGTGCACTACATGGCAGGGGCGCACTCACACACATGTAGGCAATGCACTCATACACATACAATAAAAATAATAAGTGAAGTATTTTAAAAATTAGCATCAGCAACCAGAAGGTTCTCTCTACTCCCGCTTCCTTGGTCTACTGGAAAAACTGATGAAGACTCAGACAAGAGGGTGGAGTGACACCCTTGAAGCCCTGATCTGCCCCAGTCCCCGTAGGTGGCATGCAAGTTACACCACCTCTCCTTATCTTCACCGCAGCCTGTGAGACAGGACCACCCCTGCCATTCCCTGTGTTTCAGAGGTATCAGAGTGCGGCCTGACTCGCTCCTGTTCTCTCAGCCTCTGAGCTGGGAGCAGAGCTCCAACTAAACCAGCCGGTGTCACCCGTCCCCTGGAATGACCTGTGCTACAAGCTCAGCATTGTATATGGAACCAGGGCCTGCCATCGATTGGTACATTTGAACGTGTCCTTAAGGCACTGGTTGGTTTCATCAACTATCCACTCCTTAACAGAACTCTGACTGAGTCGAGAAATGTCAAGAACATAAGATCCTTCATTCAGAGATTTGTAACAATACTGAATCATGTGCCCTCATTGCCTGAGTCCCAGGATCCATTAAGGGCCTGGGGAGATGGCTGAATGCATGCAGTGCTCTGCTGTGCAAGCATAAGGACAAGAGTTTAGACCCCCAGAGCCCACATAAAGCCAGGCATGGGTGGCAGCCACCTGTGACCCCAGCACTGACAAGGCAGCAGGGTCCCTGAGGCTGGTCGCCCAGCTAGAACTGCTGGAACTAGAGCTCTCTGCTTTCAGCAGGAAAACCTGCCTCAGGAAATGACGTGCAGAGCAATCGAGGTGCATCCAGGGCCGACTTTGGGTCTCATAGCCGCCTGCATACACATGCATACACACCTTCTCACATGTGCCCACACACACTCAGTGCATGTATGTGCACACACATGTATATGTTATATATGTGTGTGCATGAGCAACAAACACACACACACAGTCCAAGGGCCACAGAGGGAACTCTCTGCCTATCCTCACACACATACATGTATATATGTATGTGTGTGCATGTGCATGTGTGTGTTGGTGCATGTGTACCATACACACACAGTCCAAGGGCCACAGAGGGAACTCTCTTCCTATCCTCTCACCCCGAGTCACTCTCTGTTGAGGTCTCCTGCGCTACTGAGGGGCCCAGAGCTCCATCTACCTCACAGTCAGAGATCTAGAGTGTCCCTTCAGTCTTCCTTGCTACGATCTACAGTTCCATTCCCCAGGGTCCATATCGTATCACAGATGTGAACTTCAGGTGGGCGGCAGCAGTGATAGCAAAGACCTTCTCAGACACGCAGGCCCTTCCTCACATGCAGCCCCTCCCAAAACTCTGTGTCCCTTCCGCTCCTTTGTCAGACTCATTTACTTCCCTCTATTTAGTTCTGAAGAAATTATTTAGAACCACCAGCTTTAAAACAGGGATATCCCCTCCACCCAGCCCAGGGACAGTTAGCAACACTGAGGGACAGTTTGAGTTATCACCACTGCAAGGTGCTGTCAGCATGTGGTGTGTATAGGTCAGGCATCTGGCTGCATGTCTACCGTGGACAGCACACTCCCCCAGCAAAGACCTGGCCAGCCGCAGTGTCAGCCAAGCTGGTCGGGAAGCTGTGGTATCGACTCAGGGGGCAGAGTTCTGTCACCAGCACTCCTCCTGCCCCTCTCCCTGTGTCCTCTGCTGTCACATCTATTTTGATCAGAACAGTCATTCCCTGATAGCCCCGTCCTGTTCCCAGGGTCCTCTGCACACAGGGCTCCCGGCAGCCTCTCTTGAGTGGCAGGTACCAAAATGCAAGCTGAACATGACTGTCCTGATACCAGATGCTTTGGGTGTAGGCCACATTCTCTACTTAGATTGCAAACCTTCAGAAAAGGAGATCACATCTCTACAAGCTACATGGCCTCCACGAGACTGAGAGGGAGGACGCCAAGGAGGGAATCTGAGAAAACTAAAGGAAAGAGGAAAGGCTGAGGGTGGTGGGAGGCACATACAGAAGGAAATGGGACTAGGTGAAATTCTGTTCAAAATAAGCTTCTGCTGGCTGGAGACATGACTCAGTCAGTAAAGGACTTACAAAAAAAAAAAAATGAGGTCCTGAGTTCGATCCCCAACATGTAAAAAAGCCAGAAACAACAGCACACGCCTCTAATCCCAGCTCTAAGGAGGCAGACGCAGGTCAGTCTGTGAGGCTCCCTACTTAGCCAGTCTCACCAAATCAATGAGCTCCAGGTTCAGTGAGAGGCTCTGTCTCAAAAAACAAGGTGGAGAGGACAGAAGAGGACGCCCATCACAGACCTCTGGCCACTCCGTGCTCACATTGCACGTGCGCGCACACACACAAGATAAGAAAGTAAAGGATCACTGAGACTGATTTCTGTGCAGTAAGCAGAGCGGCCCTCCTCTGAGATGCTCACCCCCTGGGTTCAAAGTGAAGGAGTCCCTGTGAGTCTCCCTGAAGTCAGAGGCGAACAGTCTGTCGTGCCCTCTCGCCATTTTGTTTCTGTAGACACTGTAGTTGACCCGGCCTTCCTGTTAAGAATTTCTCTGTTTCATTTCATCCCTATGAAATCCAAATAGAACTTTCCTGCCAGGTGTGAGGACGCACTACCATCTGAGTGCCATCTTTCCCAAAGGCCACACAGAGCACCCCAAGAACACTGGATTCAAGTCCTTCCCAGATGTTTGCCAGCCTCATCTTGGTGAGGACCACAGACTCAGGTGAGGACATGCATCCCAGTTACAGCTGTAACAAATGGCCAACTGTGGTGGCATTTATAGCAGAAACAAAACCCTTCACAGTGTCTCTCATTGACAGAGCCTTGACAGAAAAATTCTGAGTGTTTTTATAGCTCCGATCTTCAGAAGGGATTTTGGCAGGCTCCTAGTATTTCAGGGTCTGGGCCATTGAGATGACACGACCACATGTTTGTTTTGAGTTTTTCCCGGAGAAATGTAAAAATGTAAGCAAAAAATCTTGTGTATGCAAAAGGCATGTCTCAGAAAACAGTCATCCTTCCTATTGAGCCATCAAAGTGATCAATTTGTTGGAAAAAATCCTCTTTGGAGGCACATATCCTTCTGGCACCATGCATATTAGGAGGTTTTTTCCCCCTACAGCACTGCCAACTACAAACCCAAGCCCAGCCTGTCTTTCCGATGCAGGCATGCGTCTCCACCAGCTGAACGCACCCTGTCTAAGGTACAGAGCGTTTGCTGTGTACCTTCCAGTGCCTGGCTCCCACGGAGGCCAGGCTTGCAACCCCCTTCCACTGACATTTTTTTTTTTTTTGGTCTTGAACACATTCCTATTCTCAGAGTCCATCTGTCAAGTCTTTTTGTGGGTAGCAGATTTGGGACCCCATGTCATGCAAATTTCCACAAAGGAGCCTTCTTTGTCCATTGCAAAATGGAATGGTGTCTACCTCCTCTCTGCAAAGATCAGTTTGGATGCCATCCCAGTCTCTAAGAGAGAAGACAGAGGAAGAGGAAGAGGCTGTCATCCTCCTTGCTTCCTTCTTAGTTCCTGCTGCATGCTCCACAGGACAGGCTTGACAGAGCCACGCGACACATGATGCGGCCACTGCTTCAACATTCACACTGGTGGAACTGAAGAAATGCCCCTTTGAAGGTGGTGTTCATATGCCCGCAGCATGTTCTGAGAAAAGGCCAGAAAGTAAGTCAGAGGACCGCCCCACTCTTCATCCTGACCCAGTGGGCCTCTAGCAGCTTGTTTTGCACCCCTTTAATTTCAGGACACCCCCATCTGCTGGGGACTATCAACTACAAAGGAGAGGCACAGTCCCCACCTCTGCTTTTGTACAGAAGAGCCCAGTTCTCATGTTTTCCCCTGGCTCAACAGCTCAGGGCTTTGCTAATCTTGCTGAACACTTCAGTTTTCAGATGGTGTATCAATGAGGCATTTAAACAGAGCAGTTTATACACAAAAATTCTGTCTGCTTTGTAAAAGATTATCCTTTTATAAACACTCTGCAGAAAACATAAAAGCAAGTTGGGGAAGGCACATACAGCAGAAAAGATGTTAGTAGGGAGATTAATACTGAATGGGTCGGGATGAACGGCCGCACTAAAACGAGGTCCAGATACTTTGGCTGCAGTGAAACATAAATAATGGGAATGACACATCGTTTATTCGGGATAATGAGTTGATCCAAAGTGGAGGACTAGGATGAGAGATTAAAGATTAAATACCCATCTCCTGATGAGTATCAGTAGCCAACCTTAACCTTTTCCTTCCAAAAGTACAGTTTTACTTGAACAGTTCTGTGCTGTGCTACAGTACAGTCCTTACAAACAACAGAGAGCGCCCTCTGAATCATTCGTATTGGAGAAAAAAATATTGTTTGTCCCTTTAAGGCAGAAAGTTGAATTTATTTCTAGGTTATAAGCTTCTGGAAACAGGGGTTTAAAAAACATGGATTTTGCCCTCACTAGACAGTGTTTAAGAAATTTAGTAGTGTTTGTAGTTTTCTCTAATTAAAGCACTCTTTCCTGGGGGGATGCTCATTAAGACTCAGAAACAAAAACTACTAAGGTTCAGGAAGTAAAGAAAACTCACAAGCCTCGGGAAGTTCCTGAAATTTACAAGATTTACAAGCCGTCCAGTTGGTGACAATCAGCCACCTGCAGGCTGGGTGGAGAGCTCCTGTGAGTTATCACCATGCTGGCATGGGCTTTTAAGGATATAGCTGCCTTTGAGTCAGCAAGGTTTCTATAACCCCAATAAACTCAGTGGCTCACTAAGCTTGACTCCAGTGGCATCCTTCCTTTGGTAGGTGCCCTGTCTGGGGTGAATAGGCCGTTGTTCCTGTGTTGGAGGTGCCCTGGCTTCGGTGAATAGACCTTTGTTCATGTCTCCCAGGAAAAGTTGTGTAGCATCTTCCTCAGGGATTTTCCTTGCACCTTCTCCTCCATCCACTGAAAAATACTTTCTCAGAAGATACAGAAAAAATAGGCTGGCCTCTCCTAGTGTGGATGACACAGAATCCAAGTGCTCCAGATGAAATGAGGCCAGCTATGGAGGATCTGGTGCAAACTCCTCGTCTCCCCAGTGAGGAAACTGAGGCCCACAACCACAGTGTATCCCTGAGTCCCACTGCTACTCAGAGCAGAGCCAAGAAGGGCCTCTCGCAGGAGCCCTGGCTCTTTCCATCACAGTCTGCTGCCTCTTTAGCCATCAGGCTGGACACAATGACCAAAGAAGAAAGCACCTCCTTGGAGGAGCCGGCACCCACAGGCTACATGTAAAGCCTGGGTTCGTGGAAACAATGAGACTACTGGAAAGGGGTGGGAGCGAGGTAGAGAGTCAGAAGAGCCAGGCCGACTGTGGAGACAGATGTGAAAAGGAAAGACAAGGATTCCCAGAAGCTCCAGGACGGATCCGGGCTGCACCATCTAAAGAGCTGTCCCTCTGTTCTCGGTGGGTGGAGAACTCAGGGGAAGTAGAAATTCTATGGTATGCCCATTTATTGGAACCGAGCAACTGCCCAGGGTCCATAAGCCGGAACCAGGAAAGTGATTCTGTGGCTGACAGATTCTGACAAGATTCTGATGCGGTATTAAAAACACACCATATGACAAAAGCATAAAACCAAGCTGCCGATCAGGCCTGAGCAGGAGACCACCAAGGTAAATCCCATGGCCGCTCACCTACAGAGAGTAAGGTCAAGATCTGGCTGGCATCCCGAGTGGTACAGTTAGGTGGTTTCAGCCCACGCTCCAGGGAGTATTTGTCTTCTCGCCAACCCAACATGCATGCACCATTGGCAGGCAGCTCTCCCAGGCCAGGGGTGAAGAATTAGGAAAGTGTATCCTTTTTCACTTTGCAAATATGTACATGCCAACGTCAGCCTTTGCTGCCTTTTTGGAGAAATGGAGAATTTGGGCTTGAGAGCAATGATGTTTTAGACTTCTGAGACATGTCGTGGTAGCATGAGAAATTCCATCCCTCTGTCCTGCCCCATTGGAGGAATAGTCTAAAGTTTGTTTTCTCAAAGGCTACATAAGAAGGTATTACTGGGACCATTAGCCTTCTTAGCAGGAAAAAATGTGATTAGTGTAATTCTGAGTTTGTGTTCAAATGGAAGAACCCAAGAAAAGCCAAGATAATCAAGACAGGCAACTGCCATTTTGGAAAAGTAGACGGTGAAGAGAAGCATCAAAGGGGATACAGAAAGCGAAGCCAGCGCTCACTCAGAGCTGTCTGAGCAGCTGAGGACTGCCGACCCAAGAAAGCATGGCCACCCGTGACCCCAGCTCCGTAGCTGAAAGGGCACACCCAAAGGGGACCCACAGGTGTGCTCTCCTGTTTTAATCGGGACCTATCAAATGGTCTGGGGTAAGTACTTCTGAAAACAAAAAGTGGGGACCTGTGGAGGTAGGGGGTAGGGAAGAGGTAGGATTCCCCCAAAGAAGCTACTTTACCACACTTTTCCTGAAGTTCCATCCAGCCGCCATGATAGTCAGCTACAAAGACTCTCAAATGACAGGCCTTACAATAGATGATGCCATACAGACTGGCAGGGTAGGGGGTGTTGCTTGACGTAGACTGTGGGTCTGTCTGTGAAGAACTTCCTGCTAAATAGCCCCCACCTCACGGTCTCCAGGTGTTTCCCATATCCCCCTGTGGCTGGAATCCATTAGCAGATCTGGGCATGAAAAGACTTCCGTCTATAAAGTGAGGTAACTTCATCTTCATCTCCCCAGAGACACATGCATGATCTGTCAGAGCAAAGATGCCCACCTTCCAGCGGCTCCCTACAGACTGGCAGAGAGTAGGAATTTCCTGAAACTGGTTTTCAAAAACATCAACAGGCTATCAACTAGCTACCAAGTCTTTATAAGAATTCTCTAATTTGGCTTTTTCCTCAGAGTATCAAAATCTCAGCAAATTACCTGGTCACCCTAGTAGCACCCATGTGAGACAAAGCTGCTGGTGACTACGGAAATCTTGAGTGGCCAGATTCCTATTATCCCTCAAATATGTTCACAGATTTCTCTCTCTCTCTCTCTCTCTCTCTCTCTCTCTCTTTCTCTCTTTCTCACGCGTGCACACACACACACACACACACACACTTTTCATAGATAAGCGGGAAGACTGAGAAACAAAAGACATCCTTTAGTGGCTAAAACAACTGAGACTCTGAGATCACAGGTGTGAACCACCATGTCTGGACAGAAAACAGAGTTTAATCTTCAAGAATTTGTTAGCATGGTCTAGTCTCCATAACTTGGGCTAATTCAGGAGTCACACATCCAAGGACCTCATACAAGACCTCATACAAGATGAGGAAGCAGGAACATGGACTGAGACCTGGAGGGCCAAGAACATTCAGGAAGGCAGCGTACGAGAAGTTCAGTGTGGCCCGCTGGGCAAGAGCTTCATGCAGACAGCACTGGTATCCAAGAGTTTTAGTCAGACAGCAAGTCCATTGACAAAGCCCCACCTGAGCCACGCACTGCACTCACATCCTCCAGTCCTCAGCCCTGGAAATGCGTGAGAGTCACCTTTAAACAGACAGCTTTCCAAAACTACCCAGGCTCCGGTCTCACCCAGAGATTCCAAAGGTTTGGGGTGGAGCCTGGATATTGGATTTTTGAAGGTTCCCCTGGGGATTTTAATGCAAGCTGGAAGGGTGGGTTAAGTAATGGCCTCTTGAATCTATAGATCAATTATCTTTCATCAGTGTTTATAAAGTGTTTAACAATTGAAATATTTCTGCTTAAATTTATTTTATTTTTAGTTTTTATGTGTATGGGTGTATTGCCTGTATGTATGTGAATGCACCCGTGTTGTGCAGTGCTCATGGAGGTCAGAAGGAAGGTCAGATTCCCATGGAACTGGAGTTACAAATGGTTGTAAGCTGCCGTGGGGGTGCTGGGAATCGAACCCAGGTCCTCTGCAAGAGCAGTCAGTGCTCTCAACTGCTGAGCTGCCTCTCCAGCCCCAATGTTTCTACCTTTTTATTTATGCCTATATTTATTCTGCCTCCCTCCTATCCTCTTAAACCTCTGCCCACACACATGAGAATGAGGCCCTGCATGGTTCTTTCTCTCTGCAATTCTTCCAATCTACTTTTTTTTCTTACATATATTTAATTTTTTGTTTATTTTGATTTACATATGTATGTATGTATACCTGCTTGTTCTATATGCACCATATACATGCAGGTGCCTGTAGAGGCCAATAGAGGGAGCCATATCCCCTGAAACTGGAATTACAAGTGGTTGTGAGTTGTCCATTGTGGGGGCTGGGAACCAAACTCGGGTCCTATGCAAGAGCAGCAAGAACTGTTAACTGCTGAGCCAGCTCTCCATCTCCCTTTTAAAGGTATTTATTTGTTTGTTTGTATGTGTGGGGATGTATAGTGTATATATGTAGCTCTGGGGATAACGTGTGGAAGTTCGTTCTCTACTATTATGTGGGTCCTGGGGCTCAAATTCAGGTTGTTATTCCCAGCAGCAGGTAGGTACTTTGACCACTGACCCACCTCTTCAACTCCAGATTTTCCATTTCTTCTTGTGATTCAGTCTGATTATTTTCTTTAGACCAGTCTTTATGAACATTAATACTGTCTTCTGCTCTGTCCAGACCAAGGTTGTGTTATGCTTATCAAATGACTACGTTATATCCGCTACAAAATTTAAGATTTTCTGATAGTTGATTGATCCTTTACATAAATTCAAATTCTCAGTAGACCTCCTCCATCTTTCCCTTTCTTTTGTATGTCTTTTCCTCCACTTTGTTTAACATGTTTATTGTAGGTGAACCAACTGCTCACCTTCTCGTCACGTCTCCTAATATCTTACTGTATGCTGGAAACTGTGTAATGGACTCTCAGAGATTGAAGTGTTATTGCCCACAGAACTACTACTTCTGTTTTCCTCTGAGAAGCAGTTCCAGCTGGCCAGCTGGTTTGTCTTGCCCCAGTAGAGTCCCTCCGTCGAGGCCTAGTATGACTGATCCATGCTTACAACTGTCTCCATAAAGTAATGGTCAGTGGTCTTGCTCAGAGGGCCTTCCCTCTGAAATTTTTCTTCTTCCCTCTCCAATATGCTTAAAAAGAAAACGTTTGGTCGGCATGGCAATATATGCCCACAGGTGCAATAGTGGCACACAAGTTACGGGGTTAGCCAACGACCTTCTGCCTGGATGTAGGGCACACAGCACAGGAAGAAATGCATGCCTTGTACTATCAGTCTAGCCAAGAATCCTTCTCCAGGGTGAACCTACTACTATAATTTTGCTAAACGAACATGGAATCAAACTGCCCTCCAAATGTGGATCTCTACCCATAGATTAGTGCAATTCTCGAGCCTCGTGAGTCAAATTTAACACAGAAACTCACAACCAGTCAAAGTGAAGAAAGTAAGTGTCTGCAGAGTGCTCAGCCACAGAAAGAACATGTACATCACACCCTTTCCCCCCCAGGACTCAGGGACCATTGAGGAAGAGGGGGCAGAGAGATAAGAGCCAGAGGTCAGGGAGGACTGGGGCAAAAGTCTGTCTTCTGAACAAACACAACAGCAGCTAAGGTTGCCTACACAAGACCTGCACAAGATCAAGCCAGTCAACATTCCAGCATGGAGAAGAGAGGGGCCCTCAAGCCCCTAACCCTAGCTGAGGAGCTACTGACGTCTGATGGCTGCTGGTGGGAGGAGAGTCTGCTTTCTTTAAAGATGTGATCCCTGGGAGGTCAACCACGCTCCTTTGGATGGTCTCACACTCCTGAGTACAGAGGCATGAAGTGGGAGGCAGGGCTTAGGAGAACGGGGATGGATCTGGGACGGGAAAGGTGGGGAGCAGGGTGAATAGATCCAGCTACGTTGAATGCATGTATGAAGTTCTCAGATAATTCAAAAAATATATTTAAAAATAAATACTTTTTTTAAAGCAGAAACCGAGGGCTGAGCACAGCTCTCTCTTCAAAAGTAGCTCTCATTTGCCCAAATTATTTCCAAAAATAATCTCCATATACAGCAGCCAAGGCTTTCCCAGGTTTTTTCCAAGTCAATCTGAATTTATAGTCATCATTTTCATCCAGTTCAAGTTTTTTCATAAGAAGTTGCAGAGAAGATCTCATTTATTGATCTTCTGCAGTAGTGAATGGATTTCATTTTAATTCTTCAACTTTTACATATCTAAACTTTGCCAAGATTATATTTTGCAGTCAAGTTTTAATGCTATTTTATTTCACTAAGTATAATTTTAGATACTATAATTTTATTTTACAATAATTTTTACCAGTAATAGTTACTATAAACTTATGAGTAAAAGCCTCATGCAAATGCTTACCTTATTTAATCTCAGAAAACCATATGCCATTGTCCTTAGATATTCCAGAATTTTACAGTGTCTGCTGGGCTCTTTACTGTGAACTGTGAATGGAACTAGTACATCGCTAACAAGTCTTGATCTGTAATGATAATGTTCAGGGCAAAGAGCCACAATAAAACTGACGTGGTACCTTAGGAGCAAGGTCAACATACCATGATTGTGACCAGAATGCAAAGACCGGTGGTAAGAAGCATACTGGCCTTACTAACTGGAGGCTAACTGAGCCTCCACTTCTGTCTAGTCCTCCATCCTCACCTCTTCTACCCAGGAAAACCTTCCTGTAGCTAGCCATGGGTGGTCTTCTTAGCCCAGAGCTCCCAGACCCCAGGGCTGTCCTGTTCTCTCTTCTCATCTCTCAGCCTCAGTCACTCCCATTACTTCATCTGTTTTTAAAACACATTTTAGTCTGGATTCAAAGTCTTCAGAGAAGTATGCCCAGCTCGTTGTAATCAGAAGGCTGAACAGCCCTATGTAAGGGATCTTCTTCAAGAATCTCTCTAATCTGGAATTGCTCAAGATCTGGTCTACAGGTCCCATCTCAGGATCATTTTCCAAATTCTGTGGCTCTAGGCCTTTCCCTGAACTGTCCTTTCCCTGGCCACAAAACCAAATAAGAGGCTTCCAGAGCTCCCTGCAGCCCCCTCCCCCACCCTGTGGCACAGGTGTCACTGAACAGACTGTGGCATTAGACCAGTGGCTCCCATCCCCACTCTGTTTCCTACAGCCAGATCCTGCACAAGCTTCTAAATTCTCTGTGTCTGGGTTTCCTTGTCTGTAAAATGAGACTTCTATCTGCCTCATAGAAAGTAAGGGCTTGCAAAGAGTCTGGCACAGAAAGACACTCCACCCATATGAGTGCCCTTCTCCTCTGAGCCTAGTCTGTGGTGTCACCTGCACACACAGAGAGGACGTTAGAATTGCAGCATGTGAATGGAACCGAGCAAAACACAGGAGAGGACCCAGGAAATAGATGAACAGAACAGAGCTGCCAGCAAGCGTCGTTGTTATTTCTCCCTCTGCCAAGCCTGATTTTCCCAGAGATACTGAATGTCTTTGGATAACTCGGCAACTGCTCAATCCAGATATAGTCTCCCAGGCAGGCAACATGTTTACAGTCAAAACGCTCACTTCTGCTTCAAGTTTCCCATCCCCTGCTGCTACTTTCTGCAAACTTAATTAATTAGTTGCAGCTAACATTTGTTCAACCTCGTACAGCACTGGGAGGCTGAAGGAGACAAGCTCTCATAAATTAAAACATTTCAAAATATTGTCTTCTCTCAAGAAAACACTCCTTTAAAAAAATTAACACTCCATTTGGATAACTTTAAGGTTTCAAAAGAAAACAAACAAGGAAGCTCCAGTTAATGCTTGCTTGTCTCTTTAACTGTTTCACCCCTGTTGCTCAGTCAGCCATTCTTCCTGTCCTAAGCATTATTAGTGGATCTGCTACAGCTCTTCCTCCTGTCCCCTTGTGATGTTCAGGCAAGTACACCATTCAGGCCCTGTATCCAAATGCTTTTCCGTGCCTAGGGGATTGTGGCAGAAGAGAGAGCCGGAAGACTGTAAGAGCCAGAAGTGGATGAGAATGATGACAGCGTTGTCCAGGTAAGATGGGCAGTCACGCACATGAACTCACAACGCCTGTGACAGTAAGCACACAATCTACACAGATCAAGCCAGACAAAACCCCAGTGAAGGTGAGGGAGAGGCCCATGGAGCCCCACCTCCAGCTGAGGAGCTGCTGGCAAATGATGGCTTCTGGGGGACGGAGAGTCAGTTTTTTTACAGGGATGCGGCCCCAGCGAGGCTACCCATGCTCCAGGAGATGGTCCACACCTGAGCACACACAGGTCTCTTTTTCATCCTCTTCTGTTTACTTCTTGACCATAGTAAGCAGTTCCTCTCCTATGAACTCCTGCAAGACGTGCCGTCTCACCACAGGCCCAAATCAGCAGGACCAACTGATTATGGTCTAAAATCTCTGGCACCATGAGCCAAAATAAGCCCTTTCTCATTATAAATTGATGGTCTAAAGTGTTTGTTACAGTAACTAAAAGCCAACAGTGCTGAGTGTTTAGTTAGGGAAAACTAAAGGTATATGCTCCCTGGGAATGCAACCCAGTGACCACTGTCCAATCCTCTTTCTCACTGCTGCCCCCACCACCTTCTGTGATTTTTGTGCAATAATGGCTTGTCTAAATGCTGGATCTAGCTACTCTGAATGTGGGATGTGGTTGGTGAGGACTCTGAAGAGTTCCACACCAACGGAAGCTGCTAGGACTGGCAAGACCGCTCAGTGATTAAGAGCACTGGCTGCTCTTGCAGAGGACCCAGGTTTGGTTACCAGCACTCATGGCAGCTAACAACCGTCTATAACCAGGGGGTCCAACCCCTTCATCTGGCCTTCACGGGCACTGCATGCATGTGGTACACTTACGTATATGCAGGAACAACATTCATACACATAACAGTAAAATAAACTTTTTTTTAAACGGAAGCAGTGGCTACTACTGTTGGTGATGTGGCTGCTGTTGCCATCAGGACTTCTTGGTCTTAAGAATCGACCCTCCCTGTTGGCAACATGTAAAGAGCTTTGAGCCCAGAGTGAAGGACCCTGAGATCCACGCAGAGCTCTGTCCCTGCACTCACCAGACCTTCCCCAGAGCACCAAGGCGGCACAGTCACGGTGACAAGGGAAAGCCTGCTGTCTGGGGACACATCCACACGTCCCTTGGGCCTCCTCTATTGTGGTGGCCATGGTTGCTGGGCCCATTGTGCAGTGCTCAGGGCCATTCCTCCGACTAAGCACTGGTATGCCCACATCTCATACCAGCACAGAGGTGGAAGAGAGCCGAGGAAGACTTGGGAAGGAAGAAAAGAAGCCGAAATCACTGATGGGCTCCTTTAGCTTCTAAGAATGTAAGACTACAGATATGTCCAGTGTTGTCAGCAGCAATGCCAGCCACAGGCAGCTTGCAGGTGAGTCACAGTCCACTCTCTAGAGAAGCCAGGGCAGCATCAGGAGGCAGGAGCTGCAGCAGAGACCATGCAGGAATGCCACTCACTGGCCTGCTCCCCGGCCTGTGCTCAGCTACCTTTCTTACACAGCTGGGGCCCACCAGCCCAGGGAGGGCACCACCCTCTTCCATCAATTAGCAAGCAAGAAAATGGCCCGCAGACGTACCCACAAGCCACCCTGAGGGAGAAAATTCCTCAGCTGAGGGTTCCTCTTCCCAGGTGTGTTAAGTTGATGACAAAGATCAGTCATCACAGTAGTTAATACAATATTTAATGTAGCAGATGAGGTTTGCTACCGTCTTTGGGTCTAACTGGTCTCAACAATGACATACAACGTAAGTAGAGGTGATGGGGTGGAGTGCCAAGGGTGCCGTTGGCACAGCAAGCCAGCTTCGCCCTTTGCCCAGCTGTTTCTCCGGAAAGAGCACTGATGCTGTATTTGAAGAGGATCGGCTGTCTCGTGATACTGATGTGACAAATCTAGGCTAAAGATCCGAGGCAAGACCTGGTCTCCTTGCTATCGAGCTTCGGATTACCTGCCTCTATTCTCATGAGAAAAATAAAACCTCTAATACTTTAAGCCACTACTTAGGAGCCTCTGTGTTGAGCAGTCAAATATTATTCTTAATTGGTGCAAGAGGAACATAGATCCTACCCTCAGGCATATGTAGTTTGAGCGAACAAGGAAGACATTGGTGTTTGACCTGATTCAAACATAGATTTCTATACGATCGAGTGCTTATACAGATAATTAATCTTCAAATGCTCAGGAGCCCAAAGTGGGGGCATAGACTGGGGCCTTTGCGAAGCTTTTTCAGGACATGAAGTTGCTGAGCTGGTTCTACAGAGTGGAGCAGTGTTACCAACTAGAAATCAAGGAAAGGGATTCTATGCAAAGACATCACCAAGAATTCAGTTACAGCACACCGTGTACTCGATGGCTGAGTCAGGGAGAGGGGAAGAATCAAGGGGAAGCAAGTGAGGTGCCTGATTGCGCGAGGAAAGTTGGGTGGGGACGGCCTTGAAAGCCAGGCACGATTTGGCCAGGCAGGTGACGTGACACCATCCTCAATTATTCAGACCCTCTCTTGGCCCCTTGGCGACTGCTCTATAGTCTCGTGTTTCCAATTACCTTTAATAGCTCCATCAAATACCACAACCAATCCCAGATTGTGGTGGTTAATTGTGATTGTCAACTTGATTGGTTTAAGGAGCGCCTAAGAGATTAGTAGAGCATACTTCTGGGTGTGTTTGCAATTCTCTAGAAGGAAAACCTGCCCTGGATGTAGATGGAACTGTCCCATAAACTGAGGACCATGATGGGGAGGGAGAGACAGAAGGAGGGAGGGGCTAGGAACAATCTCTCTTTGCTTCCAGGTCACTGTCAGGTGAACTGCTCCTTCTCATCTGGAAAGACTAAAACCAGGAGCAAAATAAATCTTTCCTTCAGTTATTCATGCTAGACCGTCTGTGCTACCAAGAGGACATGGATCCAGCTTGACTGAAAACAGAGCTCAACATTTTCCTTCATCAGTGGATCAGTGTTATCAGCAACGGAAACCTTTAAGATAGAAAGTTTGGAATACCTTGGACGTACTTTTTCTCCACTAAACTTGGTATCAGTTCCATCATGCCCCATTCCTCCTTCCTCCAGGATGTCTCTTGAACTCATTTTGCTCTCTCAATCTCCACCATCATGACCTCAGGCTTTCTTTGAACTCTGAGTTCCATGAGAGTCCTTACCACCTCCACACCACTACCACCACAGCCTCTCCCATCGTGGGTCATCACTGTCAGAAGACTCTTCCCCGACGCTCTTTAACTCTTGTGACTCTCCCTGCCCTTCAAGAACGCTTAGTCCTCTGCTGAGATGATGAGCTCATTCATAAACTGCCAGTTGGCCCATTTCCTATGGGAAATGGGAAGCAGCATTAGGGTCAACTGAGTCTCTCCCCAAAATCCTGCCTCATTCTCAGCTCACATTTGCTTACAAAGTCCACTAGTCAGTTTTGTGTGTATGTACGTTATGTATGTATGTTTATGTTATGTATGTATGGGCAGGTGCGTGTGTATGCAGATACACACGTCATGTACAGACGTCTTCAAGCCAGAGGACAACCTCAGCTGTCATTCCTCGAGTGCCCATCACTTTGTGTTTTTGAGACAAGGCCTCTCACTGGCCTGCTCTGGAACTTGCCAAGTAGGCTAAGCAGGCGGGCTGGCCGGTGAGCCCCCTAGGACTAGGATTATACCTGGTACCACCACACCTAGCTTTTTATCTTTAATTTTGGTTCTGGGGTTGTTGAAACAGAGGTTCTCTTGTTTGAAAGGCAAGCACTTTCCCAACTGAGCTACCTCCCCAGCCCTAGCTCCCTTTCTGATTGTTAAGGTAGCTAACAGGCCTCTTCCTCAAACATCATTTCGGTCAACTCCAGTCCCCCTGTTCTCCACTCTTCCATTCTCAGCTCATATTACACAGTTATTTCTGATTACTTATGGATTTCAAGCTCACCCATCAGGTAGATTTCCAGACACTGTAATGTCTTTGAAAACTTGAGCCACTTTGCCATCAGCTCTTAGGTTTGAAGGAGCCCCATGCAACCTGCCTTTGCCGTTCCCCTAGGGATGTTTTCTAATCTCTGACAGAGCAAATCCAATCAGGTATCTTCAGTGTCACAGGTATTCAGCAAATACTTTTGCAATTGAACATATATTTTTCACATACTGTGCGTATCAATAAGTATCAACAGATACCTATTGGCCATCTAGTAAAACAGCTGGCTGATGCTTCCAGGTGATGACTTGTGAAGACACAAAGCAGGAAAACAGACGCTCATCTTCCCTGTCCTAGTGTGAACGCTCATCTTCCCTGTCCTAGTGTGAGCGCTCATCTTCCCTGTCCTAGTGTGAACGCTCATCTTCCCTGTCCTAGTGTGAATGCTCATCTTCCCTGTCCTAGTGTGAGCGCTCATCTTCCCCGTCCTAGTGTGAGCGCTCATCTTCCCCGTCCTAGTGTGAACGCTCATCTTCCCTGTCCTAGTGTGAACGCTCATCTTCCCTGTCCTAGTGTGAGCGCTCATCTTCCCTGTCCTAGTGTGAGCGCTCATCTTCCCTGTCCTAGTGTAAGTGCTCATCTTCCCTGTCCTAGTGTGAACGCTCATCTTCCCCGTCCTAGTGAACCGTCATCTTCCCCGTCCTAGTGTGAGCGCTCATCTTCCCCGTCCTAGTGTGAGCGCTCATCTTCCCCGTCCTAGTGTGAGTGCTCATCTTCCCCGTCCTAGTGTGAGCGCTCATCTTCCCTGTCCTAGTGTGAACGCTCATCTTCCCTGTCCTAGTGTGAACGCTCATCTTCCCTATCCTAATGTGAACTCTGCCAGTATGGTTTACATAAATCACAGTATGGTTGTGATGTAGAATTTATTATGGTTTGCTGACCACTGGTTAAATCCCATTCATAGACAGATGACCTTGGGTTGCTAGACAATTACCTATATCATCATTCAAGAGGCATCAATTATTTCTTGGTGAAAATGGGGAGGTAAGACATGGAACTAGCTGTGTCCTTCCAGAATTCCTAGTGAGTTCTGAAAACCCACTTTCCTTCTTTGCACTTATCAGACCCACTCAGTGCTGTTGGAGTCTTTCCTTTTGATTCAAAGGAAGCAGTTCCATTAGCAGACATAAAGAAGGTGCTATTTACAGGTCAATCTGAACAAGAACAGTATCTGCAGAAAGAATCCATAATCTTTATATAATAACTTGTACCTTTGCCAATCTCACCAAAACAAGGCAATTTGTTTTGCAATCAATACACACATATCCTCAGATATATGTTATCACTAAACCAACTATACTACATTGCTTTGTTTTAACGGGTCAGAGGATACATCAGAGAAAACTCTAGATAATGTGTTTTTAAATTTTTCCTTTCATCTTGACATCACTAAATGATTGGGAGTATTCTCCATTAAGTTCTTTAATGACAATATCCTTTTCTCTTACAAATGGCTTTGAAGTCTCCTCCCGCCTATCACAAGTATTTGGATACGTCCCCAGCAAGTGTGGGCAGGAGGCCAACACAAGCCACCAGGTGCCAATATTACACCTGACAAATTAGCCACACGACTGGAAAAGGGTGGGCCCATCCTCCTGTGAGAGCTTCATTTCCTCTCATTTTCCCACCAACAGGAAGTCATTGGAATGGGGAAAAGACTTTCCTTAAAGACTCAGATGACCAAAGGTCTGAACTTGTTAACTCCTTGCTAACAAACAACTGAGAGGCACGTTCAAACAAATCCTTAGGCTTTGTTTACACTGACTTGTTTCACCCTGCAAGTGGCTTGATTTCAAGGATGTGATCTATTTAGCACTTGGGGTGTTCCTGAGGCAGGCAGGGGCACTTGCATGTCAGAGAGAATGGTACAATTGACAGAAGAGGCAGATCTGCCTCAGCCCTAGAACAAACTGGGAGGCTCTGCAGTGGGTGTCCTGAGACAGCGGGACTGAAGCCAGAGGGAAGGACCAGACCTGTTGAGGTTACAGACTCAACAAGCCCAACTGAAAGACTCTGACCAGAACTGAGTGAGATTCAAATACGAGAACAACAGCCAAACTGCACTACATTCAAATAGTTCTTGGTGCACCTAAGAGCCCTACACTGCCACTGGAAGAACGCTATTCAGCTTGATCAGTATTCAGTACGGTGCTCTAAAAGCAATGTTTTCCAGCTGAAGTATACTCGAAGGGCAGAGACACACACCTAAACCTGCCTTAATGCTGTCTCAAGAGATAACCACTATGCTGTGTATTTGTAATGTACATATAATTACTAAAATATGTGCTTTTTATTTATTTATTCATTTTTGTTTTAAGCATATGACTGTATTGCCTGCATGCAATACAGTGTACCCATATCATAGAATGTTCTGTGGTCAGAGAGGGCTTCAGATCCTCTTGAACAGGAGTTGTGATCAGTTGTTAGTTGCCGTGTGGGTGCTGGGAACCAAATCTGGGTCCTCTGCAAGAGCAGCCAGTGCTCTTAGTTGCTGAGCCACCTCTCCAGTCCCAAAATATGTGGTTTGTACAGGCTACTACAAGCTGGGCATGGTGGCCGACAGCTTTACATTCAGCACTGTGAGGCAGAGGAAAGCAGATCTCTGGGTTTGAGGTCAACCTGGTCTACATAGTGAGCTCCAGGTCAGCCAGAGCTACGTAGGGACAGGTCTCCGAATGAATAAATAACAAGTATTACTTACAAAAAACAGAGGGCACGAAGTTGGCATGGAGGTGGGCGGAGGGGGGTGGGGTGGATCCAGAGGAATTAGGGAAAGGAATGTAGGAGTGAATATGGCCAAAATACATTGTATGCACATAAGAAATTCTTGAAGAATTAATTATAGATATTACAATTCTTTAAAAATGTGAAAGCTGGTGTTGGAGAGATGGTTCAGAGGTTAAGAACACTGGCTGCTCTGCAGAGGACCCGAGTTCGGTTCCCAGCACACACATGGCAGCTAACACTTGTCCCAACTCCAGTTCCAGGGGATCTGATGCCTCTTCTGACCTCTGAGGGCACTGCACGACACAGGTGCACTTACACACATGAAGGTAATACACTCGTACACATAAAATAAAAATAAGTAAAAATGTTTTAAATGTGAAAACTGTTATGAAAATGACATGTGAAATGTTCTGGAACTTACCTTTTTGCCAAGCAACACCTGACTGACATCTGTCCTTCACAGTGCACACACAGTATCTTCATTAACTGAGAGACCCAATCAAGTCCTTTAATTGTTTTTATCAACCTGATGAGTAGAAATGACAATTTGTGTCCTTTCAGCTTATGTTTCTTTTGCCATTAGTGAGGTAAAATCTGCTTTCAAATGTTTCCTAGTTATGTGCATGGCTTGTGAGAATTGCTAATTTTATATATTTGGTCATGTTTTGCAAATTTTTATTGAATTTTTATGTATTTCATAGAGAATGTCTTAATCATCTTTATATGACCCTCCTGTTGGCACCCTCCCACAGCCCCCACCAGAATTCATGCATTCTGTCGTTTGTGTTAAGGCCCATCCTGTCAGCTTAGTGTCCCCAGATGTCCCTTGGTGTTTTGCTCATTTTTAAAAGCAAGCTAGTTTTATTTTTCTCCGTAACTTGTAGGCCCACTTTGAATGGATCATGACCCTTTTCTGCAATGTACAATTCAGACCTTTTGTCCCAATCTGTCACTTCTTTTAATTTTTTAATGGTTATTTTTATGAAGTCAAATCCACAAGGCTTTCCTTAATGGGCTCTGGCTTTGCTTACAATGACCTGCTGACCCAAGATTATGTTTTTCAAAGTTTGTGCATAGTTTCTTTGTATACTACATAGACTTGGGTTTTATGTTTAGAGCTATGTTCCATCTGGAATTTACTTCTGTGCTTAGTGGGAGACCAGATGGAGAGCCAGTTGTCCCGCCCCTTGTATGAATCCATCTATTCTCCAGCCACTGATCTGAAATGCCTCAGACTCTGCTACATCCGCTGGAGTCCTGGGTCTGCTTCTGACCTTGAAGCTTCTTCATTAATTGATATTTCTGTCTCTCCACTCTGCGCATTGCTTTTGATGTGTGGTGTGCTTTGACACCCACCGTGGACATGTCTGGATTCATGCACAGAAACTGTTTTGCCTTGCTGCTTCATGGGTTTCTTTTTCAAAAGAACTTTATGATGCACTTCTCCAGTTCCACTAAAAGTCTCAGTGGAAATGGGATGGGATTTCAATTTAGGGAAATTTGACATTTTAAATGTACCTGATTGAAACTCAATTCATGGTTTACAAAAAAAAAAAAGAAGAATCTTTTGCAGTGCTTTAAAAAACTCAGCCATTTAAGTGACTGTGGAGCGTCTAATTCCAAATGGGAGAGCTGAAAGAGAACCCTTATACTCAAGGCTCAGGAACATTGCAGAAGAGAGGGCAGACAGAGTGTAAGAGCCAGAAAACAGACCACAAGACTGCAGCAGGGGACATGTCAATGTGGATGGAGGAGAGGCTCCCAAGGGCCCCTAGATGAAGAGTTACAGGCAGTCAGTGGCTGCTGTGCAAGTGAGACTCAGTTTTCTTCAGTGATAAGCTGTTTCCCAAGCGGTCAGCCCTAAATTCTCATATATAGGGCAGCATTAATTGGACTCGGCAGGGAGTGAGTATGAGAGAGAGAGAGTAAATTACAGAAGAGGAGGACATGGGGCTGAGAGACAGCTCAGTGGTTAACAGCACTGGCTGTTCTTACAGAAGACCTGGGTTCAATTGCCAGCACCCACATGGCGGCTAACAACCATCTGTAACTCCAGTCCCTGGGAAATCTGACATTCTCTTCTAACGTCCACAGGCATTCAGGCAGTATACTCATGAGCATAAAATAAAAATAATTTCAAACATTTTTTAATTAAAAAAGTAAAGAAGCAGAGGACATGCATTTCAGAAGGGGGTGTGGCAAGGGGGACCTGGGAGAAGTTAGGAGAGGATGGGTAGAAATGTTGAAAATATAGTATACTCAAGTACAAAATTCTCAAAAATGGTTCATAAGTTAAAAGAATTAAAAATGAGCAAAACCCTGATAAGAACAGGGCATTGTTCTTAGCATATCATGTAGAATCTTGTAGAGGACAAACAGAAACCATTCCTTTTGGTTGACTGCTCAGTCTGCCCAGCGGAAGTCTATCCTGTGCTAGGGACTGTAGTACACACGTGACCGAGGTACAGAGACGAACACACAGGCCCTGGCCCACAGAACTGTAGAACCCGGGAAGACAAGCCGTACACACACCACGCACACCCACAGAAGGCACGTGATGTGTGTGTATTCACATGGGCAGCTAATATAGAACCAGAGGTGCCACTGTGAACAAAACAGTAAAACCCCCAATAGTTCAAGGCCAGGAGCTTCCAGGCATGGTAGCCCAGACAGGTCAGGTCAGGGAGCAGAGCACACTCAGATGTTGTGCTGACCATTCTGTTTCCTGCCCCCAGCCACCTCTCCTTTACAAATTCCTTCATCCGCCATTTTGGAATGATCTAAAAACAACTGATCTGTGAAGCAAGAGTTCCTTAGAAAACTCACATTTCTCACTGTCAATACTCACAAACGCATTCCTCAAACCAGTTAAAACACAACTCCATTACATACAATTCTTTGATCTCTGTGACATGAAACACCAGATGTAAAGGGTGCCACGCTCCTCAGCCACTGGCTCTGACACAGGCACACTTTGTGGCTGTCTAGGTGATAACATAGCAGAGACATTTTTCTTGGTAGATGATTCGTCTCCTTGTCATACTTCACAGCCCCCGGGTTAAAAAAAATAAACCAAAGACCCACAGGAATCTTTTCACTCATGGAAAGGAGAGCTCTAAAACCCATCATCAAATTCACTTTTAATTTTTCCCTTGAGTTTGTTTCTGCCGACGAGTAGCAGGTAACACATTCAGCTTTTAAGCCATGAAGTGACTTTTTTTTTTTAGGAAAAAAATTCCACTCACAGCTTTAATCTTATATTTCCATGCATATTGAGTTAAATGTTGTAAAACTATCAATTCTGTCAAAACCCAACCGAGGAAAAACAAGACACCATGTAATCTTAATGTCCAAACTGACACGATTATCAGAAATTAAATGTGCAGGAATTCCAAATCTTTTTTGATTTGAGATGTCTAGATAACTTTTGTTTTTCTCTAATTGTATGAGGTTTCTACATAGTATTTAAGAATCAATTATATTGCAATTGATGTAATTAACTCTAATAATCCATTAAAAGTCAGTAGGAGGGCTATTCAAATCAAGAGAAAAGAAGGAGTGGATTATGAAGGTGTTATTAACCTACACAGAATTTTACCAGACATTTTCTTTTCTTACATAATAAATACACAGTGGTTAGGAAGGCTGTCATTATAATTTAGTGTGAACAATAGTCTAACAGTTCCTTTCCTATACAAGCCTTAACTAATTCCATGCACCGTGCATAAGTAAAACGAAACCTTTTCTAACCAAGGTACAGTCACATCCATCATCATCTGCTCTGTGATGAACGCAGAGGTCCCTGCTTAGCTAAGTAAAGAGAAGTGGGTACCAGCTTCTCTTTCATTTGACAAGTATCTGCTTCTGAAGGCTGGCTGTTCTTTGCAAGCCACTAAAGAGTAAAGTTTGAGTGAAGAGAAAGTTCTGCTTATAGTCAACCACCGCTCACTTGCCGTTGCAAGCATAGCCTCGTGTTCTCTTGAACACGAGTGAACTTTGGAATGTGATGCTCTTTTGAACCCAGTGAAGGTCACACTACTCACCCTCGAAGCCACGTGTATGTCCAATTTCTCTGTTTGGGAGTCCCATTTGGCTCCTTCTATAAACCTGACAGACATCTCAAACAGCCAGCCTTGGCAGAACGAGCCTCCTGGGTCTCCAGGGTGTAGGCGTGTTTTAGGGTATCACTCCTGGTAAAATGCGATCCAAGAGAGATCAGGAGTTCACGGATGTAACATGCTGGGCACAGCTGAGCCCGGTGATGCAGACGTGTAAGTAATTTCAGGGACTCGGGAGGCTAAGACAGAAGGAGAGCCAAGTTCGAGAATGAACTTATGGTCAACCTGGGCTTGTAACTCAGCGAGACCTGACCTCAAAATTTAAAAAATAAAATAAGGGGCTCGGGACACAGCTGAGCAGCAGAGCACTTGTGTTACATGTTCAATCCCCAGGACCTCAAAGTAAATAATTAACTCATTCATTCACTGAAAGCCACCAAACAGTCTGTCCTTCTCTGATTCTCACCACTCGCCAGCTCCCAGAGGTGCTTTTCCAATTTGAGAATGAACAGAAATGTCGTTCCACGTATTATCTCCAACATCCACCATCTTAAATGCTTACCATGCTGTTGACTTCATTAGGGCCACAGGTCGCAGTGGCTTCGGCTTTGTGCCTGTGTCTTGGTAGATCTCCCACTTACGTGCATGGCAATGGAGGAACACCACCTTCCACACAAATGTCATCTGTGCTTGGCAAAGGCGTAGAGCCACGGGGCCCAGGAGGGAGAGAACACTGCTCCGGAACAGAGGGGTGTCTGTGCGAGTGCAAGCTGAATGAGCCAAAGGCCTTCGTTCCTTTCTAAATCGGATGGGGAAAGACCCTGAATCAGAGCCATGATTTAAATTAGAGCCACAGTCAATTGGGATCAAGTCAAAAAAAGGTGTGAGCTTTGCACAAACCGCAGACTGCATTTGCATGAGCTAAAGTCACAGAGTTTTCAAAGTCAGGGGAAAGAGATAAAACACAGTTCTCAAACCTTGGTGCACACGAGCTTCCTCTCCAGAGTTATTTCAAAGTGCCCTGTCCTCCCAGGTGACTCTGATTGGAACTCCAGACTGAGAGACATTTGGATAAGGGATTGGCTAGAAATAGATTCCCACCCATCCATCAGATATTTCAAACACATGGAAGCCTTAGAGGATACAAATAATTACAAGATACGGTTCAGATGGCTAGAAACGTCAGCTGTATCCGAGGAGACAAGACAAAGATAAAGCGGAAAGCTCTGTGTGCCAAAGTAGGATGGGCAGCCTGCAAATGACACTGCTTCTTCCCTTCGGACCTGGAAGCTAGACGAGAGTCCACCTTCCCCGGAAGGGAGGTCAGGCCTCTATCACGTCAGGGTGAAGAGCCTGCTATTCTATTCATGAACCTCATGTCTAGGCCTTGAGAGTCAGCATAGATCACAAAGATCTTTACCAGGCATCCGAGGCAGACTGGACCCTGCCCCCCGTCCCAGAAAATCCAGCATCTTACAGGGTTGGGCTCAGGCCTGGAAGGAACAAAGACTCTTTTTCGCTCTAGAGACCTCCTGTGTTATATGGCACAGGTAAAGTCTGAACAAGCCAACTCCAAACACAGGCATCAGGGTGAGTGGAATGAGAGACCTCCCCTCTGAAGGTTTCACTTTGAATCTTCTCCCCAAGGCCAGTCCCTGAGAGAGATCTGGAGTCACAGTAATGTTCCACATGCTTGGAAGGAAATAAAGACTCTCCCCTGCCCTTTGTCTGAAACTCCCACGGTCTCTTTGTACGGGTCCCAAGAACAGTGACAAAAGAGGCCTGGTCCAAGAGTCAAGAGGCTTGTCATTCTGCCCCTGCCAGTAATGAGCTGCAAAACCATCTCTCTCTCTTTGACCACATCTCTTTCCACAGGGGAACATTCGGGAGACTGGCATCCTCGCTCGCTACTTCCCCAGGTTAGCACAGGGCTACCTGAAAATCTTCTTTGAAAAAGTAGAAATACATCTCTGCAATTCAAGAAATTAACGTGAGACATCAAAGTCAAATGTTGACCTCTGAATTATCCAGTCTGATCATGAACCTTGTCCCCTAATTCACCAGAGAACGTTCCATTTGCTTGCTCTGCTTTGAAAGTATAAGCTGGTCCTCTGATAAGCTACCACCACTGAGTCCTTTGCAGATAAAGACGGGCAGACTAGGTTGCTGGGCCTATTGAATTCCCTCTGGCTTTTGCAGATGTGAACTCCCTCTCCAGGCCTACAGAAGCTTAAAGTGCTGTCGCTTTGCCCAGTGATCTCCCACCCCCCAGTTTCAGTCTGCCCACTCCGATCTGGAGGTACCAAGAACATCTGACCCCAACCCCACTCATGTGACGTCTTTATTCGCTGTTAAATTCACTTGAGAGGGGAAAAAAATACCTCAACCAGGAAACACATCTTTTACAGTTATTTCGTCTTCCTCTCACGTGGCCCTGGAATATCGCTTTAAAGAACATTCTTGTGGCATTTCCAGTTCTTTCCCTTTAGTTCTGCAAACGGGAGTAGCCCGTCCAAGGGGAAACTGCTCCCCAGCAGAGCAGTTCTTCAAAGGGGACTTCTTCGGGCAGGAAAAGGCAATGTCTGATACCGTGGCTGAATAAACAGACTCATCAAGCTCAGAGCCAGATTGGAAAGTCAGGCCCTCCAAGCCTGCAGTTCGCCAGCCCCGCACTTCTTGTGTGCTATTGCTCTGTCTGTCCATCTCTCTGTCCTTCTGTCTCTCTTTTTCCTTCTGGTTCTGTCATCTTTGTCACCAAATGCCTTAACGTTGTGGGTGTGCAATGGTTGCATCCATTGCTAGTTACAGGCTAACCTAGTAGCTTTTACAAATCGAAAGCCCAGAGCATCACCTGATGCAGATATGCTTTCTCCCAGAATCTACCTCTGTCCACAGTCATCAAACCTCCTCTGAAAGCAGCTGATTTTAAAGGCAGAAGAGCAGGTGTGGTAAGGTACACCTGTGATCCACGCACTAAGCAATCTAAGGCAGAAGAAGGATTACCAGGAGTTCAATACCACCTCAGGCCACATAGTGAATTCGAAATCAGCTTGTCTACATAGCAAGATTCTGTACCTAACACTAAATAGATTAAATAGGTGAGTTTAAACCCACAATGTGTCATCCCTGAGTAGGTCGCTGATAGAATCTTAAGCTGGATAGATAGAACTCCAAGGAGACTATTTTCAGAAAAGAACCAAAACTACAAATCCACACACTCAGAAAGAAAACTGTGTGCACTAACCTTAAAAGGGCTTAGCTCCACGTATAGCGTGGTTTGGTGTCTTGCAATCTATGCAAGCAACTCACCTAAGTTTTTACTCTTGTTACTTTCTCCATTGATGAACTGATCATAAACAAAATTGCAAACCATGGGCCACAGCAGGGATCAGCTTAGAAACTGGAACTGGTCTTTTCCATACTGGAAAATTTGGGATTTTCTCTTCAATGATGTTAGGGTTATTTCAAAAGTCTGGATACTAACCAGGTTCTCTTCTCTCTCACATGTGTGCTCTTACAGGCATGAACTTTCTGTTGATTTGCCATCTCACAATTTCAGTCCTAGCAAAAAAAATTTCAAACATCCAAAAATTAGTTTTGTTTTAAATAGCTCAACCTTTAAATATTTCCTTTTGGGGAAACCGCCTGATAATAAACATCCTTGGAAAGGGTTGTAAAGGTCTCCAGAACCTAATTTTAAGAAGAGATTGATTTCTTGAAGTTCCTTAGTTCAATTCACTGCTGATTTGTGCAGCCCAATTCCTGATTGTCCCTTATAAAATGTCTGCCTCACCTGCTCTCTTCACCCTTAGGTTCTAACAGACGGTTGTCAAGGAGGATGGTAAACACATGTTCAGACAATGAGGATGTCTGTGGTCCACAACAGTTTAGTGGATCAATTATCAATCTTTAACCAGAGGTTCAGCCTCACTCCATTCTGCCATCAATATTATGCATAGAACGTTACTGTCTTAAAAACCACCTGGGACTATGCATGGTGGTTGATGCCTATCATCTTAGTGCTAGGGAGGCTGAGGCATGAAGACAGTTGTGAGTTCCAGAGCAGCCCAGGCTACACGAAGACACTGCCCCAAATAAAGAAAGAAAAAACAGAAATAGAAAAAACCCACTAGGGCTTCCCACTACAATTAACATTTCCAAAGTGTTCAGTGCCTGTAAGCACTATGCAGAAATCACAAGGACCATACAACTGTCTTCCTCTTCACAAATCGAGAACAGCAAACAGCTAAACTAACAGCCAGAAATGGATGAATTCACAAAATTGCTCTGTTGTGTCTACCTTTGGAGAGAGAGGAAAACTTCTGACTCCTTAGGTGCTGCCTGACAAATAGACAGACATTTAGCAAATATCTCATTAACAAATAGACTTTTCATTTTTTAATTGATTTCTATATAGGCAGCATCCTAAATTGCCCATCATACTAAGAATAAAGGTCAGTGACTATTTTTAACCAGTAAGACTCTCAAACACACCTCTCTCCACCCGGCATAGATTAGGGTTTCCTTGTGCAACCATGGACACAAACATCCCCTTAGACGCTGGAGGGGGACAAGGCGGGAGATATTGGTTTTAGTCACCTTTGGCCAGGTCTTATTTATTCTGCAGATAAAAAACTTTGAACCTCTTTATCCAACCAGTCACCTTGCACAAACAGTAAACTCCCTCAAAACTTTCTGTTCTCATTAGACCCTTGAGAAAACAAAATGAAAAAAATGAAAGCGTGATTAAAATCTGCTTTCTTCAGTCAACATCCTAGCATTGAGCAATTTCTTGACATAGAGAGAGGACTGTCCTGGAGTCTGACTGAGAGTTACTGAACTCCGTATTGATCAGATCCCTGGCGCCAGTGAGAACCAGTCAGATCCAAGGCTGCACCCTTGCTCTGTTTCTCCTCACCACACCGTCAGGACCTCATTTATGCACTTAGACCATGTCCCTCTGTCAACAACCACAACGGAAGAACTGAGTGTTTCCAGTCTGTGTATTTATAAATTGCATAGTTATGATCCTTCTGTTTATTGCATGAACTCACCACCTTATTCCGTGACTGTCACAAGTCATTCCAGCTGGACAAAGTCAGAAAGACTAGGAGAAATGGAATGGATACTTATCAGGGGAAAAATCTGACTTTTCAACTTGCTTAACTACATGTAGTGCCCACATAACATCACACGTGATTACCTATTGTGCATATAAGTGGCATAGGAACCTGCCCTCATTTGAACATTGCCCAGTTTGCAGGTATGGGACTATCTCATGGCACCCTCTAAATGTGCAGTGTTATTATGTCTCATTTAAAAATAATGTGGACCCCAAAATTTAAGATGATTTTAAATGAAAACAAATGTATTTAACGCCATCTTTCTCACACCAATAAATCATTCTGGATTCCCCATGAGATGTGGGAACCTACTCGAAATCTACTACTCTTAAAGTACTGGTAGAAAGTGATCTGTGACTCTCCCAAACTCAATCATCATTTTGTCTTTTGAGAAACCTGGTAGAAGAAAAGATCTACTGTTCATCTTTTTCAGTTTCAGTGAATAAGGATCTATCATATTTTTATTTTAAGTAAATGTCTAACTGCGACAGGAAAACTTTATTTTACTTTAACATCAGGAATACCAAAATAATTCCTAGTGTTTGAGCAATTGGAAGGATTGTCCAGCAGCGCTGGTCTCAGACCTCAACTGAATGTCCAGGGCAGCACAACACTTTGCAAATAAGAAGGCTTTAGGGATCCTAGCTGGTTAGAAGAGGGACGAGTGGAATGAGATTTGGGCTAGGAAGGCTTTGGGCAGATTTCTACTACAAGTGTACATTCCTTGAAGACATCGGAAGGGGAAGAAGACACGAATAGCCATGCTGAGGAAGTCTGAATTCTCCATGCCACCTGGCCTCCTCCAAGACTAATACAAACAAGCTTGCATTAATTCGCTCAAGGCCCACGTGGACATTCAAAGACTTCATAGCTTGAAGTCTCAGGATTAGGTGAAGACTTCCACAATGAAAGGGAAAAATCATTTTTGTCCCAAATAATCACAAGTGCTTGCATGCTTGGGTACTGACATCTGTCGTGACTGCACAACAGAAAGAATTTTCCCAAAGCGAAAGACAAGCAATTATCTAGATGATTTTCATCTTTGTGAACAAGAAGTTGGGAATATTTTTATAATTTCACTGTTGCTTAGACATATATAGATTCAAGTCACCAAATAATTCCAAGACAGGTCAGTTGACTTTAACCTATAAAAGCAGAGGAGACTAGAGAAAATGGCCATCTGTTGAGAATGGGCTTCTTCGGGTGTATGTGCTCATATAGCACCTATTCACGTGTGTGTGTCTGTTCATGTGTGGATCTGTGCATAAGACACATCCCTGACATCCTCTTTAGCTCTCCATCGGGTTGAGGGAATCAAGTATTCTTGAAATGTTACCAAATAACAAATGAAACACAGCAGGGGCTGGAGAGAAGGCTCGGTGGTTTAAATCACGTATGATTCTCAAAGAAGACGAGAGTTTGGTTCCCAGCATCCAAGACAGGTCAGTTGACTTTAACCTATAAAAGCAGAGGAGACTAGAGAAAATGGCCATCTGTTGAGAATGGGCTTCTTCGGGTGTATGTGCTCATATAGCACCTATTCACGTGTGTGTGTCTGTTCATGTGTGGATCTGTGCATAAGACACATCCCTGACATCCTCTTTAGCTCTCCATCGGGTTGAGGGAATCAAGTATTCTTGAAATGTTACCAAATAACAAATGAAACACAGCAGGGGCTGGAGAGAAGGCTCGGTGGTTTAAATCACGTATGATTCTCAAAGAAGACGAGAGTTTGGTTCCCAGCATCCACACTGGGCAGCTCATAACCTCCTATAACTCCAGCCCCAGGGAGAATGCTGCTTCTGGCCTCTGCTGATACCGGTATGCCTGTGCACAGACCCACATATGACACGTGCACATAAACATAATTAAAAGTGAAATAAGCTGTTTTTAAGAAGCACATCCGAGCAGAATGAAAGGTTGGATATAATGTCAAGAGTATTGCACATTCCCAGAGAAAAGAGATTTTTTTTTCCAGATAAGTCAATTTGCATTAGAAATAGAAAGAAGTTTAATTTGGCAGATTATATCCAGGCATACACGATTCACAGGGGAGAGGCAAGGGCCTGTCCTAAAGCAAGAGCCATGAAGTTGGAGTCAGCAGGATTACCAGAGGTCAACTGATGTGACCTGTCAGAATTTAGTTTTGCTTGAGACATCTGGTCAAAACGGTGATCTGTTTTGCTGCTACTGCTGTTGTTGATTTAAAATATCCCTTACCATCCTTTCGTGTTGTATGAGACAACACAGACCAACATGGGCTCCCAGGAATTCTGCCTCTCTGGCACCTTTTCAGGTGCTGACCTTTGTTTCTGCAATGTCAAGTTACCTCTTGTGTCATCGTGAGCTTGTCCCCCAGCCCCTTAGAGCACTACCACCAACATAAACGATGCCAAAGTGGTAAGACCTGGGACCACTGAGCACCCCCGTTCTGTCAACATGCCTGACCTGAGATCTCCTTCACTCAACAGACCTAGATCACATTCCTTTAATGAAGCAGGGCAGAAACACATTGAGCCAAACTCTTCATTGACTTCCCCCCAAAACACCATCTTCAAGTTGGAAACTCAAATTGATAGTGCGTTTCTTGCCTATCGCATACCACCTGACTCACCATCTTGTTCTGTGATTGCCACAAGCCGTTCCAGCCACACAGTCAGAAGGACTAGGAGGATTGGAAGCTCATCAGGAGCAAAATCTGACTTTTCAGCTTCTATAATAATCTGCATTATGAGTCCAAGAAAGTAGTTTGAGTTCCCCTGCGCAGGAGGGATTTAATGTTCTATCCAGACTGTATTTCAAAGGATGCATTTTAACGTCTGGGAATGAAACACGGCAGCAAGGTGAGCCATGGGTGGGTGATGCATTAGTTGAACACAGATTTCTCTGCCTTGTTTTTGAGATCATCAGAAATGAACCCAAGTTGCCTGTTTCATAAGCAAAGACATTTCGTATTGATATTCATTGCCCAAGAGTTGGCTATGAAGACTGTCTGGTCAAACTAAAGCTAAATTTTAATCTCCCTGAGTCCTTATTTCACTATGATGCAAGCTCAGCACCTCGCAGAGCAGCTGCCACACAGGAGATATTGTGGCAGCTTCTCCCTGAGATGATCACGCCAGTTGCTTCTTTCTTCCAATGAACAAGCCATTCTTCCCCATCACACTAGAATCTATTTCTCCAACCCTTGGAGAACTCTGGTCTCACCAGTGATTCCTGGACAAATGGAAGACAGGAGAATTGACTTGCCTGGCTTCCAGTATATACTTTAGAACCTTTGAATCATCACCTAAATTTCTTAGGACAATGGCTCTGGAGGAAGTCAGTACAATGTAAGAAATCTGATGAACAAGACACTGTTGAGTTCTGAGGTCTTGGGCAACCCAAGCTGACCATGTGGAGGGAGAGTCCAGATCAGCCCAACATCAAACACAAGATGAAGAAAGCGCTAGAATGTTTTTTCATGTATATTCATGTATGAAATTCTCAAAAGAAGTTAAGGAAAAGAAATCTTCAGATGACTCCAGCCTCAGCAACCATCTAACTGCGACCATATGAGACTCCAAGTGAGATCTGCCCAGCTGAGCCCCAAGAACCATGTGCAACAATAATACATTGTTTTAGTGCCATGAAATTTAGAACATGTTATTAATAGCAATGCTTGATAACTGGAATAATGTTTGATATTTACTAAGTAAGTACATAGATTGATATAAATAAGCCACTTAGAACAAAGGTCACCAGACATACCTAGCAAAATCCATCGAATATATTACTGAGGCGAGGTCACCCATGGTAAAGACTGTCAGGAAACTGGACTGCTTTGTGCCCAGGAGGAAATCTGTTACAAAATAGAGAAAGTGATTTTTTTTTTTGAGAGTGGAATTTTCCAAATTCACTAACCATCTTGACTGTGATCATTAGATGATTGCTCAATGTGCTGCTGCCCTTCACATGGCTATGTTTCAGCCACAGTTCTAAGTATAGAGAAAAATACATTAACCGACGATGAGCGTCAATATCAGCAGAAATAGATGTTGTAGACCTAATCTGTTAAATTCTTCTCTCTAGTCTTTTAATTTTGTAAAATGCATTTTGGTCCAGGGAACACTGCAAAACAACTAAATATAGCCGGACATGAGGTGGGTGGGTATGGGAAAATAGAGGCCAATTAATGGGCACCCGCAGCTGTGACATCATGTCAGTGCCATAGCTGTGCTGTTATAGTCACTCTCTTACTGTGACAAGTTTAATTATGACATGGTCCATATCTGCCATTTCTCTGGTTGTAAAAAGTGTCTGAGTCACTCTGTGTGCCATTCTTCTTACCAGAGACCCAGTAGTTTTAGTTTGGGGGGGGGCTGAAAAAAATAAATATCAAGATGATAGATTTAATCCTTGTGCCTTAGTCTTGCCCCACTTTCCTGAGTCCCTTTCTTGTGACTAAAAGGTCCTCCTGACTGCACAAGTCTACTACCTCCCCAACACTTACCAAATGCTTTTCATTCTGCCCCAGGCTGAACCCACAAATCCCAGTTACCCAAAGAGGTGCCAGCGCTTATCAGAGTACAAGGTTGTGTTCAGAACCAGCTAGACAAAATACCAACACATTTTGACCAACTTTATAATCAACTCGATAACACAAAGAAATACGATTGACAGTTTCCATGGATGCAATAAGCCAGAGTCTCAACAAATCCTCCATCTTTGTCTATGCAGATAAAACCTGCGCTCAAGTTCAAGGTCACTCTGAGCAGGCTAGAAAGGAAAGAGGCTTTAGCCCGGGTAGACATCAGGGGCAATGGGCAGATTCCATAAACAGAAGACACTGAGATCCAATTTAAACACAGAGACAGCTTTCTTATTTTCTTTGATTCAGCTGCTATGTTAATGAAATCAATTCAAAACAATATGTGGCTTGGCATTGGAGACAAAGGATTCATTAAGATCTGTTCTTGAGGAATTTTTGAGACATGGTAGCTGCTTATGCATTGGTTGAATTTCTCAGCAAGGGACCAACAGCAGTGGAGCCAGATCTTGTTTTGTTGAGAGATAATAAGTACATTGCTCTTCTAAGACCCTCCCCTGCCCCAACGACCGAGAGTCTGGAAATTACATTTCCCAGGCTCCCTACCCAGTAGGGTTCTTGGAGTGATCCGTCATTGAGGTGTGCTCTTGAAATCATTGGAAAGTGAAGGGGGAGGCACTCTTTGGAATCAGTAACTACAGGTAGGGGTGTGAGCGCGGGCAGAGGACAGACAGGAGGTATGTCACGTCCAAACATCCTCCTGAGAACACGACAACAGTGGAGATCATCAGTGGTGCCTTGGCTTCCCAGCGGTTTCATCCCTTCAGATTTCCTGAGGGTTCATCGTAACTTTCTTGACCTCTCCTCTGTGGCCCTCCAGTGATTCTTCTGACCTTCTCATCCCTTCTATGGAGTTCCTTTGGGAGAATACTTAGGATAGGTCAGTCAGAACAGAACCAGATAGGCTTGTTTCAATACTAGATAATCCCTGTGTTGGTCAGTTTAAACTGTCAGTTTGACATAACCTAGAGTCATCTGGGAAGAAAGTCTTAATGAGTAAAGATCTGGATCAGCTGATCTGTGGACTGGGGGAGGGGAGTGTTCTCTTGTTAACTGACACAGGAAGAACCCAGTCCATCACAGGGAGCACTATTCTCTAGGCAGAGGGTCCTGAACCATCTAAGAGAAGAGAAAGGTAGCTGAGGACAAGTGGGCAGGCAAGCAAGGATATCTCCACCCGATTCTATCTGCTCTTGACTGTGCATGTGATGTGACCTGCTTCAAGCTCATGCCTTGACTTCCCCTCAGTAATGGAACCATGAGCCAAATAAGCTCCTTTAACCCATGTGTTGCTTGTAGTCAGCATTTTTATCACAACAGAAATGAAACTGGAAAAATGCCCCAGCTCTGCAGAGTGCAAGGAAACAAAGGTCTGTGCAGAATGTAGGCTGAGCAGCTTTCAGGCTAAGATGTACCCCATGCTCTCATGTCCTGCAAGACCCTTCTGGACCAGGAGGAGAGGGCATCAGGAAAGTATACATGCACTTGTGGACCTTAACTCCCTGGCAGGCGCAGCCGCTCACATTCCGTTACAGAGGACCGTTCTCACAGCTGTACATACGGGGAGTAGGACTCTGGTCTTCCGCTGTGTGCAGAGAGCAGAAATGGTATCACCGTCTGTCAGGTTTCTATTTTCTAAGTCTATTATCTTTAGTGCTAAATGCTCTGTCCTGTGACAAAACCCTAAAATATGTGGCATTGCTTTTGTGGTCAAGTTGTGGGCTGTTAAGAGAGGCTACCACAGGGAGCAGGGTTGCTATCATCATGCAGTGGGAAAGTACTCAGGTCACATGACTCTGGAGCTTGCTGGTGAAAAATTCTCTATAGTGTTTGAGATTGGTGGCTCTGGGCAACAAATTAGAACAACAAGAGAATTTGAGGAACTAATTGATTTCTAAGAAAAGATAAAAACAAACAGTTGCCTCTAGATCTCCCACTTGATATCAGACCTTGGGTTAGCCAGTGTAAGCAATGCTTGCTGCTGTAACAAGCAGTGCTCAAGGGCTCAGCACAGACAAGTTTGTCTTGCTCACAAAATATCCAACAGGGCATTCCTCTGAGCAGTGAGTGACTCAAGGATTCAGAGATCATCCAGAAGGTGCTCTACCTCTCCCATGTGTGGGCAGCACCAAGGTCCCCCTGGCATCATCTAGACAGAAGACAAAGAAGGCTGGGGAATGGGCAGTCCCAGGCTGAGGAATTCCCAGACACAGAAAGACACTTGGAAAGGAAGGGGAGATCCTCCTTCATCAGCTGGCCACCGTTACCACAGCCGTGAGGGTTCTCTTTTCTTTTCGTCATCAGAACATTTCTTTGCCTGTCGTGGCTTCCGTCTGGTCCCTCTGGCGTCTCATTCTTCTCCTTTGGCTGCATTTTGTTTCATACTCGGTGTCACTTCCCTCCTTCAGCTCTTCACAGTAATTAATCATAGCATGCTGCTCTCCTCTCTCACGATTTCTAGGGATTAGGTCAAACGAAAAGATGGGGCTGGCATGTTGTCGAAGGCCAGAGAGAAAGCTGTTACCGTTACTTGGCCCTCGACTCCCCCAAACCAACTTTCTCTTGCTGTTGGGCCTGATGGACAGTGGAAGGTCAAGCCAAATTTGATATGACAAATGGACTGCTGGGAAGACTGAGAATGGATTTCACCCTTAGGAGTTCGTCTTTTTTATATTTCTGTTTCCTCTAGTTTTTGAGTCAATGTTTCAAGGACTGGGTCATATCCTCTCTCTCTGATTACTTATAGGGCAGGGCCTACTTGCTGCTCAAGGACAACAGTTAAAGTGATGGAGACTATTTTCAGTGATTTGGTGACACAGTGGCAAGGCTGAGTTAGACCGTCTCTCCCTTTTCAGTTTGAGGAAGAAATAAAAGTTCACTTTTGAAAATGTAAAATCTGAATGTTTCACAAGTCTAACAATCTTCCTAAAAGGCCCAGCACCAGCCACTATTTCTTCCCCAACCTGCCTCCTTCTATGGTTATAGTTCGTGCTTAGGACAGAAGGGTTTGGTTTTAGTCCTAAAAGTTCCTGACCCTTCAAATGATCAACTCCACAATCAATCTGCCCAGAAATTTGAGTTTCCCATCATGAGTATTCTTCAATATGTCCAAAGCAGACCTAAGAAAGGATCTGCAACCCCTCTTCTGTGGATGTGGATCGGGGGAGTTACATCAAAGACACACGTGCACCCCTATGTTCACTGTGTACAATTCCCAGTAGTCAAGACATGGCAGCAACTGAGTTGCACATCAACAACTAAAGAAATGAAGAGATCATGATACATGTTCATGTGCCATTATAAATGAATAGTTTCACCATTTCCATAAAAGTTGCCTACAATTAGCACAATGATGATGGAGGCTGTGCAGCTTAATCAGTAGACAATGGAAAATATGAATTCTGACAGAAGTTATTATTAGCAATAATAATAACAATAATTAATAATAATTAACATTTCTTGAGCACTTACTGTATGCCAGAGGCTGATCTAAACCTTTCAAGTGGATCGGTTCACGAAGATCTCAGGGCCATCCTGAGAGCTGTGTCATAATCACCCTTATTTATTTATTTTTGCAGATGATAGAAATGCGGACTCAAATTGCAGTACCTACAACTAACAACTTGCACGACATAAAATAATTGAAAAGGTGATAGACACATTTGTCATCCACAGAAGTAAGGATGGAGGATGGAGAGGTAGCTTCTTCATTTTGCCGGCATAGTCAGGACCATTCCTGGGCAAGAAGAATCCCAAGTTCTGGCCTGGCCTCCTTCCTCAGTCTGAATATCTGAGCTTTGGATGATATTCTGCACACCTTCAGCTCAGTCCCTCAGCCATCCCTCTCCCCAGACCAGGGTATGCGATGAAGCCCTGCCCTGGCCTCTTTCCTCTGTCTGATGTTGGAGCTTTGGATGACGCCGCAGCTGGGTCCCTCACCTATCTCTTTCTTTCCAGACCAGTGCCAATAAGCTCTTCTGTCCTACTGAAAGCAGGGAATGCTCTCCTTGAAAATGAGTACAAATAAGTGAGCAAATTTAGTCAGTTAATGCAAAACACAAAATGGCATCTACCATCTGGGGGAGCACACCAAAGCCGTGAGCTACCAGGCTCCTTTCAGACTCTTACACCTAAAATCAACAATGTTTTTAAGTCTGAAAGGTCCTTGTGACTTCCAGCTTCCTCCCTCCCTTCTTCCCTTCCTCCCTCCTTCCCTCCCTCCCTTCCTCCCTTCTTCCCTTCTTTCCTGTCTGTGGCCATCTACTCTCCTGTCATCTATGCCTTCAGCTTGAAAAGATAGGTAGATGATAGATGGATAGGTAGATGGATGGACAGACGGGTGGATGATAGATGATAGATAGATAGATTTTATGGATTCTTAGTAGTGCAAAGATTTCTGTGAAAAGACCTTAATATAAGATTTTTTAATGAAGATAGAAAAGAAATACATTCTTAAGACAGACATGTTGGCACACACCCACAATCACAGTCTTCTCAGGAGGTCTTGGCAGGAGGCTCAAGGCTTCAAGGCCACCCTGAGCTTCAGAACAAGTTCCAGGCTAGCCTCCGTTACATGGTGAAACCTTGAATCAAAATTTTAAGAAAAAATAAAGGGAGAGAGAGAGACCTTTAAAATGACCTTTCGTGTGTGTGTGTGTGTGTGTGTGTGTGTGTGTGTGTGCATACGTGTACATATGTACAATGGCATATATGTGGATATCAGAGGACAACCTTTGGGTGTTGGTCCCTAACTTTCTGCCTTGCTTGAGATGGAATTCTCTTGCTATGCACTCTAGGTTGGCTGGCTCAAGAACTGCCAGAGATTTTCCTGCTCTGTCTCCCGTTTCTGGTTCCGGCAAAGATCACAGACACTTGCCCTAGCGTCCAGTTTTTATGTGAGTTTTAGGAATCTGAACCTTAGGCTTGAGTAGCAAGTGCTTTACCCACTGAGCCACCTCCCCTCCCCACGACCTTCCATTTTAACACTTAAAATCATTTAAATAAACCTGTGCTTATCCAACTGGAGTACTCTTAGAGCTTGTTGGCCCTTCCAGAAGTCAAAAAGTGTAGGCCACTGCTGTCTCTGAGCTCATGGACTTCCTGGTCTTGCTTCCTTGTCTGAAGTTGAGGGCTTCAAGATGGATGAGAAATAAAGGCCACTTGGGTTTTTCCCTGGCACTAGGCTTGGTAACCAGAGACAAGAAGAGTCAGCAGGTGACAGGAGCATTAGCAGGTAGAACCAGCAATGCTTACTTAAGAATTAAGGGTAATGGACAAGCTAGAGACCAGGAAAGCCATGTGGTGGCCTCTCGGGGAGCTTGGTCCAACCACATGAGCTGAGAAGGGTCAGAGGTCCTGCTTAGGATAAAGCATCTAAGAGCTTGGAATCAAGTAGTCCAGAGGCCAGACCACAGACACTGCACAGAGCATGAGTAACAGGTACAATACACTTCTTTACATGCCGAATCAGGTCACTAACTGGCATCAAGTGAGGGAGGAAGTCACACAGGAAGACCCTGGGAGCAGATGGGTTAGGTGACCCTGCAATGCTAGTATTCAAATTAAATGCAGAGAGTATCACTCACCAATTTCCTCAAGCCGCCATGTCTAACATAGGCATGTTTCCCCTAGACTAAAAAGAATGCTCTAAAGGTATCAATACCACGCCCCTGCCATGATTTGAATCTTAAATGTCCCCCCACCAGCGTCTGTATTAAAGCTTTAGTCTCTAGCTGATAGCATGACTGGGAGGCGGTGGGCACCGCCTAATGGGAAGAAGAACATCAATAGGGGTACATTCTTCAAGGCACTTTAGAACTGCACCCCATTCGTTCATTCCCTCATTCATTCTTTGGTTTCCCGGCCAGCCTGATGAATAGCTTAGCTCCTTCAGACATTCTCTGTCATGATATTTTCCTGCACCACATGTCCACAGTTGTAGGGCACAACACAGGATGGGCCTTAGCCAGGTCACCTGCTATGAGGAATAGAGGAATGGCTCCCGTGGGCATGGCGCTCCACTCTGGCTAGTCATGAGACCAGCTTCTGCCCAGCATCTGGAAAGAACCTGCACCTGGTTCTACCTGGGGACAGACCACCATTGGCTGCAGTCAAGACCCCACCCTATAAGGTGATTGACTAACCAGACCTATAAGACCCCTTGCACGTCCTTGAATAAATGGGCTTGCAGCAGCTCGCCCTCCGCCTGCTTCTCACTCAGCTCCTGGAGCCTGTGTGTTGATTCCTGCACTTACTCACCCCGCCATGGCGGAGACCCTTGGTCCCCTTGGGCTGGCCCCGAGCACAGGGACCCCCAACACACAGTGATGGGGCCAAATGACCATGTGGTCAAAACTGCTGGAACTGTGAGTCTAATGCAATCTTGACTTTGAAGGTGATTTTCTTAGGCATTTCTGTCACCTAAAAGCTAGTACATTCGGTTGTGGAACACCAAGTGATTTTTATTTTGCTCAGTGTATCATTCTGTTCTCCACATTCTGTATCTTACAACAAAAATGCATCGAGGGTTAGAGGAGAACAGAAGCTCTAATCCAAGAAAGAGCAAAATCTGAAAGTAGGTCATGGAAGGGAGCTTACTTGTCTGAGAACAGAAAGCCCTGTGGGGTGAAAGTCAGTGTCAGGGTCTGACTGGCTGCCATCATCTGTTCCAAGCTGTTTACGTTCAAATCTGCTGCCATCTTCTCCCAGGTTAGCCCATTTAAAGCTGACGGTTGGTTCCAAGCTACGCTTGTTGTAAGCAGGGGAGGAGTTGTAATGGACAGGTGGAGGAACAAGAGTCATCTGAAGGCCAAATCAGAGTCTCTTCTTCTCTATCCATGTGTGTTTGACACTGCTGATTCACTCCCTTAGCCCCTGTGGCCACTGGCAGTTTGTTGGACAGGACAAGCTAGGTCTCAGTTGCATTTACCTGTCAGAGTTCAGAAGAAGCAAATGCTGATACACAAACTAAAAGCTGGCATGTGGCCCTGCCAGAAACAGACCTGAGCTTCGAGTCCAGCCAGACCTCAGTCAAAATCTTGGACCCATTGCTTATCAGTTACATGAGCACAGACAACTGAAAATGTCTGGTCCTCAGTTTCCTCATCTGCACAATGGATGATTCAGGAGGTTGTGCTGGGATATCACACTGCAATGTTGCTAGTTTCTTTGTTGTCATTAGCAACAAGACTGACATCAGGTGAAACTGTCACCCAAAAGTGCAGGCAGAAGACCCTGTCCTTCTCTCCTGGAAGTCTGCCAATTTGCTGCAACAATGTCATGACAATGGACTCCAACTTATCGAAGTTTCAAGGGCTGAGGAGCTTGTTGTTATACCAACTCACCGGGGGCCAGACTTTTGAGTTTCGCTTACACCAGTTTGGAAGTAACCTGCTAGCTCATCCTTCCAGCAGAGGATGTCATGTTGGGATGATGGCATGTGACAAGATGGGAGAAAATGAATGAACGAAGGCTTGGGCTGGGAAAACAGAACCTTGCTCTTGAAGAGAGTGTGGAACACTAAGCACACCAAGTGAAATCGTGCGTGTCAAATAACGCACTAATTAAGAATCTTCATCCGTTTTTGTCCTCACCTCTCATTTTTGTTGTCTTTTCAGAGATGTATTTTCAAATTAGCTCTGAGTGCTCTGAATACATGCTCGCAGGAAAGAGAAAGAAACTGTGTCTATCAGAGAAGCAAACGACCGACAAGGAAAGGAACAGCAGAGAAAGGCGATGGGGAAGGTGGTGGGAGAAGTTTTTTAATCGTAGCAGCAACTTCTTGAATAATGGAATTTAATAGCATATAATAAACTATGATCCAGGAGAACTCTGATTCAATCCTACTAATTGTTCAAACCAGTAAAATGAAGGCAAAGTTTATAATGCCAACACTCCGCTAAGGCCACAGAGCACTGCAGAGAACAGGCAATTGTTCCCCTCTGCCTACTTCCTCACTCTCAGAGGGCACATGGTCCCTGGCCTCCCAAACACCCGGCTGAGTCTCCAACTGTCCATGATAACCCCAGTTCTAGGACTTTAAAGTCACAGAAATGTAATTTTTTGCAATCAACAAACTATTGTATTCTACAGAGAACAGAGGGCCGACTAGACACAAAGCCGCCAATTAGGTTATAAAGAGTAATAACTAATATGCTTTCATGGCGATGCCAAAAAGGACGAAAACCTATAATAAATTTAATTGGGCACACGATCATAAGCACTGTTTTCTACCTACACACTTCTGCTATATTAAGCTAGATTCCAAATAGAGAAACACATTTTTTCATTGTTATTGAACGAAATGCTTTTTCATTTCATTCTAATTTGGATCATTTTACCAATGTCAAAAAAATGGGAAGGTATAATTAGGAAAAAGAAGTTGTTTTTTTCTGTCTTTATTCACTGATCATATCTGGGCATTAAAATGAATGAAGGAATTGAAGCAATTACCTGGATAATTCAGGTGCCCTTGAAAGGTTAAAGGTTTCTGATAAAAACATATTGTCTCTGCCTGAATTATTAAGGCAATAATCTTGATTTTCTACTTTATTCTGTGAGGGTCTGTATACAGGTGAAGAATACTTTGTACTCACTTTCAAGGGCTTTTCTTTTTTTTTTTTTTAGTTTTTCTGACAATTAACAAGTATATTAGTCTAGTGAACAAAGCTCATGTATCGCAGAAATAAGCTAAACTTGTACAGAGCATCTTGCAAAGCAGCTATTGGAATGTCTAAACAAACAAACAAGAAAGTTAAGTAATTCCTTCCTCTTCCCCCAAAAGGCCAAGAAATCTTGATGGCACCATTTAGAGGCAGAGGCGGATAGAAACACATCTGTATACCAAGAGTCTGAAAACAGGAAAATTAGTACCGAGCCACAGCTCTGGGCAGCTAATAAAGGAACATGGTTAAAAGAGATTAAGGTTCAAATTAAGGTCAGAAAAGAGACTGATTGGGGAAAGCTGCCATGTTCCGTCACATGGCAGTTTAAGTGAGACGGTTCCCCCTGAATCAGTCTTAGGGTGAAAAATTACACTGTTGGGGTTAATAAAGAGGCTGGGCATTTGTTTGGATGGAGACTTCAATTAAAATGTTATTTGGGGCAGCCAGAGCTAATGTCTTGCTTAGAGGAAAACTGAACTGCCTTTTGAGAAGATAAAAAAGAAAGAAAAAAAAAGAAAAAGAAGAATTTTTTTAAAAGACCACCTAATCTGTCAAAGGCTCTGAATAACTGCCAGAAAGAATTGTGTTTGCTGGATCTGTGCCCGACTCCGCAGCAAGCATTCTTAAGGGTTCTGTGACATCATCAGGCAGCTGAGGTCCTCTGAGTTTTTGATTGTTGGACTGGGTGAGGAATCGTTCAGCTGAGCCTTCTTTGAGACAAAGAAAAAAAATCTGGTTGATATAACATGCCAAATTGTTGTTGTTCTTTTAATGCTCAGGAATATGGGCTCAAGAATCCTGGGTCTCAATCTCACGGCCCCACCCAGAGACAAGAATTGATGAATACAGTTCATTGAATTTCTCAGCCCATATCAATTTGCCTACAGTTAAACAAAAGGCCCAGGAACCTGCTTTCCTTTCACTTATTGCTGGTGAGTAAAAATCCCCCCTAAAGTCTTCCTCTCTCCTGAAATTCACCCTGGCACCCTACAAAGCTTTTTAGGCTTCTTTACGGTGGCCAGCACTGGGTGTTCTGGTCGACAATGCATACATACATCACCACTTCGATGCAGCTTACAGTTTAATGGAAATGGCAGCATTTAGTAAGTTTTAAAACTGTACAGCTGGGGCTGGAGGAAGCGTTCAGCCTACAAAGTGGTTTGCCATACCAACATGAAGACCAAAGCTCTGCCAATACCCAATGCCCATGTACAAACCCAGGCTTGCTTATAATCCCAGCTTCAGGGAAGAGAGGACGGGGCAGATCTCTGGGCTCACTGGCCATCCAGCCTAGCCTGTGGTGTGCTCTTGGCCAGTGGGAGACAGCATCTCAATACCTAGGTGGACAGTACCTGAGGAATGATATCCAAGGTTGACCTTTGGCCTCTGAAACAGATACACATGCACACACATATGCACACAACGTATGACTGAACTTTGAGAACATAGAAAATAGCTGAATTAGAGATGCTTAGAGTCAGCTTAGTCAACTTCACCAGCAGCAAACTGAAGACTCCATCACAAGGCCTATGGGCTGAGCTAGCTGGGTACAGCAGGGACAGGACATGTGACATTCTGTGATGGAGCTTGGATTGGAGCAGGTCGTGGAGATTAGCAAACAGTCACACAGAAAGAGGTGGGACAGCCCAAAGCTAAGAGCCAGCATGGACCGGGGAGGTTGGACTTCCGCTGGCCTTTCTTGTAGGAACTGAGACTGAAAGTTAGGGCACAAGCGCTGGACAGGTCCCAGGTTGAGGGAAGAAACCATCTCACTGCAGAAGAAAGACCGGGTGGGGGTAAGCTAGACAGAAGGGGGCTAAGCAGAGGTGGCTAGGCAGAGGGGAGATAGGCTCCAAGAACAGGCAGGACTATTCCTGTTCCTTGCTCCTTTGTTCAGTTACTTTCACCAAGTCTAGAGAATGGACCCAGTGTGGCTCCATTTCAGTTCATGTTGAGAGCCAGTTCTTCTCAGAGCATATGACCCCGTTCCCCCAGCTCTAGTCCCCAAATTGCTAATCAACGCTATTTAATCATCAGAATATCCTTTTGTATTGGGGAGAGCGTATGTGTATCCATGTTGTTTTGTGTGTGTCTGTGTGTGCTTGCATGTATATATTTGCATATGTGTGCATGTGTGTCATGTTCTTGTATATGTGTGTGTTTGCGTTCTTTCATGTGTGGGAGGTGTTTGTGTATGTGGCTGTATATGTGGGGTGTGTATATGTGGAAGTGTGCATATGTGTGTGAGAGTGTATGTGGAGATGTTGGAGGGTTGTGGGGAGTATGTGTGCATGTGTGTACATGTTCTTGTGTGTATGGTATGTATGTGGGTGTATATGAAGGGGTACGTGTGTGTATGTGTATTTATATGTATATATGTGTGTGTGAAGGGGCCAGATGTATGTGTGTGTATGTGTGCCTGTATATGTATGTGTGCATGTTAAGGGACCAGATATATGTCTATGTGTGTGTGTATGCATGTGTGTGAAGGGGCCAGAAGTTGACATTAAGAGTCTTCACCTTATTTTTTGAGACAGAGTCTCTCCTTGAACACGGAGCTTGCTGATTAACTGGCCAGCAAGCACTGGGTACCCCGCAATCTTCACTTCCCTAGCACTCAGGTTACAGGCACATAGCACCACACCTAGCTTTTTATGTGGGTTCTTGTGATCCAAACTCAGGTCCTCATCCCTGCCCTGCAAGCACTCTACCTACTGAGCTGTCTCCTGACTCCTAATCTTGAAACTCTCCTCACGAAGATAATCTTGGTTGCAGGGTAAGAAGTGCAGGGCAGCATGTTGTGAACCAGCCTCACAGTGACAAAACAGAAACGGGTGGAGCACAAAATGCCAGGGGTGACCTCACTGTAATGGGATCAAGACGTCAGGGAGAAGAGCAGGAAGATGACGGGCTGAGAAGCCAGGCAGCCGGCTGGCTAGCTCGGAAACCACACAATGCGACCGGTACCCCGTCTGCCCAAGTAGAAGTGAAATCTGCCGGGTCCAGCCTGACTTCTCTCTCACTTAGAAACACGCATACAGATCACAGAAGAAATTCGCCTCCTTGTTGCAAAACAGTTGGCCACCATCGGGAACAGAAGCTGGTAAGAACAGCGAGTCTTCAAAGCACAGGCAGCTCATCACCAGCCAGGCACAATTTTGCCCATGGGTAAGGAGAAGGTAGCTCTTTCACTCCACAGATAAGAATGGGATTAACCCACAACAGGGTGTCAGGGGTGAGCAAGATTCACGCTGCGAACACAGTGAACACACAGTCTATAGCATCCCAGATCTGGTCAGGGAAGTTGGTGAGAAACAGGCAGAATCACATAACCCACTGAGCCCCGACTGCCACCTTTCCTTCTTCAAGTCTACCTGCACCGATGAATGGTCACTCAGCGGGGCTGGAGTGATGACTCGGTGGTGGAGAGCAACAGCTGCTCTTACAGAGGACCTGGGTTCCGGTCCCTCCCAGCACCCACAGGGCAACTTACAACCATCAGTAACTCCAATCCCGACACTCTCTTCTGATCTCCACAGGCATTGCATGACACAGGTGCGCTTACATACATGCAGGCAATACACTCATACACATTAAATAACAATAAATAAAAATTTAAAAGCAAATCAGTCAATCAAAAAAACTTTAAAGATTGTCACTCAGCAAACACAAGCAGAGCATCTTTTGAGGTACCAGACTCCATGGTGGGTGCTGGGGATTCTACCCTAGTAACCCCCTAAAGCCATCCTCAGATATCTCTTTGCCCTGCCCCAGCTCCACTGTTCTCCAAGGCATTTACACTGTGTGATGTCATACAGGTCTACGTTTATTTCCTGTTCATTGACCGCAATTGGAGGAATACATAACTTATTTCAACTATGATAAGCAACGAGGCATGCATAATGAGAATTTCTAGATTATACAGTGAAGATGATCTTTCTTAAATAAATGACTTTTAAGTTGGACCTTGAAAAATGAAGAAGACTATCTGGAGAAGGCCTTGGGGATATACTGGTTAGTACCTTTATTACTGTAACAAAATACCGGAGGCAGACCAGTATACAAAGAAAAGAGGCTTGTTTGGAACTGCACACCCGACACCATGGTCCAGGCTCTGGGAAGAGGCCTCCTTAAACTGCAGGGCATCACGGAGAATACAAGAATGACTCTAAGAGGTTCTCTCCCTCTCCTTATAAGTCCACTAAGCTTCTATCGTGGAAATGCTACTGTAATCACTCTGCATACGTTCTTCCTTTAGTCACCAGAGTGAGATTGTATTTCACTCTCTGATTCCTTAGCATCAAGTTCAACTTCAGGGACTGAACTCATGCATAAGCACAGGGGAGAAACCATATGCAGACCACAACAGAATGCCTTTCAAAAGAGCTCCGAGATGGATGTGTTCTGCTGTTAAAATAAAAGGGGAAAGGCCAGCGGCACGGACATGCCCAGAGGAGAAGTTTTCAAGAGACAAGGCAGGAACCCTTGACAGGAGCCAGACTGTGTGAGATCATGTGGCATATATTTGAGTTCTAGAACTTCCTTCTAAGAGATTAAAATAAGTGTTAAGTAGGAAAATGACCATGGTTTGCAGCCTCTGGCTGTCTGACAAACACTGAGGGCAAGAGTGTGAATGTGAGTATGCCCAAACCCACCAGGGACATGACAGCTGGGATAGTTCAGTAAGAGAGAGGAGAGAAGAAAAAGAAACTGGCCACATTTATTGAAGGCATACCAGGGGTGCCTCGTGACCACGAGGAATAGATAAAGAAAAGACGGGAGTCTGCTAGCCGACTACAGAAAGTCAAGGGGCGCTCACAGAGAAGTCAGAAGAAGAGAAACCGCAGGAGAACTTGCTTTGCCATCTCTTTCCTCTTAAAGACCATCCCTACCGGGCTGGAGAGGCATGAGCAAAAGCTTGAGGACCTGAGTTCAGATCCCAGGACCCATGCCAAAAAGCATCAGCAGCAGCACAATGGGAAGCAGAGACAGGAGGACTGTGGGGCTGGCTGGCTGCTGCTCTGTCTCCTGGTTCCGTGAAACACCCTGTTCCGAGGGAAGAAGGCAGAGTGACAGAGCTGGTCCTTTGGCTTCTCCGGGCGCATGCACAGACAGACACGCATGCACATGCATGCACAGACAGACACGCATGCACAGGCATGCATATAAGCCACACACACATACACACACACATACATACACACACACACACACACACACACACACACACCCCTACAACATAAAGCCCTCCCAGGTCTGACAGGTGAATGCTTCTGCTCTTCCTCTAGGCCGCTCCCTACTCCCATTCTCCACTCCAGCAGTAAAAGGTTACCTGAGACCCCTGATTGCGTCTCCCCTGGTTTTTGCATGAGACACCTGCCATTCCCCTCCTCATTTCATTCATGTGCTAGGTCTCCAACCCAGGACCCAGGAAGTGGCCATGACACACAGTAGGTACCCAACAACTATTGGTTAAATTCATATCAGAGATGAAGACTTGGACTACCACCTTTCTATCAAACACTATACCAGGCCTAGCACTGAGCAGGCTCCATGTTAGTAGATTCCTCTTTAACCTTCACAGCAAACCATGAGACAGGTACTGTGACCAAAGTCATGCACAAGGACACCAAACTCAGAGAGACACAGTGGCTTGCTTATGATCTTATCCTCCCTTCTGTCCTTCCCTCAGCCCATGGTGGGATTAAAGATTTGCAGATATTCATCTTGAAGGCTTCATGGGCACTTCAGATTCCTCTGAAGACAACCCCCACCCAGGGTGACCGAGTATTTTGTGTGGTGCTCACAGCTATCCCACCTACTTCTTCCTCTGCTTGTCTTCGTATCACTTAGCAGACTCTTTGGCACAATATTTGATTCAGGTGTAAATTACTGGTTTTTGAAGAATGGAAAAGTCCAAATGTGCTTCTTTAAGAAGTGCCCTTTTTTGGTGAGGGGTACACTTGTCTGTAAATATAAAGTTACATATTTAGAACACAGTAAGAAATTACATTGATCTAGGGATGTGACAAAAGTAAGTTTTTCTATAGGATTCATATCCTCTCCAACCAGCATATTTGGCTATGTTTGAAGTACCACACATAAGTTCTCTCCCATTAGGTGTGTTTTAAGTCCAATCAGACAGCTGTTGATTACCCTCAAAGCTTTTTTTTTTTCAACAGATGGAGACTATTACAGTGTTCTACAATTGGTCAAACACACAGAATAAGTGTGTGGGAGATGCTGACTCTAAGTGACATCCTACACCTAAGGTTCAGGGATCATAGTGGAGTAAGAGACAGAATCTTATGATCTCTTAATCTCACTCAGAGAAACTTCTTCATACAACAGATGGTGATTAACAAGAAAGCCACAACTGGCGCTGGCCAAAGTGCAAAGAACTACAGACTATAGAGTGCTTGCCCCTGGGTAGACCACCTACATTAACCCTCTGCCACCCGAGACTCAGGGACCATCACAGAAGAAGGGGCAGGAAAACTGTAAAGCTGGGGTTAGGGGAGGACCACAAGAAACAGTTTTCTAGGCAGGTAGAAAGTTGGGGAAAAAGTGTCCTTTAAGAAAATGTAGTGAGGCTGAGGAGCTGGCTCAGTTGGTAAAGTGCTTGCTGCATAAGCATGAGGACCTGAGTTCAACCCCCAACACCCACACAAAAAGGCCAAGAATGGTGGTGGGTGCTTGAAATCCCAGAACTGGGGAAGTGAAGACAGGTGGCTCCCTGGGGCTTGCTAGCCAGCCTAGCCTAATCGGCAAACTGTAGACCAGTGAGAGACCCTGTCTCAAAATCAAGGTGGAAGGTTCCTGAGGAATGACACTCAGGGTTGACCTCTGGCCCCATACAGACACATATATGCACATCATACACACAGGTGCACATTCACATGCACAAAAAGAAAATATATTATAGGGACTGGAGAGATGGCTCAGCAGTTAAGAGCACTGGTTGCTCTTGCAAAGGACCTGGATTTGGTTCCCAGCACCCACATGGCTGCTAATAACTATAACTCTGGTTCTAGAGGATCTGACACCCTCTTCTGGCCTCCATGTGTATGACACAGGTTCACTTAAATATAAGCAGGCAAAATATTCATACACATTAAATAAATGAATGAATTTAAAGGAAAACATCACATTCATAGTTAAACTAATGAGCTGACTTAGAGACTGATCCTCACGGTAATATGTTCTAGCATCGGTCAATTGCTGTGATCAATATGGTGATCAAAGCACCTTAGGGGATGAAAGGGTTTTTATCAGTTTCCAGGTCCCAGACCCTCATTGAGGGTCATCAAAAGGGGAACCCAAGCAGGATCTTGAAGAAGAACCACAGAGGGTGCTGCTTGTAGCTCCCTTGCAGGCTCATGCCATCTTCTACAGGCCAGACTCACCTGCGCAGGGTTCTGTGCCACCCACCATGGGTCGGATACTCCCACATCAATTAACAATCAAGACAGTCTCCCACAGACACACCCACAGGCCAGTACAGTCCTGGAAATTTCTCAACTGAGATTCTCTTTTCAGATGATTCAGTGTCGAGTCAACCAGGCCACAAGAATTCTGCATTCCCTGTCCTTCCTTCCTTCTTCACAAGATTCCTTTACATAACTGCTTCTCTGGCAAATTACAATTTTACTTCAAGCCAGGATGGTAGCATATATCTGTAATCCCAATACCTAAGATGCACTGAGGCAGGAGGATTGCCATGAGTTTGAGACTAGCCTGGGGTACATGGTCAGTTTGAGGACAGCCTGAATTCCCTAGTGAGGTCCTTTCTCAAAACAAAATTTTGGTTCATTATCAAAATTAGAAACACCAGTATTGTGCCATTCTAAAAAAGAGAAGAGGAATTCTGGAGACATTGATGCTGATGACAACACATGAATCATCTGCCCACACGCAAGCCAAGGGACAGCGGAAGCCAGCAGGAAAGTGCACGGTTCTCCGCCACCTACTGCCCGTGGCCAAAGCTCTACCCCAACTACCCCGTGGCCAAAGCTCTACCCCATTTAAAAGGAAAGAATGCAGAGACTGTGTTTTGTCAACTACACTTCAGTCCCATAGGAGCATTTAACACAGACGTGCATGAGGTGAAATTCCCCGAATCAGCCACTTTTCAGAAACTGGGATCCCTCTACAAGATACCTATGTAAGAAACCAGTTATTGGTTCATAAAAAACAGGTCACCAAACAATTCTCGGTGGGGGTCTGAGGGAAATAACGTACCACTGTGAAGTCAATGTTCCCGTCAATATACCCTGGAGAGAAAAATATGGCCCGTTGATGGGAACTGATTTTTCCTTAAGAAATTCCCGAGGAGTGAACAACAATTTCTTTCACAGTGAATATGACAAAATAAGGTGATGTGACCCACATTTTCCCCACGGTGGGCTGGGAACTCGAAGGGTCAGTGAGATCATCAATGCCTTTGACCTTTGGGAAAATGGATTACAGTTCCATTCTTTTGTTAAATTTCACTTTAACATCCAGCCTACAGACCCTCAAAGGCAAGAGGGTGTGCACACTCCTCTTTACCCGACAGCACTTTTAAAAGTAAGTAAAACACTTTCTGACACTAAAAGAAAACCCAAAACTATGTGGGGCTGCACTGGCTGTTCTTGCAGGGGACCGGGTTCAGTCCCCAGCACCCATAGGGCAGGTAACATTCATCCCTAACTGCTCTTCCAGGATTCCATGCGCCTCTTCTGGCCTCCTCAGGCTTTGTACAACACGGGTGCGTTACACATATCCAGGCAAAACACTCATACACATGAAATAAAATTAAACAAAATCTGTTTTAAATAAAAAATGTATACAGAAGTTTTATTTTAGACCTTTTAGCCAATACGTTGAATAACAATTATTTTTTAAACTTTTCACTGCTTCCCCCACACCCTTCCACTCCCACTTGAACCCTAAGTTGTCCAAAAATTCATCACATCTAAACACTTACCACATTCCCAAAAGCAAGATGATTTCATGAGTGAATCAAAAGCAAAGCTGAATTTAATGTACCTTATATTTAGCACATGTTTGAGCCAGTGAATATTTGCTTATTCAGGGCTACAGTCAGGTATATACTGCCTGAATCATAGACTCTTCCTAAGCTAAGTGTGTGATTCAACAAAAGCTTGGTTTCTACCCCTTTTGAAACTCAAAAGTTGCATAAGAAAGGACAGATGATTTGGGGGAAAAAGAAATGTCACTCAATATTTGTTGAAAAGGGTGTCACAGACCACTGGCAGAAGTTTCATTGATTGGCAACTTCCTCTAGCAGCTACAGATTAATTGAACACCCAGACTACTGAGTTCTCTCAGAAGAGAGCAATGCTGTGCTGTGATCGGAGGCTGAGGTCCAGAACCAGGAGAAGTGAAGTTTGAAGTCCCCCGGCTACCGCAGGAAGCACGCCCCCAGCACCCAGCACGCTGCCCCCAGCGCCTGGCACCCTGTTCGTGCGATTTTGTCATTTCTTCCTTCACTGGAGACAGAAACTTAGCATCACATTCTTTACTCGCTCCTCTCCTGCCTGAAAGAATCTTCTTCTCAAGCGGCTTGGACAGATTCAGTCAGGAGCTGAGTTCACTGATGAGCTAGCTATATGTAGTCATAACCTATAACTTGAGCTTGGAAAACATCAAACTGGGTTGATTTTATTCACCTAATAGTGTGCATAGGTATATGCTGGGGTCACAGTACATACTCTACAGAGAAACAGAACAAAGTAAAACAAAAGTCAAAGTTATAAACAAACAACACTTGGGCCTTTAAGATGGCCCAGTAGATAAAGGTGCCTGCAGCCAAGCCTAACAGCCTGAGCCTCATCCCTGGAACCCACACGCTAGAAGAAAAGAACTAAACAGACTCCCGCAAGTTGTTCTCTGACCTATTCACAGTCTCTAAGTAAATAAAAAGTAAAAACATAAATCAACAAAAATGTAGCACAGAAGCCTACCTTCCTTTTGAAGTTGCTTCCTTAAAAAAATAAACCTGAACCAACCCAAGCATCAAAGTCAGATGTTTATTTAGAGTTTTAATTTCTCACTTACTAATATTCACAACTCACTATTGTGCCTTAGTAGGGTTATGTGGCTGTTTATTACATCAAAAGGGCTGGGGATGTGACTCAGTTGGTAGAGTGCTTGCCTTGCAAGCATGAGGATCAGAGTTCCATCCCTACCATCCATGCTGAAAAGAATAAGCCAGGTGTGATAGTGAGTTATGTAACCCCAGCACGGGGGGTGGAGGTAGGGGGTCGAGTGTGGAAACAGGCAGAGCCCTAGGACTTGCTGGCCCATCAGCCTAGCCTACTGGGCAAGTTTTAGGCCAGTGAGAGAACTTGTCTCAACATCTTAAAAAGCAGACATGGATATAGTGCCCAAGGTTGTCCTCTGACCTCCACATGCATGCATACATGTGCATACACACATACACACACAAATAAACAGAAAAATGTAGCAACTCTGAAAATATCTGGCATTTGATTCAAACTGGCCTGGAAGCAGACGCCTCCAAGCTGTTCTGTGTATACACATGGAACTGAGATTTCCAAAAGTGAAATTTCCAGGCCTTATCTCAAGGCCTTCCTTAACCACAGAGAAGATTTCACTGGTAACATCAGGCATGATTTTAGCAATTACCTCCCAGCCCCCAGGTGTGTCTGCGGCAGGCCTTCCTCACAAAAGTTTCTGCTAACCCTTCCCACCAAAGCAGAGTCTGAAAATGCCAGCTTAATTTGGTTAATTCTTGAGAGTTCAGCCACTTGCCACATCTTCCATCAGGAGTGGGCTCAAGACTGAATGTTAAGCACTCTAGAGCCAGAGGAACCTACCCACATGCCTTTTCCTTTGCCCTTGAGCGGTTTTCTCTCATCCTCCTGAACACTCAAATTCCAGTCACAAAGTCTGTGCTCACTGCGTGGGAACCAGGGCCACAGCCCACGGCGAGGGGGTTCTGGGGATGTGGACTTTGGGAATCATGCCTACTTCAGAACTGGGCTTCTTAGTCTGTTTCTCATCTCTAGGGGAAGATGGAGAGCCTTTGTCTCTATGGTTCTGGGGATACCCAGGCAGGACACTGGCCGCCAGTCCCAAGGCTGCCTGTCTGCAGAAGACCTCTTGGCAAAGGCGGCATAGAGCACACGGTGCTGGAGTCCAGCCGCCCCAGATAAGAGGTGGCCGGTGTTAACGCGCAGGCTTCCTCTGCGCCTCAGCAGGGCCTTCCTTTTCCAAACACTCTCTCTTTAATGTTGGCCAGTGCTGTTTTTCCATTGACTCAACATCTAGCCTCTGGTGGCAAGCCAGTAGGGAAAGTTGGAGCGGGGGAGGGGGCCGAGGGCCAGAGGGTGTCTAAGCCACAGACAGAGGGACAGCCAGCCACACTGCCAAACAGGCTGGACACCTGCTTCGGAAAGATGGTGACCAAGCCTCAAATCTGTTTCCTCTGAACCTAGGTCAGCCCTTCCTTCATTTGCGAGTGCCAGCGGTGGGATCCCCCAGCCCAGCCCGGTCTGGCTCTCACCACCACCACCACCACCACCAACACCACCACCGGGAACTTCACTGCAGTCCCCAGTCCAGCCCAGCCTGCACCATATTCACCGGGCATCATTCAGTCTAGAAACCTTCAAGGCTGCATAAGCTTTCTTTAGAAGTACCATTGTGCTGTGTGAAGGGAAAGAAAACACAGGAAAGTTCTAACATTAGAAAAGGGAAAGCGGTTTTAGGAATGAAGGGCTGGATTCAGAGCTTGGCAACCCCTCCTGAAAATTAATTCTAGGAAAGAGAAGGTTAAAGGAAGACAGTGGGATGAGGGGAAACAGAGAGTGGGGGAGGGCAGATGAGAAAGGAGTTGAAACATGGAAAATTCTAGAAAAGATGAAAGCCAGTGACATGATGTGAGACTGGAGAGGAAGGACAAGGAGGAAGACAGGATGGATGAGAGAGGGAGACAAGGCGTCGATGGGGAGGGGAAGGGACAGATGGAAAGAGGAGGAGGGGGCAGCCCAATCGGAAATCCAGAACCGGCCCCCTCCTGCCCACAGAGGCCATTTCTGGAGCTCCAGGACACCAGCAGAAGCTGAGGTGGATCGCAGATTTCTCAGAGGCTGCTGTGCCCCGCCCAAGGTCAAGGGTCATCTTCAAAACCAGACCTCGATCAGAGCCAGCTAAATGTTTTGACTTGAGGGAGACACTATGGATTAAAAAGCAAAATAGAGCAGTGCAGGGAAGAAAGAGACAGGGAAGAAAGAACTTTTTAAAAAAGAAAGGCGCTCATGGGGGACACAAACGGGGATAGAAAACACTTCTGAATCAGCTAGCCACCGTCCAACAAGCTGTAAAGATCTCCAGTGACAAGTTGTCACATTAGTTTAGTGAAACTGAAGACGCACTCATCCCCTTTCCTGGGCTTAATCTCTCCCTGCGTGCCACAAAAACACGCTTCCACGTTTAATAGGATTAGTTTCCTTTGCTCTCCCCACCATCCTTTTTATTTTTTCCAATTCTATGTTCAGCAATCCAGGGATCCTTGAATCCACTGGCTTCCTGCAGTACACAGGGACCCCTGGCATGCATGGGTTTCACCCTTTACAGACTTTATTTGAATCTGGAAAATAATTTGACTACTTGGTGCCTTTTCCTCCATTGAATTACCGATGTGGAAATGTCCACTGCTTGAGGGGAGTGGGTCAAGGTGAAGTCAGGGCTATGAAAATTGGGCCAATTAAATAAAAAGGGGAGAAGGGTCTGTGACCGGGGAAAAGGTGCTGCTGCTCTGACTCCAGGCTGACCTGGGCTCTGATTCAGACTGCTACTCACTAGCTTTCCAGCCTTGACCAAGTAGTGAGCCCTACCCCAGTCCCGGTGGGCTCCTACTACTGTGGCTGTGGGGGTAGTCCTGGCTGTTGCAGGAATTGCACGGGACATAGATGATTCTCATGGTTTATCATGTTCCTGCAATCAGGATGCTCAACAATCCATTGTGCATTTGAGCTCATATTTCCCTTTATCCCAAAAGCCATGTTCAGAGTGATGGTCTAGCTTATAACCTGTGGCATTTTCTGCTTGTGTTTTTGTTTGTTTGTTTGTTTTGGGGGGGTTCTTTTAGAATGTCTCTTCTTTGTTAACTATGTATTGCATGTGTGTCTTTGTGGATGTATGTGTATGGGGCAGTGCAGTTGTCATCAGAGTTCAGAAGAGGGTGTCAGATCACATGAAGCAGGAGTTATGGCAGTTGTGAGCCATCCTGTATGGGTGCTGGGAACTGAATCTGGGTCCTCTGTGAGAGCAGCAAGTGTTCTTAATAGCTGAGCCAGCGCTCCAGCCCTCCTGTGGCACTTTCTATGGAAAACCATGAAAGTGTGGGTGCAAAGCAAGTCACACAGAGGAGAGGGTCGGTAACTGTGGTAGGAGGCAGCCACAGCTCAGCGTCCCCATGGCGCAGCATCCTCATGCCTACTGCAAAGTTGCTGTTTTCACTCAAAGGTTTTGCTTTAGAGTATAAGAAAAGATCTCTACACTTTTGCCCCTCAACCAGAGTTTTCTAGAACAGAACTCCTCATTGAGGCTTCAGACCAAATCAAACACAGCTAATCACTGTTCACATTGGGTCAGCACCAGAATCATCCTGTGACTGGTCTCAATAAGGTCGCCAAATGCCATGCTTTGCAGGGTCTTACTGATAGCAATTCTCTGGAATTAAGAAAATGATGCTTTTTTGAGTCCACTTGGAGTTTCATACCCCAGTGGACTCTTCCAGAACCACAGCAGAACATGATTCCTAGGGAGAAATGAGGGGAGTTGCCTGTGTGATGGGGAGAGAGATGGGCTGGACCTCGAAAGGCCTGGAGGTTTGGAGGGGTCAACTCTGGGCCTCCATGGGGTAGAGGAATGATTTAGGGGCAAGGAGGAGACTGGGGGTGCGGGGTCTCAGAACAAGACATATGTGAAGGCCTTAAGAGGTGACTGACAGGGTAGAGTTCACAGCAGTCCTCCCTGCATACACACACACACACACACACACACACACACACACACACACCACGGAAGAGCTCAGGATGTCTGCCCTCCAGAGGTGATGGCTGCAAGCTGTTGGTCCAAGTCCCGTTCCAGCCAAAGAGGGATTAGCGAGGGAGCAGCTTCAAAAAGTCTGGGTGAGAGAAGCCAAGAAACCCTGGCCTTCACCATGCTGGAGCTGAGGCCAAATTTAGCGCCCCACCTTGCCTTTTCTCCCTTCACCCCCTCTTCAACACCCAGCTCGCCCTGGGTAGGGTCGGGACCAGAACCGAGCCACATGCCCACTCAGTTCTGCACCCTCCAGTTCTTTCCACACTCCCCACACTCTTTCCTGCCTTCCCCTGCACAGTGCCCCCCCACCCCCGCACACCACAGGCTCCATCACACCCTCCCCCCACTTGTACCGTCTCCAAACTAACCTGTCCCATCATCCTCCCATGCAAAGAACTCTCTATCCCACTCTCCCTGAGCACCCCCCGCCCCCCAGCACACAAACAAGATGAAGTGTAGGCAAAGAGTGTTCTTGCCACCAGGAACACCTGCAGAGCAGAAGCCAAAAGATGCCATGTAGCTCAAAACAGCCTGGCCCCAAGGATCAGTTCCACCCTCGTTCTCAGGGTGCCCTTTTACTCTCCCCTAGGGTCTCAGGCACAGAGTAGTGGAAAGCCAAGAATTGACACCAACATCACAGGGCAGGTATGGGAGGGAGGTGTCCTCTGGTCCCCTCATGCAGGGAGTGCCCCATCCACATTCAGGGATCCACCCACCCAGACCTGGGCGGCCCTAAAGTGGCAGCCCCTTCCTGAACCCCTGTGATCTGGGACCCTTAGACTTCAGCCTTCTCGGAGTACCTGCGATGCTGGACTGTTTGGTTAGTGGCCCCCTAGCCTGTTCTAAAATGGCCAGCGTCTTGATCTGGTGCCTCAGGTTCAGCTGGGCCATTTCCTTGGCTCTCTTCCCTGACACTGCCGCACAGTCACAGCTAGGCTTGACACCTTCTTGCAGGCTCTTTCCCTGCGTGAGCTGTCTTTGGCCAGACTCTCCCTGGATTGCCTTGCAGTGGCTTGGATTCGAGAGTTGAAGATAATTTCAGAAAGGGTTATTTTACTTTGTCTGCACTCAGGAGAGTTGTTTATTCAAACATGTAAAAACACATGACATGTGACATGCATTTATTTTACCCAGGAGTGCTGACCTTATTTTTCCTGCTTGGTCCCTCTAGTAGAACTTCCTGTCCTGCAGTTTCATGGGTCTGACCTACAGTTCCCATAGGGGACAGCTTGCCACCATGAAGTAGGGAGGGTGGAGGGGACCCAAAGGAAGAAGTAGAAGCAGGTTACATGTTGGTAGATGGCTCCTGGTTTCCTGTGAGCCTGATAAAATAGCTCTGGGCCCAGGAGCACAAGGCCTAGTTTTCCAGCATGCTCCAATTCCAAGTTATTTTGAATGATGGATGGGGGCAGCATATAAAATGCTCAAAGTAGCTGCCTTTCCTGAGTTAGAACTGCACACCTACAGTACATTAGCGATTTGGGGCTCTGTGACAGTTCAGCTAGCTGCACCAAAATGTTGCAGGGAAAAGGGAAGACATGTGTGAGCACACATTTGTGAACAAACTAGGTACCACTGCTTGTGTTCAAGCCCCTTGATAACACTGTGATTTGGATATCATTCCCATTTTACAGATAAAGACAACTGAGGCACAGACAGGTGAACACACACAAAGTCGCAGAGAATCAATAACTTCTGAGCTGTGTGACACATTGTGGCCCCCAGATTCCTAGGCCCTCCCTTGGATCTCCTTCCTAGGATGGGCTCAGGAATCTTGAATTTTCTTTTTTAAGCTTTTTGGGTAATTCTGATGATCAGCATGTCTCCATATACCCCTGTCCGGCATCAAACCATCTCCCAAGCCGGTCACCAGGCTGGCCTCTAAGAAGCATCCTCCTCCACGTTGGATAAAACATTTAAAACATATTTAAATAGCAATTTCGGGAAACTATGCAGCATATGGGCCTGCCTTTTGATCTCAAAATGATGACAAACAGACACTTAGATACTTCATAAAAGAAATATTACCAGAAAAATTATAGAAATCTGGCTTTCAACTAGGTCCGGCTCTAATTTAAACAGAATACAACTTTGCCCAGCTCCTCTCCCCAGGAATAAATCCAAAACCGCCGGCTCCCTTCTCTGTCGCTGGGTGTCCTGGCCTCTGCGTTTTTCTGACTGCTCATCCTCACTCAAAGCTTTGTCAGGATGGGTAACGTAAGTCCTATCTCGAAGCCGCAGAAAACGGAGCATCTCCTCTGAATTCCCACCCTCCAGTCCAAAGACCAAAGAAAAGGAGGCTGGAGTAAGCCGCTCAAAGAGCCTCAGATCCAGAGACAGCGGAAGGAGATCTCCATCCCTTCCCCCGTCTCTGCCCCCCTGGCTGTCCCCAGAGAGGATCCCCATGTCTCCGGACCCGGGTGTGCACCGCCGTGGCGCGCCTCCACCGCGCGGTGCCCGCAGCAACAGGCGGACGGCGGGGGAGGGGACGCGGCGCCGGCAGCGCGGGCCTGGCCACAGCCCACGTCCCCAACCCCGCCGGGCGTTCGCGGCTCGGCGGCGCACGGAGCAGGTGGCCGCCCTCGGCGTCCCCGCGTGCGCCGAGCCCCGGCGAGCAGAGCCGGGCAGGGGACAGACAGGTCCGGGTGGGGCTAGGCCAGGCGAGAGGGCAAGTGGCCGGGACCCCCGCGGGCTCGGCTGCCGCGGCGTCTTCGGGTCGGCGTCTCCCGGCCGGGAGGCTGCCGCACCGCGCGCAGGGCGGAGGCGAGGATGGGGGTGGTGACCCGCGGGCACCGCGGGCGAGGGGGCCGCGCTCCCGCCCAGTGCCAGCCAGGCACACTCCCGGCCTCCCCGCAACTTTTCCAACACACGCAGGCGTGTCCCTGGCGGGTTTTGGCCGCCGTGCAGGGAGGAGGCTCGGCCAGCACACACAGGTCCCCGGCGCAGCGGGCCCGGGGCGCGAGCACCCGGAGGGACTGGGCCTCTCGGGAGGTGGCCGAGGGCGTGGAGGCAGCAGGCGGCCACGCGGCCGCTCTCAACCAGCGCTTACCAACCTGCCCGGGCTGGGGAGGGTGGCGGTGCTCAGAGGCCTGGAATGACTTCGTCCACTGCGCCCCCGCGGGCAAAGGCGTCGGCTCACTGTCATCCGCACCCCAGTCGCGCTCTGCTGCGGCCGGAGCCTGCCTTTGTAGCTCTTTGGCAGCGAAAGACAGGCTGATCAGAACCAATTGTGGCGGTGGTGGGTGTGGGTGTGAATTGTGCAAATTCCACTCTCTGGCACCCCCAGGTTCGAGGGACAGCACCCCGTTTGTCCCCGCAGGCGTCCCTCTGCTTATCTGAGTCTAGCTCTCCAGTTCTTCCCCATTGTGAACTGAAGAAGATAAAGCGCAAACCAATCGGTGTGTATCTTTTTTTTCTTTTTCTTTTTCTTTTTAAACTGAAATCACGGCCTCTCCGAATCTTCGACCTCAAATCCTGGGTGGGGTTGGGGACAGGCAAATGATTTCGGAGGTCAAGCGCCCCCACCAAGGCGCACACCAGGCCTGGCGGGCGCCTGTCTCTCGGCGCGGCCGGGCGGAGTGGCTGGTTATGTAAGAAACAGCCCTCCCCGAGCTCCGCACCATCTGTTAATATCTTGATATTGGAAAGTTCGGTGCCTGAGGCAAAGCCAGGGCTGACGGCGAATTGCTCCCAGCCTTGCTCTTACTCCTCCAGGGCAGGGGAAGCCCTCCCTCGCCCTTTGTTCGTTGACATCCACTTCCCTAATATCAAGCGGTCCCGTCCCCCCTCCCATCACCAACAATCCCCTCGTCCCCGCGGGGGTGTGGAGAATGAGTGATTTTTCTTCTTTGAGGTCACCTTGTTGCAATGAGTCTTTCTATGTATGTGTTTATACATTCACAGCCATTCTGTGCCCTTTGGGGTAAAGTGGAGGGTTCTTTTTTATTTTTCTAGTGGGGACAGGGCTTTATTTATTATTTTTTAAAATTACTTTTTCTGCCGGCCCTCCTGACTCTCAACTTCTTTGGAGTGACTCGCTGTTGTTTACTTTGAAAGCTGTTGGTTAAACAAACATCACTCCGAGGCTTCTAAGCAGTGGGGTTCCCAAGAGAGAAGCGCGGCAGCTGCAGCTTGCCACTGATCTGGTGGCATTTCACTTCTCCCCCACCATTCAGAACAAATCCAGGTTGGGTTTGGCGACACGCTGGGCACAGGGGAGAACAGCCTGAGAGATGCGGCCGTCAGTCCGACTCTAGGCAGCAGGCGGGTCTGCTCCAGGGCTTCCTTTTCTCTCTCTTCCCTTCCTCAGGTGGGTGGTAGTGGCGGGTGGGCTGGCGAGAGGCCGGGGAGGTCCTCCAGCATCCTCATTCTAAACCCACTCCCACCTCTGCCTCTCCCCCGGACCTGGCTGAAAGCCCAGAGCAGGTCTTGGGGTCCGATGAGCACTGCTTGTAAGGTTTCAGTGATCTACAGGCACTGTCCTCCCTTCCTATCCGCCACCTAATGGCTCTAAGAAAGGACAGGACCGGAGGAATACGACAGGGAAAGGTCAAGGCGAGGTGCGTTTAGCCCAGAACCCGAGGCACAAAGGGTAACTCCAAATTTGACTAACAACCCACAGATCACCCTTTACATAAGCAATCTGCAGGGAGACGGGTCCGAACTTGCGTTCCCTTTACGTCTCTTAACTGTTGACCAGGGAAAAGGCTTGCTTTGGCCTTCGGTTTGGCCGCAGGCTTCACAGACGGAGTCAGAATCGAGGAGACTTCTAGTCTCCGGTCTGACTGATCGCTCCTTCCCTAATCAGAACACAAACCGCGAGTCGCCGGAGACAGGGGCCTTGGGCCTCACTCCTAGCTCCAGCGCGGCTGGAACCCGGGAGAGCGCCAGAGCCAGAGCCAGGCAGCCTGGCCTGAACCTCAACCCCGACGGTAGGGGACTGGACCCGGCTCCACGTGGGCAGCTCTCGGAGCCTGGCTTGCCACCTCAGCTCACTCGCCCGGCGTCGCGCGCGCGCCTCTTTCCACGCGCGGCTCTAGTGCGGGCAGAGCGTGGCGAGCGGCGAGCCTGTGCCAGGCAAGCTGCGGGCAGGGCAGTTTCCTGGTTTGCCCAGCGGCTGCCCTGACTTCGACTCCGGCCTGCATTGCCCTCTGCCAGGACAGATGGCTTATTGAGGGGGATGCTCGGTAAACTTTTCCCGCCGCCGGATCCCAGGCGTGGCGTGTGCAAAACGTGCGTTTGAAAGCTAGGTGCAATTGTCATAAACTCGTGGGCGGAATCAAGCCGTGGCTTACCTCTTCTTCCCCCTCAACCCTTTCCCTTCCCTGGTCTCTCCTCTCTAAATGGTCAAACAGAGCAGATGGTTTTAAACTGTGAAAGGCATATATTCTTGACTTCTTCCAGTTTATTTGTGGGCAAGCGCTAAGTTATATACACAAACATTGTTAAAAGGAAAATAATGGGACGGAAAAAGGAAAAGAAAGTGGCTTTGATGCCTCCTCAGAAACTCCAACTCCCCCCCTCAGTACACCCGCTTACCTCGAAGTGACCTAAACAACATCCCCCTGACTAAGGGGCGCACGCTGACTGACAGCTTATTCCAGTTTCCAGTCCCCATTAGAACTCTAGATACAGAGGCTGACCATTGGAGCGCGGGGCAATGCTGTTTCCCTAACAGGGGAGGCGGGGTCTGGGGGTCGTGAAAGAGGGAGAAAAGATGGCAAAGGGGAGTGCTCAGGTAACTGTTTTGATCCTAGTACCAACCTTGGCTGATATGATATTTCATCATCATCTTCTTTTCAATGTTTTAATTCTGTGCCAAAAGTGCCCTACAGGGCATAGGCTTCAGACACACACACACACACACACACACACACACACACACACACACACTGACACGGCTATTGTTACCTCGGAGAAGAATTAATATTCTCTTCTCATTTTGACGAATTGTAGACCGAAACTGTAAATGTTCTAGAAGCGTGTGTGTGCGTGCGTGTGTGTGTCAGAAGATGGCAGATAGGCCAGTGTTCTTGCCTACACCTCTCCTAAATGCTGTGTTGCCACAACACCTAATTCAACCTTTGATCTGATTAAATTGAAGGGACACACGAAAAATACTTCTCCCCAGCTCCCTAAAAACAGTGTCTAATCTCCTAGCTATGAACGTTCCTGCTCCCCGCTCTTGCAAGCCTCGGGTTTTATAGGGTGTTTAAGCCCACGATGCCGGTTTATTAAGCACTGGTTTACTGTGCCCGGTGAAAGGCACTTTCAGGCGGCGTCTGGAAGCTCTTTTTAGCATGTAACTTGAAAGCCCAAGGCGCTCTTTAAGAGCTACGCGTTATCTAAGAAAATCTCGCTGGCTATTTTTCATCAAAAAAATGTCAGACCAACACGAATTTTCTATAGGTTTACCTTACTCTCCGCCTTGCTCAATAACTTTGAAGTTAGTTACCCAGACTTCGAAATTCTGTTAATCCTACTTGGGACTGATTTCTTTGGTCATCCTGGGGTGTGGGGGTGCCGGGGAAACGACTGCAGCATATACGTTTTAATGGCCACACAACCCAAACAATATTTTTAAAGGTAACGGAGGGCGAATATTCTTCCTATGAATTCTGACGTGTGATGGACCGGGACGCAAGCAGTGTGGATCTTCGGATTTTGCGTCCCCAATGGGAGACCTCTGGCACCTACATTTAAATCCTAACTCTACCTGCATTTAACCATCCACCTCCTGTTTAAAAAGAAGCCCGGATGGCAGGTATTGCTGATGCTGTCTACGGTCGTTTTCAACGCGGAACGATTCGGGGTCCCCCCACCCCCTCCTTTTATTTCACCCCCACCCTTAAAAATCTCCACTTTTTCTCCAGTATAGTTTTCCGTGCTTTCCTCCACCCAAGTCTGGGGAGCGCTCACTTAACTCGGCCGCTGGGCGAACTCGATCAGCTGTATCAGGGAAATGGGGAAAAAAAAAAAAAGACCTGCGTCCTGGAAGAGCGAGCGAGCCGGGCACCGTGGTGCACTGCGCCCGCAGACGGCTCTCAGCGGCCGGGGCGCGGCGATCCAGGCGCCCCGAGCAATGGCAGGGCGGGGTAGGGGCCGGGGATGGAGGCCGGGGCGGGGGAGCGCGGGGCCCCTCTCCCCTCCTCTCTCCCCAGCTCCTCACCCCCACCCCTTTTATATATATGTTTTTTTTTTTTTTTCCTCCCAAGTTCTCTTGCCTCGCTATCCCCCCTTGAATCCGAAGGCGCCTCGCGATTGGGTGCTGGGCCGGGTACGTCAGTGGGACTGTGACGTGCAGTCTTCCTGTTTCCTTCAGCTGTGTCTTAAAGTAAATCTTGTTGTGGAGCGGAGCCCTCAGCTGAGAGCGCTGGGAAAGCGTCCACCTCTGCAGCCGGGGAAGCCGCCGAGCGCACACGAGCCCTCTCCGCGCCCGCTGCGCCTCGGGCCGCCGCGCCGCGCCCCGCGCTCCTGCCCTCGCCTCCGCCTCCGCTCGGGTCCTTTCTCTCTCCTTCCCTCTCCCGGGCTCCGGGCTCTGCCCTGCTCTCCTCTCCCCTCCCCGCCTTCCTCTCTCCCCTCTCCTCGCCCCGCTCGCCCCGCTCGCTCGCTCGCTTGCTCTCGCATAGACTCACCGGCCCCTGGTCCAATTATCACAGGCATCACCCGCAAGACATCACCGCGTGCGCGCGCGCCTGGGTTCCTTCCCTCTGCCCGCAAAAGAGAGAGAGAAAGAGAGAGAGCGCGCGGCTGCGTCCCGCTGCTGCCCGCACCGCGTAAGTATCTTCCCCCGGTCGCTGTCCCCTCCCCTTTTCCAGAACCGCTCGCTCTGGCTTGTTCTTGAATGGGAAGGAGAGAGAAGGGCCTCCCGTTACTCACACCCGTGGAAACATTCTTTTTCCAGGGGACAAAAATGGTGTTATTTACATGAACCGTAACCAAATAGCCTCTAAAAACAGTTTTCTAGCCGGAGCCTCGGTGGAACTGCGCGCCCGCGCCTCCCAGCTCCGAGGAGTGAGTGGCCGCTGGCCTTGGCGGTGGGTGGCGGGGAGCGGGCGGCGTGGGGAGGCTGGCGCGCCGGACCGGTCGCGGCTCTTGTCACCTTTTGTGTCCCGGGTCTGGGGTGCGAGGAGGCGCTGCCTGCCTCTCCTTTCTTTCCCCGTCTTGCACTCTCTTTTCAGGAGCGGGGACTGCGAGGGGCACCGGGTCCCTCTTTTTTTGTTGTTTTTCTTCTGTTCTCCGCTTTCCGGCCAGCCTCATCCTTCCCACCTCCCTGGGTAGGAACTCCGGGGCTGGTCCCCGGGTCCTTTCCTTTGTCTTGTTTATTACCGGCTCTTCCAATTTGCTTCTTATTTGCATACCTTTTCACTTCTTTTTAGCCCGGGCCGTGGGGAGGAGGACGCTGGGAGCAGGGGGCGCCCTGTGACTCTCCTCTCCCTGCGGAATCGGAGCGGAGGGCTGGAGCCCCGGCTCCGGAGCGGAGGTGGGACCGGTGGAGGGACCCGTGGCGGGACCGACGGAGGGATGGGTCCCGGGGAGCGTGAGCGGCGCCCCTCCGTCCGCGCGCGCCCGGGGCTGGGGCGCGGTGAGGAGGGTACGGCGGTCCGGGAGCCTCGGGGTCGTCCGTGGGGGCTCAGGGCGCCGCACTGCGAAGGGCCGGGCTGGGTCGGGGTGTGCTCTGGCCTTGGAGAGGCGAGAAGCAGCTCCCAGCCATTACTGGCACGCTTCTATGGTGGGCAGCTGCGCTCTGGCCTGGTCGGGGCGGCGCTACTCTTTTGCCCCAGTTCCTAGGACTGGGGAGAGAGGAGAGGAGCGGAGCTGAGAGGAGAGGTGAGAGGTGCGGGGAGGACCGCGAGGAGGGCGGGAAGAAGGGGTGCTGCTGTCTTTCTCTCCTGAACAGACCAGGAAAGGGAGGGGGTAGTGAACATCACCCAAAGTCCAGCTGAGCAAGTTGTCGCTGCCTCAGCCGAGCCTGCCAGCCAGTCCTGCTCAAGCTGAACGTGGTGGGTGCTGGGAGCAAGGGGAGCAGCGGGCCCTACTCAGCCCCCCCCCCCCCCCCCCGCCGCGTCCAGCTTCTTAGGAAGTTGAGTCCTCCAGGCAGACCCGAAGCAGGAGGAGGGGCTGGCCAACAGTCTTAAATCGCCCGAGGAGGCTGGTTGGAGTGTGAAACTGCTGTTCTTGGCAGCCAGAATCTCTCCTTTGCCTGGGGAGAGACTGGGAACTCACCTGCTTGCTTATATTTTTCCAAGAAGATCCGCGTTTGTCTCCTTAAGCTTATAAAAACAGACCAAATCCAGAATGGCCTCCTCTCAAAGTCAAGGCTAGAAGACTCTCCTGCTCTCTCTCCCCTCTAGCCCTCCCTTCTTTACACACACACGCACACACACACACACACACACACACACACTCCTCTTCTACAAAAAGAAAAAAAAATCATTTCCTTTCCTAAACTAGGCAGCAGAGAAGTCTGTTAGCAGAGCGCAGGGCAGGGCAGGACAGGTGTGTTGTGTCAAGAAAGACAGGTGCAAGTTCCCTGGGTGTGTGTGTGTGTGTGTGTGTGTGTGTGTGTGTGTGTGTGTGGCTGTACAGCTCAGACCACAAGGCTTGCTTCAGGGCTGAGGAGGTTTATGAATTTATGGTTGTCCTGGTTAATGGGATTGTCAGGGCTAATGGGAATCGGTCTGTTGTGCTCTGAGCCCCTGCCATGAGAGTGGGGGGTATTTGTTTATTTGTCTTAAGGATGTTGGCCAGCAGTGCTGGAGGCCATATCTCAGGCTTCTATCGGGCTGCCAAGAGCACCCCCACTTCAAGACAGCAGGTGGAAGAAGCTGACTTTCTCTTTGCTTCCCTCCAGTTTATGCTGGTCTTCCAGGTCTGTGCTTAGCAGGGGGTGGGGAATCCTTTGTGTGTGTGTGTGTGTGTGTGTGTGTGTGTGTGTGTGTGTTGGACAGCCCTAGGTGGTTTGTAACTGCCAAAAATACTGAAGTCAGTTCAAAAGTGTTACTGGTGTTAAAGCTTATCTTTGGAGCATGCTTTCTCTCCCTGGCCAGAAAGAATAGTTCTGTGCCTAAACTCTTTCAAGTCCTGTGTTAAATACTCTCATAGAGTGGAGTGTGCCTGTCATTGTAGCAGACATGTGTCAGGTGTCCTAGATAGGATTTGATGGAGAGGAAAATCTAAGTCTGGGAGAGGTAGCTGTGCTTTTCTTTTGGATGCAAGATTCAGGCTATCCGTTCTGTGAAGAATTTCTTGCAGGAGATTCTGAGCATTTTCAGAAAGCAATGGGCTGTGTGCAGTGAGGAAGAGAGTCTTTGGCCTGGTATGTGAGGGAACATGTTGGGAGTTCACTGTAAGTGCTGTCTGGATTCTTAGCACTTGACCTGCTAAAGTTGTTTCCTTTAAACAGCTACTTCTCTCTGAGTTGTGTGGTGAGATGAAATGGTTTTGTTGGTTGATTCTGTTCTTTGGGTGGGTATTGCTGTTTCCATGAAAATGAAATGTATTTGTCACTTAGTCTTTAAACTTAAAACCCACCCCCCCAGTTCCTTTGTATTTTTTTTTTTTTTGAAGATCTTTGGTAATTCAAATGTCATCTATGGCTAATGTGCATTTGATTTATTTTTAATAAGGGTTATCTGTGCTTGGTATTTGTTGATCTTTTGTGTGTTGTTATGAAGAATTCTGTTTAGTTTAATCACCACCTTGTGGGGGAAAAGTCCTGCATAGACAGCATGCATCTTTGTTCTTTGGTGTTCATTTGCTGGGTCCTCTCTAAGCAGTCCTGCAACCTTCAAACCTGAGCTAGCTCACTCTGTAAGTTGCCAGACTCCCTCTTTATGTGTTCAAAACTCATAAAAGACCCTTTTCTCATATTTCCTATATTATTTTAAATATTGTCTCGATTACATGATATCAATGTAAGAAATTTTACTATCTGGGATTTTAAAGTAAATTATAAAATATTATTGACGCCACAGTATGAAAATGGATTGTGTATGATGATGTATTGTTGTAGGATTCTAGTTATGTATTTGTATATATTGGAAGGGTCATATAGAAGAAATCTCTCCAGTTGCCCAGTGCACCCCCAAACCTCAAGAGATATTTAGAGTATTTCACTTTTTCTTCAAAAAGAAAAATATGCAAGTACATTTTCTTAATATTTCTCACGCTCTTTTATTTACCCAATTTGATGAATTACTATTTTTTAAATGAGTGGAAATCAATATCTTGGGCAGGTGCCAGAAAATGTTCCATGGTCATTTTTCAATTGGAAAAAAAATGAATGGAATTTTTTCAGTTGGGGTGGAAGAATTATAAATGAAATGGTTATGATTTGAAAGGCTTATTGTGATTGGAGAATTTTTTAAATTGTCAATACTGTCTTAGCTCCTTAAAGTATTAACTTTGCCAACTGGAGTCTTCAAAATATAAATCAAAGGGTTTCTTAACTTAATAGTATGCAGAAGCGTCTCTGAAGGAAAAGTTGCAAAGTAGCAGAAACAAGCTCCTAAATGCAGTGAAGGGGCAGTCTAGTGGTGGTGGTGGGATCAAATCATCTTTTTTTCCTTGTTGAATTCAGATTGATTCACAGGTTGATTTAAAATCTTGATAAATGATATTCTACATGACATTGTAACTCATTAAAGATTCCTTTAAAGACGAGTTTCTAAAAGAAAGAAAATCTAAGACATTTTTCCCGATAATGTGATCAACCTAGACAGATAGTCTAAGTAATCCAAGCAGGAGGCCACGCCAGCCTTGCACACTCCCTGCCTCATGAAAGATCCGTCTGAACTATCTGGATAATTACCATAATGAAACACTTCTTTGTCCAGAATCTGGGCTCCAGATAGATGTAGTAAAAGTTGCATCTCCTTGCCCAAATAGCTTCTTTATCAAAGTGGAGCTCTGAGCCATCTCCCTTCATGTTGCTCTGTTCCTTTGAAATTCTCTACCGAAAATTCTTTTCTACTAACACGAACTCAGCATCATTGATGGAGTGGATCTCCATGTGAAAGAGAAGGCAGAAGTTTCAGGTTTCAAGGAATATTCTTTTGGAGCAGTTAAATCTGACTTGATCATGTCTTGAAGTTTGCTCTCATGGTACGTTTTTTCCTGAGAGGAATGCTATGCTAAGCTGTCTATTGTGTAGGTGTTATGGAAGCCTTTATACAGACTACATACCAATTAATGCAACACATGTTTAATAATTAGACATTTCTACATAGGTGTTCATATTAGTTCAAGAGTGATTCTAGAACATATGTGTTTGTGCCATATCATTTGGGTTCAGAGTCTGTTACCACTAATTTTCAGTCTTCTTGGTGATAACTGTTTTTCATTGATGCTGGCCAAAAGGCTGTATGTTGCCAGGTTAAACTAGAAATTAATATTGACTAAAGTAAAAATATTTTAAGAATTGATAGTAATTGTATACAAGCTTATGGCTTTGTACACCTGTGAGAATGTAGGCGGTGTGAAACCTCTCACTGGGTCAGACACGGCTGATGACTAAACACCGCATCCTTTAACCTATGAATTGGGGAATCACGGGACCACGTGGAAAATGTTCTCAAGTGCCTTCATTTCCACCAAACTCATTTGGGAATGTATGTTTCTGTGGCCAATACACTCTTTTATACATCTTGTTTATACTACATGATGCTAGAAAAGTACCAGGTCAGCCAGCTATTAATATTTCATCTTGCCTATGATGTCCCTAGATTATGATCTCCATGTGAATGGTCATTTTCCTTTTATTTCCAAGTTCAAACCCTAAGGTATAGAAATATGTTGATTTATGCCTAAGATAACGCCTTTTCTTGCTAGGTAATATATTTTCCCCCAGTTTTTTTTCCCGTTTGGTCACATCTCAACTGAGCATTTTACAGTAAGGCCTAAACATATTTATATTCTCTTTGCCCAAAACAGAAATAAATCACTAATTTTACAATGTTATCTGATTGAGAAGGGAGAGGGGGAGTTTCATTCGGTGAATTTGGAGGGGTTACAAGATTATCTGGCTCTCTGTTTAGAATTTATTCTCCACTGGAGATAAAAGAGCAATGTCTTCCCACCTTAGGAAGAGCCCTGCCTCCTCTTGGCTCTGGCTGGAGGCAGGGATACAGCTGTTGATACCTAGGCTAGATGAGAGGAAATGCAGTTGACACAGAGGTGAATGGCAGCTGGGAGAGGAAGGATGCTGGGATCACCATGTGCTCATCAACACACCAGCATGTCCTCTGGGATCCTTTGCTCCAGGAGTGTTCTTCCCATTTCAAGATGGGAGGAGAGAAGGCCAGCTTGGGTGTCAAGGTTGTGTGGGGCGGGGGGCGGGTGCAGCAGGAAGTTATTCAATGTCTTGATTAGAGGTCCTGGTGCTTTGCAGGTGATATTAAAGAGAAAAAGATTTGCACGCACTTACACATGAGGTAAAAATGTTAAATAATGACAAGGAGTTCTATTTTTGGAAAGTCAATATATACACAAAAGAATCTTTTTGTAACCCTCCTATTTCCAAGAGTTCCTGTAACTCAAAAATAACTCTTACCTTTTTCAGCTACACTTGACTGGTAATCCAGACCCAGTGCCTTGTCGGGGAAATATCTGTTGCAGCATCTTTGTCTTTCTCATACCAATTGTTATTAGTGTGCAAAGAGTCCCAGTTGCTCCAAATTTAATCTTGAACCCAATATTAAAGTTACTGAGGTCTCTATCTCCATCCCAAGTTCAGGATATTTTACCCAGAAGTGTTTCATCTTCAAACATGCAAACATCTCTAGAAAGAAGAATCATGTTGCCTTCCTGACACCCTAAAACAGGCTCTTTTAAAATATTGTGTCTTCAGAGAGAGACACCAAGAGGAAACACAGCATGATGAAATCTTTGTCGTGTTAAAAAAAAAAACAAAAAAAAAAAACCAACATATTGTTGCCATGTAAGCAAGGGGCATTTTCTTGATTTTTACAGGTTATTTCATGCTGAAATTATGCCTATTTGCATGGGTAGTCATTCTTTAAAACTAGCCACAGATGCAGTCCTGGGGAGCACGTAGATGTTTTTACAGGTGAACCGAAAGAGATGGGAGCTGTTCCAAGCACTCCGCACGCTGCCTTTGGCAACAGACCCTGTTATTGTGAAGATGTGCTCTGTTAAGCAAACGCGAAGTTCAGTATCAGATAAACCCGGCGTGAAGGCAGTATTTTCATTTTCTTCATAAAACATTAATTGTAAACAAAAAGCTGTGCTGTCTCCTACATGCATACACAATTTGGGGTTAACATTGCTAGTTAATAAGTGACACAGTGTGTCAAGAGCTTTGATAAAATGGGAATAAGGATGTTTCCTTTTTCGACTATGTCCCCAAGAACAATGCAAGTTCATCTACAGAGTGGGTATTTCCTGTTCTCATAGATGTGAGTAATGGTGTGTTCGATTCCATTTTTTAATATTCTTTGAGTTGCGTCTTCTGTTCTGCTTTTTTCCTTTCCCTTCCCCTCTTTTACTTGGCATAGGAAATAAGGCGCAGAAACAGTGTGTGTTAAAGAGTTTCTTTAGCCTCTTGAAGCACTGTTTTGGCAGATTTCAGCAGAACAAAACTAGTCTGATGATATATGTCTCTGTGAGTAGTCCAGTAACATACTGTTCCACATCCTGGTTCCTAAAATGTGGCAACAGTCAGTGTCACTTTCTAACAGTTAAAGCCATCAAAAGGACATTGTGAAAATTTAAACATTCTCAGTTACATTTAGATATAGCAACAGATACCATCTTTGCATCTGAATTCATTCATCAAAACCCATAACTACCCTAAGTAAGCAGAATTGAAAAATGAATATTTGTGCACTTGTCTCAGTGCTAAATGGACCATTTATATTTGAAAGATGCTGGTTGGGGGTAATCTTCCCATTTCACATATGACAACATTATTTTAAAATTCAGCAATAAAGGTGTGTGCTAAAATCTACATCTCTTTTATTCTTCCTCCCGCACCCTTCGAACTGCAGTCATTTCAAGGCAAAGATCAGATTTTTTTTTTTAATCCAAATTTCACACAGCCTCAAATTTTAACCTTCTTTCTTAAGTGTAGTCCCCTCTCTCCACCTTTTATAATAAGAACCTCAATGCCCCAAATTTAATCAATTGCTTGCCAGAGGCTGTGTTCTTATAATCTGCATTTTCTTCCGAAGATAAACAGTATCATTTGGGGTATTTGTGAAAGAGAATCATATTACTGGTGCTTAAGCAGTTTTTGCTTTTTTTTTTTTTTTTAATCTTAATCCATCTTAAACCAGTGGAGCAGAAATATTTAAAAATGTTTCATTTCAAGCAGAGTGAGTAATAAATTGCAATAATTGTGATGTGCCATAAATCCCAGAGCCTATGCATTTTGCATTTGATTCAGAATTGAGGTCAGGAAATTTGGAGAAATTTAAAGAAAATGATTCATCAGTCCTTTTGTTCTGTTGGCCAGGGTCCCGGGATTCTTGAGCTGTGCCCAGCTGACGAGCTTTTGAAGATGGCACAATAACCGTCCAGTGATGCCTGACCATGACAGTACAGCCCTCTTAAGCCGGCAAACCAAGAGGAGAAGGGTTGACATTGGAGTGAAGAGGACGGTAGGGACAGCGTCTGCATTTTTTGCTAAGGCAAGAGCAACGTTTTTCAGTGCCATGAATCCCCAAGGTTCTGAGCAGGATGTTGAATATTCCGTGGTACAACACGCAGATGGGGAAAAGTCAAACGTACTCCGCAAGCTGCTGAAGAGGGCGAACTCGTACGAAGATGCTATGATGCCTTTTCCAGGAGCAACCATCATCTCCCAGCTGTTGAAAAATAACATGAACAAAAATGGTGGCACCGAGCCCAGTTTCCAAGCCAGCGGTCTCTCCAGCACGGGCTCCGAAGTACATCAGGAGGATATATGCAGCAACTCTTCGAGAGACAGCCCCCCAGAGTGTCTTTCCCCTTTTGGCAGGCCTACTATGAGCCAGTTTGATATGGATCGCTTGTGTGACGAGCACCTGAGAGCGAAGCGGGCCCGGGTTGAGAATATCATCCGGGGTATGAGCCATTCCCCCAGCGTGGCGTTAAGGGGCAATGAAAATGAAAGAGAGATGGCCCCGCAGTCTGTGAGCCCCCGAGAAAGTTACAGAGAAAACAAACGCAAGCAGAAGCTTCCCCAGCAGCAGCAGCAGACCTTCCAGCAGCTGGTTTCAGCCCGCAAAGAACAGAAGCGGGAAGAGCGCCGACAGCTGAAACAGCAGCTGGAAGACATGCAGAAACAGCTGCGCCAGCTGCAGGAGAAGTTCTACCAGATCTACGACAGCACCGACTCCGAGAACGACGAGGACGGCAACCTGTCTGAAGACAGCATGCGCTCGGAGATCCTGGACGTGCGCGCCCAGGACTCGGTGGGGCGCTCGGACAATGAGATGTGCGAGCTGGACCCGGGACAGTTCATCGACAGGGCCCGGGCCCTGATCAGAGAGCAGGAGATGGCCGAGAACAAGCCGAAGAGAGAAGGCCACAACAAAGACAGAGACCACGGGTCCAACTCCCTGCAGCCGGAAGGCAAGCATCTGGCCGAGACCTTGAAACAGGAGCTGAACACCGCCATGTCCCAAGTAGTGGACACGGTGGTCAAGGTCTTCTCCGCCAAACCCTCCCGCCAGGTTCCTCAGGTCTTCCCACCTCTCCAGATCCCACAGGCCAGATTCGCAGTCAATGGGGAAAACCACAATTTCCATACCGCCAACCAGCGCCTGCAGTGCTTTGGCGACGTCATCATTCCGAACCCCCTGGACACCTTTGGCAATGTGCAGATGCCCGGTTCCACAGACCAGACGGAGGCCCTGCCTCTGGTGGTCCGCAAAAACTCATCTGAGCAATCTGCCTCTGGCCCAGCAACTGGTGGCCACCACCAGCCCCTGCACCAGTCACCCCTCTCTGCCTCAGCAGGCTTCACCACCTCCACTTTCCGCCATCCCTTCCCCCTGCCCTTGATGGCCTACCCATTTCAGAGTCCGCTAGGTGCTCCCTCTGGCTCCTTCTCGGGAAAAGACAGAGCCTCTCCTGAATCCTTAGACTTAACTAGGGATACAACAAGTCTGAGGACCAAGATGTCATCCCACCATCTGAGCCATCACCCCTGTTCACCAGCACACCCACCCAGCACCGCGGAAGGGCTCTCCTTGTCGCTCATAAAGTCCGAGTGTGGAGATCTTCAAGATATGTCTGAAATTTCACCGTATTCGGGAAGTGCAATATCCTTTTTATTACTCCCTTCATGAACAGACATGAATGCCAGACACAAGGTTTCCACAGGCTCAGGTTTACACACTGTATAGGTTGATGTATTTAGTACCATTTGGGTTTGTTTTAGATTTGGGGTGGGTTTTGTTTTATTTGGGTTTGGAATTTTGGAGACTCATCTTAGCCCAGGCTGGCCTTGAGCTCCTGGACACTTGGTTGACAGGCATGCACCACAGTGCCCAGCCAGGACCTCCTGAAGAAGGCAATCTTTCCTATCATTCAGCATGATAGGCTTGCAGCAGCCTTGTGCTGGGAGCGTCTGATTTCAGAGAAACTGAAAACCCACTCCAAGGTCTTTGTGGTTTCAGGCCCTCCCTGGCCTCTCCAGCCCATCTCTCAGGCACTTTCCCACCAGCCTGTTTCCCCTGCTAATCTTCCTGTTTCATTTCTCGGGAGTAAATTCAGAGGTGGGGAAAAAGGTGCCTTGTAAATATGACTTCTCAGGGTCTTTTTTTAGAGATGGTAAGTTTTGCCATGGGGGGGGCAGAGAGAACAAGTAGGTTTCCAGATCTGTGATTCTATTAAGAAAAATTCTCCTTTCAAACTGCCTGTTGGGCCCCTGAGAGCTGTCAGAGGTCAGACTGGGAATTCTGAAGAGCCCTTAAAGAGGGAAGCTGCTCGGGCAGGGGACAGCCATGAATGTGGGTGAGGAGTTTCAGATTGGGTTTAATCGTCACTGAAATTTATTTTTGAAGGAAAATCTCAGGTACTAATTAGTTCCAACGGCATCAGTCTCGCAGTCACCAAGGTCTGCTCCTTGGGTCTGGTGCAGCTGCCTGTGCGCATGAGTAACCCCTGCTCAGCCATACGCAGAAATCTTTTGTCCTAACATACACAAAGCAAATTATTTTGGAAAGCAAGAGAACACAGTTAAATATAAAACTCGCCTCTATTCAACTTAAAAATGGGCCTTTTTATGACAGCTTTCCATCTTGAACCTGACTTTTAGGTAGTGATGGCAATTGTGCATTTCTGCAGATTTGTTCTGCACCCCAGCTGTTTTTAACCCATGGTTGTTTTTTTTTTTTTTTCCTGTCCTTCTATAAATCAGCCCTCTTGATAATTTTTTTAAAAAATCTTGTGGTTGTTTGTCTCTTGGGGTAGAATAAAAGCATTTGAGGGGAAGGGGAAGGCATGTTTCTTCTATAATACATTACCAGATGGATATAAAAATTTAGCAATTAGGTTAGCTGTTACTAAATTGAGGATTTTGAGCAATAGTCTTGATGACTAGTAAGTGACATTTCAGGAGCTAAGCCCACTCCAGAGGCTGCATAGAAGCACCAAGTCCCCACTGTGGTAGAAATATACTTTCTCATTCCTCCAGAGCAATTCTGAGCTCGAAGGGAAGTCATTGGTAAGGGAGTGGAGCCGCAGGTATGAGACCTCCCTAGGCAAGGGTTTCTTTCCACTCTGATGAAGACAGGAACATCTTAGAAAAGGGAAAAACATTGGGTCTTAGATCTGAGTCTTGGTTGGGTTGCTGATTGACTTCAACCTTTCAAAAGTCTAAAATTTAAAGCACCAGAAGCTAAGCCTCACTAAACACCACACCTTTTATTATTTATTACCAGCAGGCAAGGCATGTTGGTCAAACTGACTCAAATAGAGCTGTTGCTGAGGAAGAAATCAAAGGAAGGGAGATGGGGTGGCTTGAATGGGTCTTCACCTTTCTCAGGAAGGTGTGCTTTGAACTGCATGCCAGGCTAATTAATGTCTAAGGCTAGACTCCTTGCACCTTAGAGAGCCCTCAACTTCATTTTAAAACAGAACAAATGATAAAGTAGTAGTCTCTGTTTCTCTCACTTGCTCTACACACACACACACAAACAGATGCAAACACACACACACACACACACACACACACACACATACACGCATCATTTTTGATGACTAATCATCTAGATTTCGAAATACTTCAAGTACATAGAAGACTCTTGCTGGTAACACCAGCTTTTTCAAGTTTGAACTTATCAGATAATTCTATGTCCCCTTTTATTGTTAGTTAGCTTGGTCTTCTAGGGAAAAAAAAAATCTTTGAGTTCGCCTTAAGTGTCTGCTACACTCATTGTACCGAGCTTTTCCTCCAAATCCCCTGAGGAATTTTGAGGACCTGAATGGAAAGGAGCCCCCTTCTATTTCTAAACACATCCGGGCTGTAAAGAAAATCTAGCTGCATCTTCTACAGAGGAGGATTTTCCTCTCTCCTGCCACCGTGCGCTTTTCCACTAAGGTGACAGGAGACTCCTATGTTGGCCTGAAATGTGGGTTGTTTACATCTGGTGTTGTTTCTTTTGTCTAGCTCAATGGCTTGGGCCTCTTGTTGCAATTGGCAATTTTGCAATGGGCGATTTCATCTTCTCCTTTCTGGCCTTCTAACCTCTGGTTCTCTCTCCCGTCTCTGTCTCTACTCCATTGTACCTGTCACCATTCAGCTCATCAATGGGTTATGTCTTGGGAAGAAGACAGGCAGGCCACCTTGCCATGGTTGTGAAGCAATATAAGACTCTGTTCCCTGCAGCTCTGAACCCACACTGCACCTGTTCCCCTGCCAAGTCAGTCAGTCCTTCCCTTGACTAGCCTGACAGTGCACAGAATTCTACTCTTCTATAAAATTATGTTTTAGGAAAAAAAAACAAAACAAAAAAAACCTCTCGAACTTTGCTTAATAAAATCTTGAGGAATCACAAGTGATGTCTTACTTTGGTTTAGGACTACAAAGACCTAGAAAACAAGAGGAGGAGGAGAGAGGTAGTAGGCAGGACTCCCACACTGCGTTTTTACTTATACGACTTTCTGAATTGTCATACATGATTTTTATTTACTTATTGTTTTTAATTCATGTCACCATGCTAAGGATTGAGCCCCAGGACTTGTACATAGAGATTCCTGAACTTCACTGTGAAACTAACAAACAGTCTACCCACTGAATTACCTCTTCAGAACTGCATAACTCACCTCTTAGAGAACACGTCCTTCTTACTCCAAAGGGCATCCCTGTTCTCAAAAAAAGAGAAGAGCAATGAAGAATACCACTTATCAAGTAGTCAGCTCTCCCTTGGACATAGTAGATATATTGAGTCTAAATACTAGACACACAACCTCGTGACCCTTCTGGCAGGAAGGAGATCATGAGCAGTGCATGTTACATGGAACTTTAACACACCTGGTCAAAGAGCTCATGTCTTGGGTATAAAAAAAATGTGTTCAGTATCTTTGCAAATGAATCTGTTTAATCAAATAGTAAGTTTTATTCAAATTCCCAAAGACTCAGCCAGCCAATTGCCTTTCTTTGTGATGTTCCTTGTTGGTTATCCTCTTTGCATCTCAAGAAAAATAGCCTTGTGTAAGCACCCACATTTGCATCCACCCTGCTCAAGCACTAGGTAGCTGGAGGAGCCATTAAGACATGCAAGCCTCAGCCTGTGCCCTCAGCAGTTTCTTTCCAGACCTGACATTTGGAAAGAAAGTCAAAGAGTATTTGATATTTAAAGAGCAAAACTGTTCCATGGCATGCAATGAAAGTCTACCCATTAAGTATGGGTTAAAAGATGATTTTTTTTTCTTTTTTGTTACTATGTAGCCTAGGTTTGCCTAGGTCCTGCCTCAGTCTCCTGAGTGCACCACCATACCCAGCTCTAAAAATGCGTTTCTAAAATGGAAAACAATCCATAGACATTGATCTTTGACCTAGTTAGAAGCCTTGGAGGGCCTCAGAAATCCCGTTAGAATAAAACACGAGGATTAAATCAAAGTGACTATGGGTTCTTAACCATCTCCAGCAAAAAATTATAAAGTACTTAAATTTCTAAAAAAATCTACACATCCCTCTGATTATGTCAGACTCTTGGTGCAGTGACAGACTGCTCTGTGGTGGTCTCTAAACGAGACCGGCTTTTTTCTGTCCATTGAAATTTTTTAGGGAAAGCCTCTTAGAGTAAATCAGATGAGGAAAATTCTTCCCGTTTGAAAGTGCTTAGACCAGTAACAGTCCTTTTCCATGAGTGCAGAACTGCGTCATAGACATCTAGCCACAATTCAGAGTTCAGTTGGGGAAAAAAAGGAATTTTCTTCCCAGGGCCTCCGGGCCTATTCTGCATTAGCCTTTTGGCACCTCTGCTGCTCCTTCTGAGCCTCCACCGTTTAGGTAAGGTTATATTGTGCTTGGTAAACAGACAGCACTGAGAGTCTCAGGCTGTTTGGCGTTAGGTTCAGCCGTGTCCTTCTTCTCTGATCTTTTTCTATGCCTGAGCAGATGTCTTTCATTAATTTATGGATTTATCATCTTTTCTTTTTTTTTTTCTTTTTTCTTTCTTTTTTTTTACACCTGGCAGCTGTCTCAAGTTTCAACTGTTATTGTCTATTCTGCATTACACATAGAATTGAATGTCATCTGTCTTCACAAAGCTATGGCTAAGAGAATTGAGGGAAGCGGGGCGGGAGCTGCCGGGACAGAGCTTGTTTGCGTGATGTCCCCTCCCCCACCCCTTCACCTCCTAAATATTTATTTGTGCTCATTTTCTTTCCTGGCCTTGAATGGAGCTTAGCCCGTGTTCAGTACAGCTGTATGTTTACTGAATCTATTCCATCGTGACTCATTGTGCGTGTGTAAGTATCCAGGAAACAGCCAGTGCTTTCTTGGAAGAACAGTTGCTTTTCAGCACTTAAAAGGGAAATTAACCAATTGGTCAGTTCAGATTGATTATAAGAAGAAAAAAAAAGGATTAACTATTACATTAGCTATTTTTTAATAGTTTATTAGAAGCATAGATTTTTGTGAGAATTTTATCTTAATTCCATGAGGAGCAAGAGAGACAGAGTTTTCATTCTCTGTTCCCTTTCACCTGATCAGTTCCAGGTATTACCAACAGGAAGCATCTTGAAGCAGAAACAAACTTGAGAAACCCAACTCGGAATAATGTTTTTTTCATTAAATAAAATGCCTCTAAATTCTGAATGATCAAAAGAAAATGGAGACACACACACACACACACACACACACACACACACATATATATATATATGAAGCTGAAACATTTGGCACACAACAGTTTGTCTTTTGTATGAGACCAAATCTTGCAAGATTTTGAGACTTAGAATTAATGACACAGAGGAGGCTGTCTGAAAGGAAAGATTGGAATCTAGATCAGAGGACGTTCACCCCAGTTCGGACTGTCCTCAAACTCTTACCATGAGGCTAGGAGACAGCTTGCAACCAGTATTTCACTTACTCATTTGGACAGATGGTCCTGAAGTGTGCCGGGCCTCTTCAGTCGTCTCCGTCAGTCTAATGGAGGTTACTACAGGGCCTTTCTGCTCTTTCCTTGGCACAACAAGTATGTCAGTCATAAATTATTGTCTTTGTAATCATTAAGGACCTTAAACAAAAACACAAGTTCAGTTAAGCTGCTTTGGCTTGCAGATCGAAAAATCAAAATTTCTGTCTTCATGGTTTATTTTCAGTTAAACACACATGTGTGCACACACAGGCAAAACCACAATACTTAACTGCATACACACACACAAAACCACATACTTATATTGCAAACCAAACCAAGGCGATCTTTTTTCTTTTTTTTTTTTTCTTTAATGGCATTGGATATGAAAGGACATGTTCGTTGAACACGTTTACAGCAGAATATTTGGTTAAGCACTTGGTTAGAAGCAGTCAAGAGCTTATCAATATTAATTTGCTGATGCATCTCTGGGATCTTGGTTCGCTGGTGTTCTTAGAGTTTTTCATTCGGTTCTTGGTAGAGGAGGACACTGGGAACCTTTTTTCTCCCAATTGTATGTGCTTATCTGATCTTTCTTCCTAAGCTGTTAAATGTTTGCTGGGTAGCTAAGGGTGTGCAGAATACACACACACACTTTCTACCCCCCCCCCCCCCATATTTTTTCCCAGACTCTCCTTTAAGAGAAAATCCTCAGAGAAGCTTCTGGGAAGGACCCTTAATTGACCTTGTGGGGGACCACATTGATTTTCTCCACGTGCATCTTCATCTCTGATAAATTATAAAGCCATTAATTTGCTGAGGAAATGGCAGGGCCAGGCTGCGGCACAGATGTGACCAGAGCCATCCCAGCTCAGAGTCTGCCGAGTAGTGCCAAGAATCTGGGAGAGAATTAGGAAGCCTGGATTGTTATGGTTAGCCTCACATTCTCCTGGGAACTGTTTTAGTTCCTGCTGTTTACAGATCTAAAAGGTGATGATGTTTCCAGATAAATAGGCCTTCTTATTTGGGGTAAGTGGCCACTTATTGATCTACTAACCCACATATATTGATTTGTTAGTCCCCAACTACTGTGTCATTCTCAAAGGAGTTAACTATAAATCCAAGACAGGCAAATTGTTTTTGGTGTTGGACTGTTTCTTTAACAAAAGCAACACCCTACTTCTTGCTCTCTGTGTCCCAGCACTCCCCCTGCCAAGTTTGAACTGTTATTTTAAAGGAAATAATTCAAAGGCAATCATAATAAGATAGGAAGAAACTAAGTCTTGAAGCTGTATAGGTTAGCACTGAAAGGTAAAATAGGAAGCTTACACAACTGTGTTCACAACATGCATTGTGTGGCTTTACCTCTGCCAGTGTGATAATTTGACTGCAGTGTGTAACAGCTTTCATTGCAAAGAAGGAGTGAACTCTTAGGATGAGCCTTGAGCAGTGGGCATTAGTTGATTTGTCTTTTTAGCAACAAGTGAAGCTGTGGATAGCATATAGGACTGCCAAGAATCTGCAGCTGAATTGAGCATCCTAACCCTTACCTCTGGCATTTCCAGACCGTGAGCATGCTAAGCACCGAGTGGCAAGTTAGCAATGGATTCAGCAGCCGATAGAAAAGACCTCCCTGCCTTTTCAGAGCTGCTTGTGTGGGCTCCAGACATTCTGAGTGTGCGTCGAGATGGGGGCAGGCGGGATAGACCCTTCTTGTCTATGGACAGTTTTGCCTTAACCAGCTGCATCCCACATGCAGGAAGGATTATCACCCAATCACTTGAAAAAAGCAAAGCTCATGTTCTTTTATACCCGTTACCCCAGCTCCAACATGCTGAAGACCTACTTCTCCGATGTGAAGGTAGGAGTGTTTTTTCGTTATCATTATTCTTTCATTGGCAGCGGATGTGCCAGTGGTCTGAACTCTCAGAAGTTAATGGAGATGAGTGGGGAGTTGGCTTATGAGTGTTCTGTCTTATAATTGATTGGATGATGTACATGTCCTTTTGGCCAAAAGTGTGAAGCCACTTGTCTATTAAGACTGAAGGAAGTTTCCTAAGTCACATGGGTTACCAGTGTAGTTGGGGAAACTTTGTCTTTGTATGTCTTAGTAACTTGGCAGAACTTTCCACTGGTAACTTTAGTGGAGCTTTTAGCTGGATATGCTTTAGAAGAAGAAGAAGAAGAAAACCCTGTTCTCAGCAACAGCAAACGGTTTCTGTTGGTTTCTCCATGTTTCTGCCTAAGACAGGACACCTCTTTTCTCCCCTGTGGAAAAGGCATGTACATTGAAATTCTCTACACAGTAGCGTCTTAAAAACAAAAGTGATGATTGTCTCTTATTTACAACTTAATTTGTTGTTGATGTACAGCGAGCGTAGCATAAGGAGCGTGAATAAAGTGACAGATTCAGGACACATTATTCAAATGAGGACATGAAAGCTGTCGGCCTACAGCTGCAGCCTCTAGCCGCCCCTCATTCTACAGGATATTGGGGCTTCCTGGCTCCTCTGTGTGTGTGTCTGTGTGTCTGTGTCTGTGGTGTCTGCATGTCTGTATTGTGCTGTGTGGAGGCCTTAAGTTCTTACTTGCATCAACTTGGTGCTCTGTTAACCACTGTAACTTTCTGAAGATGTAGATTGGGTTTTGATGACAACAGTAACACTCTCGGAATCAATGTCCAAGGAAGTTCAGACATCTCACTAGCTCAGATTGGTTTATGAGGGTCAGGTGGCTCCCACCACCCTTCCCCTGCCCACCCTTGTGTGTTCAAGTCTGATTTATGCCACCGAGATCCCACAAGCTGCTAAAACATGCCCGCCCCTCCACAGCCCCCTGGCACATAGCTTGTGCGTGCTCCAAGCCCAAGTCGAATGCTTGGCCCCATTCTGCAGGCCAGCTCCCATCAGTTCCCACCACTGATGTTTTATTTGGCCTCACGGAAGCTCCATTTTCTCTCGTAGTTGTTTTTGAACTGTGTATCAACCCCAGCCTTTTCTCTCTGGCTGTACTCTAACATGGAGGGCATATTTTTCTCCTCATTCAATGCCAATGAACTGGGTAGGAAAGGCAGGCAGTGAGTAACCTAAGGGCTATCTGAGAACCTCTAGGCACACAATAGGTGCGTGCCACAGACAACCAGGAAAGGGCTTGGACTTGGTGGGGGACAATCATATTGATGGGAACTCATCAAGTCGTTGGAGACTGGCCAATTTCAGTCTTACTCTCAGGCATGTCTGACCTTCTGACATTGAAACATGACGTTGCCATGTACAAGGTTCACACTTGAGAACCGAGCATTGGAGTTTTACAAAGTGCAAAATAAATCTCTTAAGGTCTTAAGTAAGTTTATGATTTTGTGTTGAGCCCCATTCTTATTTTTGGCTGTCAGTTGGATATACCTGAGAACCTGCTAGAACCCAGCCAAGTTTTTTCTCAGCCCTTTGGTTCCCCTTTGGGGAAACATGGAGGAGTGTGTGGAGAGATTGTCATTCTGCGTGCCACGTGCACACGCACACGTGTCTCCCTGCTGCTGCCTGGCTCTCTCCTCTTAGTGCAGTGATCTGTGGTGCTGGGGGCTCTTTCTAGCAATCCCTTCATTTTTCTACGTAGCATCTTTCATACAGAAATTGAAAAGAGCTCTACAAACAAACAAGGGGATCACTTCCACATCACCCAAAGGGTGGGAAACCCAAGCCATTCTGAGCCAGGCAGCAGTACCCAACAGGAGAGCAAAGGTCAGAAACATTCGGGTTTTGTGTGTCTGGGTGAGTGGTACGGAGGTGGGGAAGGTGGAAATTACTGGTCTGAGCAACAGAAACTCACAAGTAACTTCCTAATCCTTCAGAACATGGCTGGTAACCGGCTTTACAGGTAGCTATTTACTCTGCCTAAGTGACAATGACATATCTGTGTAAATATTTTATTTTTTAAGTGCTGATATTCAGTAGCAGATTTTATCTAACTGTACTAGGAGAGAAAGTCTATGTGAGTCTAGTTAAATAATAATTGTTGACGCTAATGAAAAGGAAACACACAGCAGACAATCTTTGGAAGTCATGTTGCTTTTATTTTTGGAATGAATTACACATTTTAAGTTTCCTCATTATGTCTTTAATTTGGCTAGCAGTAAGCAAATTGGTATTCCTTGAGCATACGTGGATGGTACTGGAAAGTCATGCACAGAAGGTAGACTAAGCAAAGTAGCCCAGAAACTTTCAGATCATAATGGCAGAGTCATCTGAGATGTCCTCTAGGTTAGGATGATTCCCAGTTCAAATGCTGATGCTGTGCACACATGTCAGTGTGTGTATATCATGCTATCATGTCCATATCCACACACAGCTGTTATCTATTTCTCTGCAGAGCTGAACGCACTGGCCATTGCTCTACATGTGGACACACAGTGCAAAGTTTTACTTTAGTCAGGATTCAAGAAACGGCTGCAGAATCAAAAAAGCTATAAAATTGGGAGCTGGGGAAGAGAACCTAGCATTTCATCAAAAACGAAACTCTGTTATCCTGTATTTTGAAAAAGATGCCTCATGTGTCCACAGGCCAAACAGCACTTGCCACTGATAATAACATGGTGACACTTGGTTGTAGCAACATTACTTTTCCAAATTTTTCAATCATTTCACTTCAAATAGTGACCAGAAGTTACTTTTTCATCTAAACACAACCAGGAGAAACAATATAAGCGGAAAATACTTTGTTTCTTGAATAAGGTGTTCCCCATAGGGCGGTCACAGAGAAGTGGGAAACTTGTGTTAATGGAGTTTGTCCTACAAGGAACTCTTGAAGGGTTGCACACCCCTCTGCATCTCTCCCCAGGCCTGGACCTTGTGTTTACTGTCTCCAAATCATAACTTCCACTGGAGAGGGAGCTAGATGCTCTTCAGTTACCCAGGAGAGAAAGACTTAGGAAGGCCAGCACAGGCACTCAGAGACAGTGTTGTACAAGGAATGAACCGGGCCCACTGTAGTTGAACTGCAGTAGGAATCTAAGCAAAGTTCATCTCACAGAAAGTCCAGTGTAATTCCTTCCCCAAGACATTTAGAGAAGCAGCTCAGCCCATCAGAGCTTTGAGTCCTCTCAGAAGAACACATCCCTAAACGTGAGAGCATGCCAGGATGGAAGGGCTGTCCTGCCTTCCTGTCCACTACTGGGTGATTTTAATATACACACCAATATATCCTAGACCACTAAGCACAACAGATTCAGTGTCATTTCGGCTTTGAGAAACAGACGTTCACAGCCTTTCAAGCCGGCAGTGTTAGATGATGTATCTCGTCCCCTCCACCCCTTGAGTCAACTGCTGCCTAGCCGGATTAAGGTGTCAGGTTGATTTGTTTTATACATCTTTTGACCATGCTCATTGAATATTTAGGAAGTTTCTCCAGCCCATATTGAGGCTGAGATGTCCCGTGGGAAGCATTAATCAAAGTCACAGAGACTCGTACACTCTGGAAACACAGTCTCTTTACTGTAGCCATTAGTTTTTGCAGTAACACATTAACACACTACAGAGCTTGCCTTTATAGAACAATTGATCCTTTGCTTGTAAGCCACTACACAGAAGGCAGGAAATTAACTCTTTCAAGTCGAACACTTTTTCTTCCCTCCATAGGAAGATTGAGAGAACAGGCACCTTCTCTTTGCTGGTAGCCAGGAAGGAAAAACGCAGTAAATTGCGGGTCCCTTCTGGTGAGGGGAGAACTGCGCTCCCGGAGCTGTGGCCGCTGCTCATTTTACCCGTCTCGTGTTTGGAGTCTCTTGTTTCTGCCCATTCCCTCTCTGGTATTTCCATTCTCCAACAATAAGCTTTAAATCTCCCTTTATGTCCCATTCGTAAATAATGGCAAGGGCACTTACTGTTTTGTCCTCCATCATTAGGTCATTCATGACCATTCTAGAAAAAAAAAATACGCTTCTATTTTTTTCCCCCACAGTACTCTTGTCCACATGAGACAATGTCTTGTAACAATACGGAAGCTTAATCTCCATGTCAAAGCAATTTTCATTCCCCAGTGCACAGCCTGCTATCATTTTGTAATGTTTTGTTTCTTATTCTAAAAGAATTAAAAAGGAACAGTAAGCCGTCACGGGGCCTGTGGTACTTATCTCAGCGTCTGGAAATTTGGACAGTGTGTTTTACTGTTGAGATAAAATGGAAGGAACTTCAAGTTCAGCAAATCGTAATGGGTTTAAGTTCTATTGAAATCGGCCACCAGAAGATCAGATAACTGGGGTCCTTCAGTTGTCTTTTTAATCGGGTTCCCCGCGAGGCTGAATGGAGACAGAGCAGACGCACAGAGTGAAAATATAATTCTTGGACAGGTTAAGTACATGTTTGAACTCTTGCAAGCAGAAGCGATTTGCTGATGACTTAATCATTTTCTGGTCAATTATCTGTAAGGGCCCTTGCAACTCCATGGCAATTATGATGCAAGTTGGCCTTTTGGGAGAACAGCAGTCTCCTGCTTCTGTCTCCTTGCAACTTCCATTCTGTATCATAAATTTTCGTTCGTTTATTATCTTTGCTAGTAAAGAAACAACTTTCTGTGTCGTAATTACAGCCCCCGTACACACTTTAGCTCCATCCTGCTGGAGCCTGGATAGTCTCAGGGTCAGGATTTGATAAGGGTTCTTTGTTGATTTCTGTTGGATGCACATCTTTTTCTGGGGGCCCATGGAATGGAAGGGCCAGGGTGACAGAAGGCAGGGTGCCTGTCAGCCAGCCTGCTAGAAAGCAGTGGATTTATTGGTTTTGACTTGGCAAGGGAAGACACACCTGTCCCTTCCACGAGGAGAGCGCCGTTGATAAGGATGAGGCTCATTTGCCCTGCATCCAAGCAGACGTCTTCATTTCAAAGGTCGTTGGGAAACCTGGGTAAACAGAGTTTTAAAGCCCAATCGTGTATATAGTAACTTGGCATTTAAAAAAACATAATAAAGTTCCTTTCTCTGCCATCTGTGAACTGTGTCTTAATCACACCTCCCAAATGGTTCAGCCAACAAGGGAAGGGTGGGTCTTCTCCAGTGCTGGCTGCCAAGAGCACAGAACAGGTATCAGGGTCTCCCAAGACCACCCTGGAAATTGGTACTGTGGGCCAACTTCAAATGGATGGATCATAGAGAGATGGGTATCCATCACCCAGCACCAAAACCCAAGCAAAATTCCTAGCCTTCTTTGGTGAGGGAAACTGGCTTTCCCGTTATGCTGGTTCCAATTTCCCTCATTGAAGAAGGCTATTAAGAGTCCTTAATCGAGCCATGAGACTTGGAATATAGCTCAGGGGTAGAGTATATGCCTAACATGCCTGAGGCCCTGGGAGTACACACTCTTTGTGTATCCTGGTGATGTCATGGTCACATGGTTGGTCACCTTTAGAGCTTGGAAGTAACAGCTGTTCCTAGGACTCTCTGGCTTCAGTGAGATTCTTTGAGGACTATACAAATCCCACCTATCACCTATTCTTCTAAAACCAGAGTGATGGCTTTTTTTTTTTTTTTTAAATAAAAACCACTGTGTTTAAGGGAAATCTGGTACAGAGTGTGAGTTTTCCACTTGAAGTACAGAGAGTGGTGATGTCATCAGTAAGTTTTCTAATACCCTGAGAGTGTGAGTCCTCTGGTCACCATCTTGTAGAATTAAACACCAACCTTTACAAGGGAAAGCAAGAAGGGGATTTTTTTAAATGCTTCAGATACTTAAGAAAAATCAGCATGCTTATATCTCTTTTAACATTTAAATTTAACAGTTCAACAGATGCATCACCTCCCAGCTCATCAAATGGTTCAGCAATTTCCGTGAGTTTTACTACATTCAGATGGAGAAGTATGCCCGTCAGGCCATCAATGATGGGGTCACCAGTACAGAAGAGCTGTCCATCACCAGAGACTGTGAGCTGTACAGGGCTCTCAACATGCATTACAACAAAGCAAATGACTTTGAGGTAGGAGCGCATCTTGAGTTCTGGAGTCATCTCCCTTTCCTTTCTCTTTTATTGGTGGTCTTTAGGAATGTCCCCAGATCTGTTTCTGTGGTGATGTCCCACCTAAGCATATCCCAGCAGAATAACAGGCAGAGCAGCCGGGAGTGTCACTAGAACCATGGCTGACCATTGGCCACTTCTGCTCCCATCGCCTCAGTTTGTACGGAAGACCCACTTGGCTGAAGAGTCTGATGTGAAGAACGACAAGGAGAAATGCAGTGATTTCTCCTCTGGGTATAGGCCCCGCTCCAACAGGCCTGTTCTGTTGTTTTACCATGCCAGTTGAGCTGATGTATGCAGAATATGGACAATGCAGTTGCAAAAGCTGTTTCTAAAAGGTCTAGAGATGTCAATGGGGTGATTCCACGATTTCCACCTTCAAGTAAGAGTTACTTCCTTGAAGGAGGTATGAGACTTTACTAAGTACATATCAAAAGAGACCTGCTCACAATTTTTGTTTTTATAATTTTTTAAATTGCATTTTTGTTCATTTATTTTATATGTGTGAGGGTGTGCTTAAGGTGTCCAGCTTATAGGGCAACGCGTAGGGGCCGGTTCTTGCCACCATGTGGGTGCCAGGGATCAAATCGAGGTCCTCGGGCTTGGTGGCAAAGGCCTTCACCCATTGAGCCATCTTGCCACCCTGTTTTGGTTTGTGTCTGTGTTTGCATATGTGTACCATCACAGGTGAGTTGTTGTTTGTTCATGCACTGCTGTGTTCCCTTAGAGAGATACAGCATGTCCCTTACAGATTGCACAAAGCTGTACACACCATCCCCAGGAAGACATATCTGTACAACAATGAAAGATCCATAGCTATATTTCAGGTGTTTCTCTGTAGGCTGATGTGCCACGTAATAACTCCAGGAAGTAACATGAGCAAAGAACCCTTTGCAATCACAAAGGCATCTGCCGAGCCCTGTGGCCCAGGCAGCAGTAGTTGGAGGTGAGGATGTGGTGAAAGTTCTGTGGGCAGAAACCCCAGGAAGAGAGAAGACAGGCTGTGGCTTGACAAAGTTGATTCCTTGACTCTTCTTGACTAGATGTGACGCTGTGAGGTTAGGGCTTTTAACCCATTCTCAGTGGTCACGTTAGGGTTCTCATTTTCTTCCTATAGATAAATACTCAGGGCTGTATAGTAACTTCTTCCTTCAAGGGAAAGAGACACTCCCCAGTGGTTTGGCTTTGTCTGTAGAGGGATCTGACCCTTTAGCCTCTTATTGCCTGCTCACTCCTTTCCAGCTCCGCTTCCCACTGTTCTGGACCAAGCAGGTCAGTAATGGGCTCATAAAGAGCAGAGTGTACAAGCTTCACAAGAGAGAGGTCAAAGTTTTTCCTTGACAGTTTCTGTGGTTATCCTGCAAACTATCAGTATGCCTTTGCTGTCCAAGACCAATAGATCGCTTGCCAAACAGGTTGTAAATGAAGTTTCTCTTTAGCTGAACACACACATTAAAAGTAGAGATTCTTAGAATACTCAGCGACTATAATTTTTTAGCATTGATTTCTTTCTTTGTTTGATTATATAATGTGTGTGTGTGTGTGTGTTTAGAGCGCAGCTTGCAGGAATCAGTCAGTTTTCTCTTTTCAGCATATAGATCCCAGAGATAGACTTCAGGTCACCATTGGCGGCAAGTGCCCTTACTCACTGAGCTATCATTCCAGCCCCCACTATCTCAACATCTGTGTTTCAAAGGCTCAGTTCTAACAGAGTCTTAGTTGACTGTGCAGACAGAATATAAGCGAATGTTTCTTCCAAAGCTGAAGAGATGTGGTTATAGATAAACATTTTGAAGAAATCTTCCATAAGAGCTTCATTCTCTTTCCTTCCTAATATTCCACATCTGAAGCTACTGCTGTGTGCTAGTGAGTTCTTTACATTGTGTTATGACGTAAATATCCTCCAGTCAGGTGCACCAGACTTCATCAAAAGAACTAACCAGCAGTCATGAGATGATTTCTGATAGATCACTTATGAGAGGGAACCCATCCTTCAAATCACATACTGGGATTAAAACTTACCTGGTTGGAATTTAGTCCCCTAATGTCAGCCAGAGGACCAGAGTGACACAAACAGGGGACACTGGCATTAAGAGGGTCCAATAAGCTGCTCTTCTGAGCTTCATCTAAATCCTCCTCAATATGATTAACATCTGATATTTCTCCGGGAATCATATCCACTTCCAGCCAGGCCACCTCTCCTTTATCTACAGTCTATTTTAAGACTGCTCCATTGCAAGGAGAGTGGGGCCTAGGCAGGAATTCTGTCACTTCTCACGTGACTTTGGACAAGTTATTGAACTATTCTGGGGCTAATTCCTCCTTCACTTAAAAAAAAAAAAAAAAAAAAAGAAGGAGGGGCTTTTTCCAGAAATGTGGGATGCCAGACTCAGGAACATGGACTCTGCCTTGTCTGCTCCGTATGTGTACACACATACCACACATGCGCACGCACACATGCACACACAAATTCACCACAGTGTGGTTCCAATATCACTAAATAGCTTTTAACACAGCCTCTCTGTTTTGCATATTTCCTTACAAAAGCTTCAGATAAGGGACCCCTCCTTTTCTGTGCCTTTGAGCATGGAGGTCACTGCTTAAGTTAGATGCTTAGAAAGCCTCTGTTCTTATCACTGTAGCTTTAACAGTGTGGGCTGTGGCTGCCAGCCAGCAGCAGCCCCAACCTCAAGCAGCTGATAGAGCCTGTAAGGCTTCACTCTCGGCTTGAAGTTTCTCCTCTTTGCCTCAACTGAAATAAGCGTGTAGCTTCATAAGGCAGTGAAGACAGCAAAGTAGAGAGCTCTGTACCTTCTTTCCTTCCAAATGTTTGAACAGATGAAGTGTGGTATAGACAGACGGAAGATATGTCTACATGAAGCCCCAAATTCAATCAATATGGAGGACTGTGTTATCTCACTTGATTGACTGTGAGCTGATCACCTCTAATGAATTTGCATTTTAAAATTTCTCTTGGGAGCTGGGATGGCTCTGTGGGTAAAGTGCTTAACACACAAGCAAAAGGACCCTAGTTCCAGTCCCCAACATTCATGGAGAGACCAAGTGGAGCAAGGCGCATCTATAATTTCATGGGAGAGGGTAGAGACAGGCAGATCCGAGGTGGTGAACTCCAGGTTCAGGGACAGACCTTGTCTCAAAAATAAGGTGGGGCGTGAAGAGGAACACATCAGATGTTGACCTCTGGCCTCCACAGGCACATATGCACATGACCCCACACACAAAAAAAGGCAGTCATACACTGTGTGCGGACACACACACACACACACACACACACTGCAAACAATTGTGTATAACAGTAATAAAATAGCTGGTGTCTATTGACTGCTGATGTCCCAAGCATTTTTACGGAATTTGCTGGTGTAAACTTCCTTACTGTGGGCAGTACTAACAGAACAAGAAGCGCTTAGGTGGCCCACAGCTTGACTGGTTTCACAATTATTCCAGTGGGCGGGGCCTCTACAACCAGGGAACAGTGAGTGGAGGGGACTCTGGCTTTCCCTTCTGCTCTCAGGGTATTTCCTTCCTCCCTTTCTCTTTTCTACTGCTGGTGTTTGTTAAGCTCTGGGTTCGGTCTTTGCCCCTGTCCTAGTGGCACCTCTTTCATTGCTGAGCACAGCCTTCTTTCAGCCCCTGAGGCTGATGGCTCTGCAAGCTGAAGAGGTTGCTGACCCCTGGCCTAGGGGAAAAGAAAGCTGATGAAGAAGGTTTATCACTGGACTGCAGGGAATGGCCTGCAGCTCTCTGTTCTTCTGGACCTGCACTTCCTGCCCTTTATGAGTCAGGACGTTCTAAGTGACAAGAGAACTTGCTCCCTTCTATATCAGTTTACACAACTGCCAGGATTGTTGGCACAGCATCCAGACTTAGGGTGGTGAGAGTCTGAGACCACCCAGGGGATGTGGAAGAAGATACTGAAGGGGGGAGACAAAAAGAGAAGGCCACTTTAAGTTTGTGCCACAGGGAGGAGGGTCAGCTCCCTCCCCTGGGGTGGAGGTCTTGTTTCTGGACTTGAGTTGACAAAGGTATGCAGGCGAAGGTGTGCAATTACAGCAGCAGCTTTCGCTCCCACCTCTCACGTTTAATGAGATTGGCAACAAGACATTGGTCTTTCCAGGTGTTACAGTGTATACTTCCCCATTTCATTCTCTCTTTGAAGAGCTTCCAAAGCAATTTTTTTATGGGAAGGAAAAGGAGGTTTGGCATTCCTTTCTAGTTTTTAAATCATACTGATACTTCTGACTTTGGGGCCAATGAAGTGGGAGCTTATTGCTTTTTTGTTACTCTCACCACTGTGGGGGAAGGAAGGTAATGATCTCTGTCAATGTCCAAGGCTGGTTTACTGGTTGTGCGAGGAACTCAACCTCGGCGGCTAACCTGTGTAACTCACAGAGGCCAACGGCACTGTTTCTGGAGCCCAAAGGGCCTAGGTGTGCTGGTGTTGCCTAGGCCACTGGACATTTGCAGCTCCAAGGGCAGAATGAGGCAGAGTTTGAGGATGTGTAGGGTGTGTGTTGGGGTGACCTGAGAAGTGAGTCTGATACCTATCATCAGGCACATGGAGCTCCCTTTCTCAGTCCGGGTACCATGAACACCAAGCATTCCTCATAGGTCCTTCAGTGGCTAGTAAGCAGAGTCCGAGGTAAGAATGACTAATCTTCCTTGCCCTCATTGTTTGGGGGCTGGAAGGTTTAGAAATAAATAGAACAGGGAACCTGATTCATTCATTAGTGGGCTGGTAAATGCCACTTCCTACAGTACCAACAGGCGTAGCATCTCACTGGGCGCATCCATCACAGCCGGTGGGTTTGACATTTCTCTGGGTGACACATGGCAGCAAGAGGAGTTCTTTAGTGGAACTCGTTATGTGCTTTCTTGTTTTCTTCTTAGACATTGAAAATGAAAAGGCATCTACCTCTAGTACACATAGCCAGCACATGCAAGCACACAGATCTCCCCCCCAACACACATACCCTGGAACATAGAAGCACATGATCTCCCACACATACACATACAGTCTCAGCACAGGCAAGTTTGTGGATCTACGTACACACGCACACACACACACGCATACACACACACACACACACACAGATCCTATACATGCAGACACAGGGATCTCACACATAGACACAGACCCAGCACACAAGCACATGGATCTACATACACATACAAACAGACCCCTAAACATACAAGCACATGGATACTCACATACACACACAGACCAGCAAGGGAAGCACATGGATCTCACACACAGACACAGACTTAGCACAGAAGCACACAGATCTATCTACACACACAGAGGCGCCCCTCCCCAAGCACAGGGATCTCGCACACACACAGACCCAGCACACAAGCACACACACCTCCGGAAGCTATTCTTCCCCAGTAATTCCTGCTTCCATCTGATCCATGTTGAAGAGGGTTTAACATTTTTGGAAGTCTTTCTTTAAAAAGGAACGAGGACAGGTGGGTTCAGGAACCTCTTCCCTCTGCTCCAAATAGATACTTAAATATGAGCGATTGCTTGGCAAACTGGCACATGACTGAAAACCTTTTACCGCAGTTGCTGTCTTTTGGCCTCAAAGCAACGAGCCATTTAAACGAGATCCGCACAACACACTCTTGGTGGGTGGCGAGGAGGAAGAGAAGCACTTTTCATTTCTTCCTTGCCAGTCTAACCATTGACAAGCCAAATTGATCTTTTAAGAGACTAAATAAATGTTCCCTAAATCTATGTACACACATGGCTGTCTGGGAACATAGTCTTACAGAGTGATTTGCTTGAAATTGAAAGAGAGGAGAGGGCGGGGGTGGAGGTGGGCGTAGGGGGCTGGGAAGGGGGCCCCCTCAGCCTGAGGGCCAACACAAGGGTCTGATTCCGGACCTATCCTTTTGAGATTCAAGGTGCTCATCAGTATAATGAACCAGGGGGCACTGATTTCTCATCTGTTTGCTAATACTGCATTTTTAGCTCCCTGTGTCTCTTTTTTTTTTTTTTTTTTTTTGTCACTGGGGCTACATTCAAGCACAGTAAGAGCAACTTTAAAACCTCCTTACTCAACAGCTTTATTAGTGACAGCATCCTGTGACCTTTCTCAACATTCTTAAAGAAAAAGATGCAGCCGTCCGTCGCTCCACTTGCTTATTGTCCTTTGTTGGGGTGAACAAGGCATTTTCTACAGTGGCTATAGCACATAATTATACAGCTTTCAATAGCAGTCTTGGCACATATCAAAGTTCAGAGGAGGCTTTAGAAAAAAAAAAAAAAGATGTTTTGTGGCAGCCTAGGGAGGGTCTCATCTTCCCTTCAGAGAATAGTTCAAGGCTCTTCTGTCAAGCTTCCCTACTTAGACCTTGTTCTCCTCCTGCTTCATAAAGTTTAAAGGGGGTTCAGTGGAGTTCTATGATCTATTTCCTTTGAAAGATTGTTCCTCGGCGCACAGAGGCCCTTTGACTTCAAGAGTTCGCAGATTCGTGTCGTTAGGTATCATATGTCTGACCTTATCAGTTACTCCATTTAATGTAGGAGAAAAACTCTCAACTCTTTGTGTGTGTCTGTTTTGCCTCTGTGAAATGATTTGGTGAAAAGACCATCCTTTTTAACGCACCACCAAGAGCCCGTTTCTGACTGTAACCGACCCTGTGGCTTTTTCTCTCTTTAAAAAAAAAAAATTGTCCTTGTGTTTTGTGTATGGATGAGTTCACAGTAAGAATAGAATTATACAAGGGCGGACGCACACACAAAAAAATCTTTTGCTTTCCTCTCTCTCACCCCCTCACGATCTGTGGGCTCTCTTGGCTGCTGTACCCCAACAGGCAAGGCATTTAGCAAGCACAGAGGTGGCGGCTGGGGGGCGGTGGTGGGTTTTCACTTGCTCCGACCTACCCCTAAGGCCTTCTTCATAATTAATTGTCCTTCGGAGATGAGCAAAGTCAGAACAGTGTGTGGAGGGGTGTCTATTGTCTGACATGCAGTTTTCGTGGCCTCGCCTCTCTTTCTTCATCCTACAAAGGGTAATCAATAGGATGGAGAGCGCAAGTTCCCTTCTGAGAGCTGCTGGTGGTGGCAGGAGCTTTTGGTGTGACGTGGCCATTGTGTTCAGTCCATCCTGGATTGAATGTCTGAAGAAGTTCTAACAGCCCATTGAAACTCAGCCTGAGTACGCTGCCTGGATTAAACAAACTCACTTAGCAAACCCAGAGCTTGCTGGGAGTTGATCCTCCCTCTTCACCTGGAGGATAACAACTTACAATCCAATTTTCTCATGTCCCCCACAGGGTGGTATTTAGCTTTGACGGTTTGGTTCCTTGTCAGTCATTGGGCAGAAAATTTAATAATCATCTGCTCATTTCTCTTTAATCCATCAATATAAATTGACAACCCTGTTTTTGCAAACAGTTCTTTTGGGTGAAGCATTTGAGTTTAACTCTTGAACGTGGATTATTCTAGGTTTAAAATAGCGTTTCGCCTTCAAAGATAGCCTTAAGCCAACCTCCAAGGTTGTTTGGTAACATGACATAAAACAAATACAATCTGTTCCCCACCCCCTCCCACTTTTGGCTGAGATGCAAAGTAAAGATGGACTGTGGAGACAGCAATTGGAGAAGTAAAGAACTCTAATGTTGATCATTAGACTGCTTTTTCTATAAACTAGGGTGAAGCCAAGAAAAACAAATATAATCGTTCTTCCGAGGAGTTGAACTAGCAAATTAGGAGGGTTTAAAATAACGACACTGCGGAGCGAGTAGCAGCTTCAAGGCTGATGGGAACCATATTGAAAAGAAATCTGTGTTCCTGAGAGCAGGTTCTCTGGGATGGCCAGGCCAGCAGGATGACCAGAGTCCACTCTGTTCCCGTTGCCCTTTGAAAACAATTTCACAACAGACCTTTGGGTATTTAAGGAGAACCTGAATGTGGGCATTGACACAAGTAATACAGTCATACCAAAAGGGGGGTCATAAAAAATTAAAGTTACTCTTATGAATCTTTCATGAGAAGCAGTGAAAAGAGATGCTGGGTAGCCAAGTCCTTTGTGCCTGGAGTTCTTCTTCCGGGCTCTGAGCTATTGTTCTTTCAACCTCTCAAACAGACTTTCACTTTCAGACTGACAAAAGTCACTTAAAAGCCAGACAGCTGTACTAACACACCCACCTTGCTGAGCAAGAGCCGCGAGAGCAGGTGACAGGCCCTGCTGGGGGATCTTGTTTAAAACAAGACCAGGGCTGTCTTCCATCCCCCCTTGGCCATCACTCTTGCCCTCAGTTGGAGGTTGGCCTATTTTCTGCTACTTTGCACCCCTCTCCCTCAGAGGTTCCCCCAAAATATTTCTTGCATTTTTTTTCTCTTTTTCCCTTACGCCTTACTTAGGCTGTGTGTCCAGGGTCACAGACAGCAGAAGTTGCAGGACAGGAGAGGTTCAGGCCCCCAACTCTCTGCTGCTGTCTCCCCTGCCTGAAACCGTTCAGACTTTCCTCAAGAGAATTGGGGATTAGGTGGAGAACTCCAAAGAGGATGGGCCACACCCCACCTGGGGACTTCAGACTGCAGTCAAGTTCTGTGTGTCCCAGCAGCCCTCAGGGCCACAGTCCTTTGGGGCCCTGGCAAGCCCTCCTTGTGTGTGTCTTCCAGGCCTCCCCTCCCCTGTCACCTTGTGTACAGTCTGGTCTGTGACACTGATGGTGATTATGTCATTATTTTGCTCTGGGGGCCCTGGCACATCTGCAGAGCCCCAGCACATCTTTGCTGTGCTGGCACAGGTCCCATGCGCAAATGCTTCATTAGCCCTGCAGCCTGCCTCCTTGCCAGACGCGAGTGCCCAGATCCAGGCTTCTTTCTGCTCTGTTCTTTTGTGTGGCTGATGATCTCGTATTCCTCTTCCCGTTCTTCCCCGTTTTCCTTGACTTCTGAACTCCAGATGTCCCAGTTTTCTTGGCCAGATCACACCGAAGTCCACAAAGAGAAATGAGGTGACCCTCTGCCCGAACCCACCCCTAGCCCTCAGCGCCTAGGCTACTTTCCCTTCCCCATATGAATAGCGACTTTGAATAGCTCCCTACCGCGAGGACTGCCGTTTTCAAACTTGCAATTTGAAAAGATACCAAGGGATCATTTCCAGTGTCTAGTGGTGACAGAGTTAGGGTTTGGAGTTGGTAGGGATGGGGGCCTTTCTCCCCCCAAAGCTACACCCCGCTCTCTGCTCCCTATCTATATGCACCCGTTTTGGCCCATGGCCACATCTGACCAATTTTCTGAAAGCAGAACCGATCGTGCCTCACTGATGCATGCTTTTTTTCTAAATGTAATCTTTACCTCAGCAAAACTCATCACCCCTCCTTCCTCCACCCGCTCCCCAGCCCCTAACAATCACCTATTATTAGATGTTTAAAGTGATTAACACTTGACTCTTTTGGAAGGGAACTGAAGCATTTCCCTCTGAAAGTGTGACTCTATGTACTTAGCTGGGCCACCAGACCAGGGTCACTACCTCTGAAGGTGTGTCGTCGTCCCCCCCCCCCCCCCCCCCCGGTCAGGTAACCACAATGCACTTTAGGGCTTAATATCTTGGGCTGTGGTGACGACTACGTAATTGGTATGTTTAATTTCCCTTTAAATTTGAATTAATTGATCTGTGTTTCTGTGTGACAGCTTTCCCCACAGAGAGTTAGCCATTTTTAGCCCCTAAACACCGCATAGTTGTAAATGTCTATCTCTGAGTACCACAGAAGATTTCAGTTTCAAGGTATAGTTGAAGGAATCAGCTATATATATATTGATGGTGATAGTGGTCAGACCATTGTTCTGAATTCTAATTCAGAATCTTAGGACAAAGACCTTGGTAAGGATTAAGGCAAACTCCCTCTGAGGAATGAGTTGTTCTATTATACTGTTTCCTGAGATTTTCCAATGTATACCAAAAATGGGCAAAAGAATATGCATGAGCCCTGTTCCGAATATTCATGAACAACCCAGCTGATAAGGTGAGAGGAGAGGAGGAGGTTGGATGGAGCCCTGGACCACCCAGCCTCATGTCACCATGGCCAGGAATTCTACCAACCATCATTGGACTCATTTTCAAATGTATCCAAAGCGCTCCTCACCTTCCAGTATTGGATCCTTATGGTTTCATCACTGTAGGGCTTGTTGAAACCTTTTAAAATTTAATGCTGTTCTCAGAATATGCCATTCCTCAAAATAATAATTCTCTAAATGTATTACCTGCTGTGAAAATAGTACACTATTTTGATGGCTCTAAAAGTGGTTCCTTTGGAGCGGCACGGGGGATCCCTGAGATCTGTGGGCAGGGTCGGAGCCATAAAGTGGTTCCTTTGGAGTGGCTTGGGGGATCCCTGAGATCTGTGGGCAGGGTAGGAGCCATAAAGTGGTTTCTCTGGAGTGGTTCGGGGGATCCCTGAGATCTGTGGGCAGGGTCGGAGCCATAAAGTGGTTCCTCTGGAGTGGCTCGGGGGATCCCTGAGATCTGTGGGCAGGGTCGGAGCCATAAAGTGGTTCCTCTGGAGTGGCTCGGGGGATCCCTGAGATCTGTGGGCAGGGTCGGAGCCATAAAGTGGTTCCTCTGGAGTGGCTCGGGGGATCCCTGAGATCTGTGGGCAGGGTCGGAGCCATAAAGTGGTTCCTCTGGAGTGGCTCGGGGGATCCCTGAGATCTGTGGGCAGGGTGGGAGCCATAAAGTGGTTCCTCTGGAGTGGCTCGGGGGATCCCTGAGATCTGTGGGCAGGGTCGGAGTCATGGTCTCCATTTTCCTTTTGATTGCATAGACTTTGATCATCGCTCACACTTAATCTTCATCTCTGTAGATTAAGGAACGATAATCCTTTTTAAAAGCCTGATCACATGCAGTCAGTGGGCTGTCCTGATCATTTTAGTGGCCCTGCACAATGTTGCTTTGTCCTGACAGTGTCATTCCTAGGGCTGGCTACAGGGACTAAACCAAGGGGCAGGATTCCAGTGTGAGTGACTGTGCCATAGTTCGAGGATTGTCCCTTGTGCACATCTGGTAGCACTTTGTTGACTGCTCTACAGGTTTATCTCCAGGAGTTGGATTTCTTGAGTGGCATCTCAGAGGCTGTGTTTTGTTGATTGGTTGATTCTCTGTGCATGTGGGGAACTGAACCCAGGGCCTTTCACTTGCTCAGTGAGCATTCTACTACTGGACTAAATTCCCAACTCCTCTGAAGCTCTTGCTGGTTAAAATGATCATACGGGGCCAATTTATCAGATTCTTGGCAGCTGTTCTGGTAGATGGGTTATGCATACAGGACATATCCAATCATAAAAAGAATGGGGTCCATCCCCTGCCCACACTCTCAGTGTGTTTATAGTTGAAACACTGGGGTGTTTGACATTGTGAGAAACAGCCTTAGTCTGAGGCTTGTGTCGTTAATAATGACAAGAGTGGTGAGAGCGCACAGATCATTTTATATATAAACATCATCTTGAATCCTAACAAAATGTTCCGTGAGGTGCCCACCATCAGTGCCCCTGAACCACTAGAGGACAGTTTGAGAGTGTGGACTCTGGATCCAGGCAAACCAGGATTGAATCCCAGCTCTGCCTCTCGCTGGCTTTAAAGTGTTTACAAATGTCTCGCCCTCTCTGTGCCTGACGTTCTTCATCTGTAAAAACGATCTGTGCTGTGCTCACCCCGGAACTGCAAGACTCCAGTACACCTAGTGAGATAATTAGCACAAAGTAAGTCCTATATAAACACCGTCTTTTATTGTCTTGTGAGTCCAAGTAATGTAGAGACCAGCTAAAGTGGAGATGGGACAGCCCAAAGTGTAGTGATCTTTATCTATGAAAATGACATAATGAAATATTTTATTTTACACGCTAACTAAAAAATTAATTGCAATTGAAAAATATAGGGTGGGAAGACAGCTCAGTGGGTGAAGTGCTTGCTGCACCACCACGAGAACCTGAGATCAATCCCCAGCATCCCACTAAAAAAAGCCAGACATGGCAGTCCATATCTGTAATCCCAGAACTGGGGAGTTAGAGGCTGGTGGAGCTCCTGCCAGTCTAGCTGAATCGGCAAGCCCTAGGTTCAGTAAAAGACCCTGTCTCAAAAAATAAGTTGCCAAGGTTCCAGTGGGAGAGGAAGGAGGAAAGAAGGGTAAAAGAGAATAAAATTCATTCTGTAAGGCTGTCAAACAAACAGAAATGAGGAAGAACAATTGAGGAAGACACCCAGTGCTGATCCCCGGCCTCCACACACCCTGGCATAATCATGCACACCTACACGCACACACATGCACACACACATGAACATACACACACACACACACACACACACACACACAGATGTAACCTACATCACTTCCTGCCAGCCCTAACAACAGCCATTCAACACCTCCCATCAGAACTAGTCCGGCTAATCAATGCAAATCTAGTTTTAAAAAGAGAAAATGACGGGACTGGAGAGACAGCTCAGCAGTTAAGAGTACTGACTGCTTTTGCAAAACACCCAGGTTTAATTCCTAGCACCCATGTGGCAGCTAACAATCATCTGGAACTCCAGTTCCAGGGCCTCTAAAGCTTTCTTCTGACCTCTGAGGGCCCTGCATGGCATGGGCATGCTGATACACATGCAGGCAATACACTCGTACACATAAAATAAAAATAATGAACGAAATACAAAGAAATGAAGAGAGAAAGCGATCCTGCTGTCCTGGCCCAGTGGTGCTGTGATGGCGCTTCTGGCCTGGGAGTGCATGGGGACTCTGGGAGCCTCTGGTCCTGAGGAGAAGGGCAGTGAGGTGCAGCGGGACGGGGAGGAGTGGTCTGTAGGCTCAGACCCTGGCCACACTTGCATTCCCGGACTCTAATTTGCATACCTGGAAAGGGATGTGATTAAATGCAGAATTCTGTCCTGGCTCTGTGATCCCATGACTCTGGAGTAGAGGACATCCTATGTACTCTAATGGGAGCCCCCAGGGCCCTCATGCTGCAGAGCTGTGAGCTATGAGTGCCCAGGCTCTGGGAATCCAGATGGCATCCACGTGGGGCCACTTCTACCCGGGTGGCTCTGCACAGCTTAATTATCTCAGTGCGAATCTCCAGGGTGTTCATTTCAGCTTCCTCCCAAGGCCCGCCTTTGCACATTCGAATCTCAACTGCACCCTTGGAGATGTGGAAATTCCCGTGTCAGGATGATAGAGACTAATTTTTCAAATTGATAAACATTTTATTGACTGAATTGGCACAGACATTGTCCGTGTGGCTCACTAGGTCACACCATGGGACACCTATTCAGTGGCAACTCACCTCTTGGGTTTTCTAGGAGGTTGTTTGCATGTAATTGCACTAGGCTAGGCGAGTGTTTGTGGACCTGTCCCCACATGTTCCACACAGACCATACCTCAACACAGGCAGTCCTACTTCATCTGTATGTAATAGTAACTCCCCGCCTTCAAGGAAGAAGTATGCTCTACCTCCACTATAAACTGTGGTTGGTCATTTCTCCAAAAGGACCCCTGTTCCTCCTGTGAAGGACCATTAGTTATCAAGACCATCATCCATTGGGTTGTTTCTGTACGTTTTGTTGTAAGTAGACATCAAACCCTCATGGAAATCAGTTGGATTTTTATGGTTCTTAAGGTTACTGCACCCAACTTCTGTTTTTTTTTTCTAATGCTACCTTAACATTTTCAATTACAATCTACTACTGAGGGTGCCTGCCAGTGGAAGGTAATATGTTTACTGCAAACAGGAGGGTGAGTAAGGGGTGAGAGCTCAGAAATGACCAGATGCTCAGGTAAGTGTAGGAAGATGAAAGGCTCTGGTCTAAGGGCCACCACGTCTCCTTTAATACAGAGACTATTTTCAAAGATCTGTCATTTCAGTGACCCGAGCATGTGCAGGACGATCTGTATATAGACTTCTGAAAGTGCCTTGCAGTAAGCCCATGCTGACTTCTCGTCCCTATGTTGCCTTCAACCCACTCCAATGTTGGCGGGGGGGCTGGGGTTAGGGGGAGGGAGGGTCCTCCCAGGCCTCTGTCCATTTTGGAATCTTTTTCCCTGCCTTTCCAAGCTATTTGAATTTCTTGAAAATGGGGACTTCCGAGTCTTGGAAAGCTCATACATTGCTTTTGAAGTACAGGAGTCCCTCCCCAACTACATGAGATTGGTTGCAGGGCACAGCTCCCCTGGCTGCTGAGCTTCACAGATGTGCAAGTCCCTGACATAAAATGGAATAGTATTTTTATGTCACCCATGCACACAATCCTTGTCTGTGCTAAGTCACCTCTGTGTTATGTAGAATACCTTCCCCAACCTCAAGCTATGGCGGTAGTTCATAAACTGCACTGTGTAAGTAATAATGCTAAGAAAAAACTATGTCTATATTCAGTGCAGATGAACATGTTTTTCAAATAGCCTTAATCTGAGTTTCATAGAATCTGTGAACATGGAGACCGTTAATATGCAACCCAGCTCCACAAACCCACCCTTGGTTTTGCAAAGGGTAGTTGTAGAGTCCGAAGAACTTTCCCAGACATACAAAAACAGTAATTTTGTAGTCAAAATCAAGTGATGGAATGAGGACGGATAATCCCTCTCCCTTCCCTAAAACAACCTGGAGCTGTTTGGGGTGTCTAGGCCAATGGCAGCAGAGTGCCAATGTCACCGGACATCCTGTGGTCTCTGAGGCTGAGCCTCATTCACACTGTTAAAAGACTCTCAGTGGTGTTTACCTAGGGCAAAGCTGTCCTCACCTTCTTGCTCAGTCCCACCCCCATCCACTTCTTCCTGGTACTTTGCTCATCTCATTCCTTCCTCAGGAACCCAGGGCATGCAGACCAGGTTTAATATTGGCCTAAGCAGAGCTTACTTATGCAGGGAAAGCTGCTGTGGAGAACAATCACGTAATACATGTCAACGGAACAGGAGTCACTGTGGATTATCTGTGCCTCAGCCTCCTTCCACTCAATATGGGAGCATTTAGGCCATGTTGATTTTGGATAATCTCCTATCCAGAAATGGCACTGGGCTTGGCTCTTTTTTTTTTTTAACCACCTCAGCTGGTAATTGCAGCAAAGGTGAACTTCAAGGACCTCCTTGACGTGAAGTTTGTCGGGACTGCTGGCTGGTCCACTGGCTTTGGCACTGACATTCCCATCTGAATATGCAATGGAGTGGTGAGGTGTGGCGGAAGCACAGACAGACTGCTCTGCTTAGCACAAAGAAGAAGATTTTACTAGTAGGAAACTCCTAATGAGAATTTCCTAATCAAAGCAAGGCAGGCCCAGCCTCCTCCTGCCCATCCCTGGCCACCTCAATGTGTCTTCTTAACTGTTCCCATCACGTAGGCAGTCTTAGCTACATCTGTAGAATGGTGCAGAGCCAGTCCGGCTGAGTCTGTCCCAGCGTCCCCCTAGAATAATTGGCTGACCCAGTGAGGCCCACATAATTAGTGTATAATGAACATTAGGCTTCTAGAAAACTTGGTGCCCTCAAGTTGGCCAAGAGCAGGAGTTGGCTAACTCTGGCCTCTAGGCCAGATCTGACCTTAGGCTGTTTGATGGCCCCTGTGCTAAGAGTGGCCTTTGTATTTTTAAATAGTCATAAAAAGGAAGAACATGCAGTTGAGACCTGTGTAGTCACAGAACTGATGTAGGTACTATCTTGCCCTTTCTGAGGTTGCTGACTGCTGCTGAGGCCTGCTTCTTGGTCTTGTGAAACATAAACTGAGACCTATCAGGTGTTTCATAGAATCATCTTGGTCTAACCTTGACTACCATAGACCAACAGATGGGTAATTTCAGCAGAATGTTATCTAGGATCGTAGAATTCTGTGTCATGTCTACAGGACGTGGAAGGAGATACTTGGCTTCAGTTTCTGCTGCTTAAAAAAAAAATTGTCTTATCTTACTTTGTTAGATTAAACACAGACTCATTCTTTTGAGAAATATGTCGAGTTTGATACAGAAGGGAAATTCACTCCATGACAACAAAGCATACAACAGTCATGGTTTCCTAACCTGTTTAAGTCCAGAATTTCCATGCATGACCAAATAAAAGCAGCTATTTTAAGCAAATTCAGTGGACTATGTTTCAGCCTTGTAAAATAAGTATGAAAATCTCTTGAAGATATTTGTCATTTTGTTTTCAGGACGCAAGTACCAGCCTCTCTGGGAGCATGGCGAAGACGCTTTGATTGATTTCCCTGCCCATATGCAGAATTGACAATAGAATGTTTACATAGTTTAAAGTGTCTACACAGATTATTAACAGGGAGAGAGTATGTTAAGATGTTCTTGTCTATTGCCTGAAAGTCACAGTTATTGAAGATGTTCACCTCCTGAGACACACATCATATCATGTTTTGCTTAGCTATGTGTATATGTTACCGATACCTTAAAGGAGTAGGCATTTTATTGTGAACTCTGGATGTTCGAAATACCCCCTCTCTAGAAGGCAGACTTTCCTCACTTCAGGTGAGGAAATGAAACCCCACATGCCAGCCCTGGGTTCATACTGGTGTGTGGAGATGTGCAGTTGTGGGGTGTGGCCAGTAGCAGCCCCACCTTCCCTGTTCCCATGATCCTTTTCCATAGAGTTTCACTTCCGGTCAAAGGTAGAGCCTTAGCACCCTTCCTGGGCCTTTTTCCCATGGCTGGTCATTTTCATTGTGGTCTCCCTGTTGCTGGTGGCTTCTCTACAGGCTTTGGTATTTATAGAGGCTGAGACACTTGGAGGGGGCCACAGGTTTCACCTGAAAATATGCTAACCAAATACTCAGATCCCTGTGGCAGGGGACACACCAGGGGACATGTGTTCCTTTCACCAGCTTTCCTAACTGCTTTTAAAGCAGCTCTTTTCCATCTAGCAGAGAGCAGCCTTGAGGCTTGGGATGGGGGGGTAGATCATCACACCAGTCTCTTCTCTGGCCCTGGCCTGGGATCCCTTCCTTCAACCCCCACAGCCCTCCCACATTAACATGACATTGCCTGCTGAGCACAGGCTGGGAGCAGCTTCCACCAGCTGAACCCTCTGATCCCCAACTCACTGGAGAGTTTGGCTTTTGGATTTTGGCAAGAAGGTCAGCATGAATAAAGATTTCTTTCTTCCTTTCTTTTTTAAAAGTCAAACATCAACTGAAACTCTTCCCAAAGCACTTTTGCATCCCCCACCCCCTGTTTAACCCTTTTCTCTTTGGCACATTTCCTAAACTGAATTCACAGGTATTTTCCTGTGAGACCACCACCAAATCTCCTATATGTAAAACTGAAAGCCAAATCAATTCCAAACCAGTTTTATCATTCTTAAAGTGTGTTTATCCAGCTTTGTAGTAGGAACAGGCAGACTGTTTGAAGGCCACATACTTTTCAAACCTAGGTTGCAACACGTTTGCCCCATTTTGAAACTGTCTTTATCTGGCCGAGAAAACGAAAATCTATTTGACAAAGTGGCACTCTGGCCAGTTTATCTTGCAATATGGCTTTAGCTCACTGAGTCTATTGATTTCCTTAAATTAATGTTTACAGAATGCTACTGAATTTTGCTCAACAGAACATTGTTCTTTTGAAGCTTTGTAAAAAAAAATGATACGGACGGTTAGGCCATGTGTTCCTTTGCTTAGACCAAGGAAACAGTTTTTTATGTGTGTTTGTTAAAAGACAGCCTTGAACCATAGCCACATCCTACAACCATTTATTCTTCACATGTTTAAGTAGCAAACACACAACTAGGGACTGGCCTTACTCTTAGGGCCCCCGTGCACGAGTATTAAATTAATTGAAGCTACAGCTTCCAAGGAGAGAGATTTCAGTCTTGATCCTAGTTATAAGAAAAATGTCTTTCTTTACCTTGTTTGGTGAGACTCTAGAGGCCTCTGAAGGCAGCTTCACAGGCCTTGTACCTCCCTTCTGGACCAAGTCAGAGCATCCCAAGCAACCTGAATGCAGCTTGACCTTCGGTGCAAACGCTAAATATGACACTTTATTCTTTGACCACGGTGATCAGGGTTTACTACCCAGCACCTAATCTCTAAAGATGATTCTAAAACTGGTCCTTACCCAGGAAGTACAAGCATCATTCAATCGCTGGCACCACTTCAAGTCCCAACTATGAAACAAGTAAGATAAAACTCAGGAACTCGGGAGAAAGTCAAGCAACTTTCTCCATTTATTGGCCCAGCCAGGAACACTGCCTAAGCACACCTCTCAAAGCTGCTCCCAGAACCATGTATATGGTAATTGGTGACTACAAAATGCTTCAGAGCAATCAAGGCTCCTTTCCAAGGGTTCAGTCCACCACTTAACTTTTAGATGCTGTTTTGTGCTTCCTAAAAAACACATTCAGATTTGCTTTCTCACCTGATCCTCCCCTGTAAGGAAAGGGCAGAGGAAGATAATCCCACAATGCACCGTGTTACTATCCTGTACCAGACAGACTTCTGAAAGGCCAGGGAGTCCCAGCTGTCCACACAGGGGGAGCGCATTCATGGCTAGCATCTTACAACCATATTTCCTAACCCCATGATTCCTCTTTTCTGCCTCTGGCAGGAGAGTCTGGGTGAACAAGACAGAGGAACAGTGGCAATAATGTCTCTGTTCTGGCTTTTCCATCTGATAATCTCTGTGAGGAGTAACTAAAGTGTGAGAGTTTATCCAGTTAAGTCCATTCTGTCTGCAGTACAAGTCCCCGGCTTGTGCCACTGCCGTCAGGAGACAGGTCTCTCCTCGATCAATATTTACTTAACAAACAGCAGGGATGGTGAGTTTGTTTAGAGGAATCATGTGCCCACCAGGGTGAGTGAATGCTCGGAAAGGACTTCAGTGTTTGTCTCCTTTCCCAGGATCTCTGCGTGGGAGGGGTGGGCACATATGGGGGAGATGGCCTTTCTCTTTCCAGCTTTTCCAAAGATGCTTAGAAGTCCTCTGGAAATGCACCTTACCGCCTGTGTTTAGGACTTTGTTCACACACAGAGAGAGTTCATGATGCAAATTTAGTGGTGTTTTTTAAAAAAAACAGTTTATTTTATTTTACGGGTGTGAGTATATTGCCTGCATGTATGTAAGCTCACCTATGTCCTACAATGCCTGCAGAGGTCAAAAGAGGTCATTGGATCTCCTGGAACTAGAGTTACAGATGGTTGTTAGCCGCCACATGGGTACTGGGAACCAAACCTGGGTCGGCTGCGAGTAGCCGGTGCTTTTAACCGCTGAGCTATTTCTCCAGTCCCTGTAAATTTAGTTTTGGAAAACATTCTAGATTCTGATTTTCTTTTTCCACCTCTATGCCGGTTACATACTTTGCAAAGGCTCCTGGGATGAACTAGACTGCACACATCTCCTGACTCCTTTCAGTTGAGTAGAAGGGAAGAAGGCTCACGCAGACACGATACACATCATTTAACAAGGCAACATTTTATATATATATATATATATATATATATATATATATATATATGGAAATATATATGGCCAACAAATATATACATACATGTGTGTGTGTATATTACGCACCCACTCCCAGGGGCTCTGCAGATTTTCAGAGCCGCTTAGCTAGTCTTCCGCATCTGATGTGTTTAACTTCCATCGTAAATACGAATTCCGCGGTGCTGAAGTTGAGAACACTTTTGTTCAACTTCACTGACACAATTGTTTGGAGGCTCCAGTCCCCGCCTTCGATGCGGGTGACTCGAAGGCATCTGGGGCTAGTTTGATGGGGGTTTTGTTTCAGCCTGTGTGGAGGGGTAAGGGGGTGTTGTGGGGGTGGGGAGTTATTTATTTATTTGATTTTGTGAATCGGGGAGTTGTAAAAAGCCGTCTGAAATATTCATGCAGAATAGTCTGAGAAGCCCGTTTCTGTTTTATTTACTGCACAGTAGAACAGCCACAGCGGATTAGTTCTACAATGCCCGTAACAAAAGCCCAACAGCTGACGCATGTGATGTTAGGAGGTGACAAAACAGTTAAAGTATGCTGCTGGCTACAGGCAAGCCGTCAGCAGATGCAGACAAAAGGGCTTGTGACAAGAATAACTCTCTCTCCAAGGCAAGCAGTGAAGAGTATCCAAAATACCAGTACCCTTTTCTCCTTGACATTGTCTTCTTCCAGTCAGCATTTTACTGCCCTTTTATAGTATTAAAAAAAAAAGTGGTGAAAGAAGAAGACAGAAAACCCACACACAAACTAATTCACCAAAAGACAAGGCAGCACGCAGGTTTCCCATCCCTCAGCCACTCCTGTAACCCATATGCAATCATCTCCCGTTTTTACGTTGGAGGAAGTTTGAGGAAAAAATGAGCTTAAAAGACAGACTGTGAGGATGATCTTCCTTGATAAGATTGGTGTGTGTGCATCCTCGTAATAGGCCACTGAGCTCTGATTCTCAGGGAAGGGCTAGAGAGTAAGGTGATGCCTGACTTGTTTTCTATCCATTTTAGTAAAGAAGATTCCACTGGTGAACTAAGGCCAGTGGACCAGTTTTTAAAGGGGATCAAGGATGGAAGGAGTGTCCTCGGGGACCTGAGCAAAGGGCAGGGTTACGGTCCCCTGCAAGAGGCCGATGAATGAGCTGATGGATGCTTCAGAGGTGGGAAAAATCAGCTTCTCTGTCTCCAGAAAATAGGAGAGGCTGTCTTCTTTTTAACCTTTGTAATTCCCTTCTATTCTCTGTGACATTCATTCAGCTGCCAAGAGCGTTTGGCAAGGTTTGGGCCAGCGAGCACACTTCCAGTGACCGCTAACCTTGGTATGTCCTGACACTTATGATGAGTGTCTGCAGGACACAGAAGGCAGGCAGCCTGCTATGTCAGGCTTTTATTATGTACTGCAGAGGCTAGGGACAGTCAGTTTAATAAAACAAATCATCCTTGAAGGTAAAGCAACTAAGAAGAGGAGGAGGAAGACAGGAGGGGGATGTCTTTGCCACTCCATCTGATGTGAGAGAGAGAAGAGAAAGAAAGCAGTCGCCCACCCAACACACCACATATGTGTTCAGCCCAACTGTAGACCAAGTAGTTTGAACCAGTCTTTCTCCCCTTCCCCTGAAGTCTACGAGCCACTGACTTCTCTCATCAAGGAGCAAGAGCAAACAATTGTGATGAAATAGGTAGATACTGTTGGCCAGGCCCCTTCAAACTGTGTTTAAGTACCTTGCCACAGTTCTGTTCTCCAAATGTCAAGGCAAGACCATTCAGGGTGAGGCTCCTATATCGGGATGCCTTTTTATCAAAGCAAAGTTTCCACTCTCCCCTCCTGAAGAACGCCCAGCCAAGCAGCTCCCACAATAGCCTCTGAGCTCTGCCAGAGACTTTAGGAGCCTTTTGTTTTTCCCTGTGGCTTGTCCAAAGGCCTGCCTTCCCTCCTCCCCCACCCCCAGCAGCCTGCATTGTCTTGCATTCCAGTACCATGATTGACTGTTGCACCTGATGCTGAGGAGAGAGACTCTAGGGTTCATTCTGGAGATTGTTGGGTTCTATTAAAAGAAACCTAGATAAGGGATTACTTGTCACTAAGGGATTTTCTGCAGATGTTTATTAACGATTGGAAAGCCATTAGGTGTGAGGAGGTGCTCAGAAATATGAACAGCATCATATTCCCCATCCTGAGCCCTGAGATGCCCCCTCCCCAAAGGGATCCCCCTTACTCTGGTAAATGGAGGCAGAGAAAGTTTCTAAGCAGAGAACCAAGGCTCGTCATTTTCATGAGCAAGACTTCTACCTGTGGGTAGAATTCCTTGGCACTCTCTCAGAGGAGCAGTTGCTACCCAACACTGTACCTCTGGGGCCACCAGAAAAAGAGGAGCCACTCCAGGGTCAGAGGATCTCGTCAGAATGTCTTTCACTCGGCCCAGTCCACTGTGTGCACATTGCTCAGTGTAAGCACTGAATTAGCAACCACTTCATTTATGCGCAGAGTTCATCTTTTTCCAACAACTAAACCAACAGCCAGACCAAGCCCCTTAACCCATTTCAGGTTATGTTAAAGTTACTGGCTCCTTGGTGGCAGTTTTCTTCAATGTAGGCCTATAGCTTGTCAGGAATCTGATGCCTCCTGTGAGCCAATGTTCCTTTATGAAAGCATTAAAATGTGCTGGGGCTGCGAGTCTGTCCTCTTAGCACTCTGGAGAGGTAGAAGGATCTAGCAGTTCAAGGTCATCCTCAACTACTTGGTGAATTTGGGGTCAGCTAGAGGTACATGGGACCCTGTCTCAAAAACAAACCAAGTAGTCATAGAAAAGCATTCAAAGGGAGCCAGCATATTTTAGTGGAAAGATACCTTATTTCATGTGAGTCTATCTGACACTTTCTCCGTCTCAGAGAATCTCATGATCACGTTATCTATAAAACAATATAGTTTTTTTCTGAGAGCAACAGAGCTTGAAATTCCATCTTACCATATTTTGTTCTGTTAGGGAGGGTGTTGGTAGTGGTACTGAGAATCAAACCCAGGGTATCACACAGCATAGGCAAGTGCCATGCCATGGAGCTATGCCCTGCTTCCTAACCCTTGAGGGGAAGGGTAAGCATGATTCTGGAGCACTGGGGATAGAGCAGAGGCTGAGGTCTCCTTAAGAAGGAGGGTGTTGGCTACAAAATACTCCGCTGAACATGTGGGTGGCACAGAATAAAGCCCAGAACTCCTTAGCCAAAGACACTTTCTATGATGAGGTCACTGAAACCAGTTATAAGTAGGTGAAAAGTCAGACACGATGCAAAATATATTTCAGGGCAACCCCTGATGATGATCTAAAGAAATGCATGTTTACAACAAGATCGGATTTGCTAAAACCACTAAGGGCTCGTGACAGTTTAAAAACGATGCATAGGCTGCTGTGTGACCTCCTAAAGAAGTCCCTCCCTCCTCTGGGGCTTGTGCTATTCTAGAAGGTTCTCCAACCTCTGACAGTTTCCACGATCCCCTCTCCCTGGCCCCTGGCTGTGTGTGGGGTGAGCAGGGCTTCTGGCTTAGGCTTCTTCTTAAGCTCACTCTCTGTGTCCTTCAGCGCTTTCTGCCTCCTGCAGCCCTGAGTTCTTTCAAGGAACACAGGTTTCCATGGAGACTCTGTCACCAGTGGCCACTGGGAACACACCTCTTGAAATGCTGATTGTAATCAGTGCTGGTGATTCTGTTTCTGCAGCTTTTGGTGACCAGCTCCTGAAGGCAGTGGTTAGAGCTGACAGCACAGCTGCCTACCTGCACCCAGCCGCATGCCGTTCTCACTAAGGCCCATCTGATCTGACTGGTCACATCCCTCCAAGAATGCGATATGGATGTGGGTGCTTGAGCCATGCGAGTCATGCAGGAGCTCTGCAAACTTCGAGAGGTCCCGGCAACTGTGCCGCGTGAGGGCCTCAGTGAGCTCGTGGTCTACACTGGGAGTCCTGTCTTGATAGAGTGGCCAATGTAAATACCAGATAGCTCAAAATCTTCCTTTTTTTCCAGACTCCATTTTAGGGTCTTTTTTTCTCTGAAAAGTTACTAGGTTTCCCTAAAAAGGACAATTCACCTGTAATCAGGAGCAGTAAGCTTCCTCGTTCTGTCTTAAATGTGAAAACTAGGGGTGGCTGGTGATTCTGTCCATCTTCTCTGTCGCCCACCACCCTTAAACAAGATGGTCCAGTTCACCAGGTGAGAAACAGTGGAAATAAAGGGATGGGCGGATTCATAGGACAGAAACTCTGCCTTGTGTTTCAGTAAGTGGCACAGCTGAACAGAGGTGGTCTTTTATTTGTGACATGTGTGAAGACACGTGTCTACACACATGACTATCATGCATTTAGTCCTCACACATCTGCACTCAATGCAAAAATGAAACTTTGTCAATACATAGGTGTTTCACTAAAAGAAACTATGAGTGTCACTGCGTACTGGGAAAATTATGAATTTCTGTAATTTTCCTGTGAATGATTATTCTAGTAGTGGAAGGATGGGCCGTACTTCACTGTGACTTTCCTACCAAGAATGCTAAGGAAGCCCACCAGTCACTGCCCCATCCCACAGCCAAGAGGTCAGACTGTTCAAGTTAAGAGAACACAGACATTAATTGCTGTGGGAGTAAAGGCTTAACAAATACATATTTGAAAATAGAATATTTAGGGAATGCTAATCCTGTATCAGAACAACCTTGAGTAATTCCCTTGACTTCTCTGCACCCCAGTTTTCTCACTGTATAATTGAAATAATCACCTCTTATACAGAGGTTGGTGGAATGGAATGACATTCAGTGTACAACATAATTCCCAACATAGTGAGCACTCAGTGGTGTTAGTTTTCTAACAATGGTCAGTTACACAAATCACTCTATAAGCGCAAAGTTCAAATCTTCAGGCTAAAGGTAGTATTTCACACGTCAGTTTAGGCTTGGTATTTCACGATTCTGTGCTGTCCTTAGTATCTTCCTCCCGGTATATAGTTGAGCATTCAAGCCAAGAGTTCTCTGATACAAACAGGAAACAGATTTAAAATTTTCCCTATTGAAGATATGAGCTTAGTTTATACAGAAATCCAACAATTTATTATTCTGTTTTGAGAACACATTTTGTTTTCATAATGGAAGTCGAAAGGAAAGATGAATCAAATTCTGAAAACCAAGCTGGACTCTTTCTTCTGGCATGGATCTTTTCATGGTGTGCGGATTCTTGACCATGGGTCCTCTTTCCCTACCTCAACATCCACAATGAAACCCTAGTTCTCTAGTGGCTCTGCCTGCGTACTTTGCTCTATTCTCTTTGAGTGTACAAAGCGGGTCCACCGCACATTACAATGCCGCTATATTTAACAACTTTACATAAGAGAATAGAGGCTGGCCATTTTTAGAAAATACAGGTGCCATCTAAAGCCCCTCTGAGAGTATGAACAGCTCAGTTTCCTTTGAAGAACTGTGGACTTGAAACTGAAAACTTTATTAATACCATTGTCTCCTTGTATCAGCAGGTTCCAGAGAGATTCCTGGAAGTTGCGCAGATCACATTACGGGAGTTTTTCAATGCCATTATCGCAGGCAAAGATGTCGATCCTTCCTGGAAGAAGGCTATATACAAAGTCATCTGCAAGCTGGATAGTGAGGTTCCCGAGATTTTCAAATCCCCAAACTGCCTACAAGAGCTGCTTCACGAGTAGAGGTCTCAACAACTCTGAATGTATGAATGGTAGAGTGGTAGAATCCCTGTGGATGTCCGACTTCTATGTCTGGATTTTGATTTCATATGTATGTGTGTGGGAGGCATGGAGATGTTGTGAAATCAGCTGGTAATTCCTGCTCGTCCTCTTTCAGTTCCTTTTGTTTTCCATTATGAGGGGATGGGTGTTTTCCTTCTTTGCCTTTAGTTTACTTTGCCCAAAGCCCTTAATATTTGGAGACTTAAGGTAGGGTTGATTTTCAGGGAAAAGGAATGTTGGCCTGTGTAAAGTCTACTTGAGCAAGAAGGCCTCTACTTGATCGATCCACTGATCAAAAATGTCTTGCAAACGTGGGCAGAGGCGAAGCCATGACACTGCACAAATCTATACCCCATGGTGTGGTGTCTCTTTTCTCTAGGGTTAAAGAGTTCTGAAGAACCCAATGAAACCACTTCATACATTGAAATCCCTGTTTGACTTGAGCCAATAAGTATCTATTCCTTACGTATTCAAAAAGAATGCCTGGCAGCTGAAAATCTCACATCTCAAAAGTACTCTCAAAAAACAAATTTAGAAAAAAAGATAATTATCACGAAGTCTTTCCTAAGAGAAATGGAAAATGCCCCCAGATGATAGCAGTTTCCAATGGAGGCAAAAAAGTTTGTATAAAAATGACTCTCAAGGTGGGACTGGAAATGAATACAGGATCTCCTAGCCACTTCTGTAAACTTCATAACAGGCTCTTCATTAAAAAGTGACTCTGAGAGGTCTTCGTAGAGGAAAAACCCTATACTTTGCTGATTTCTATTTATTTTGCTTCAGATATTAAAAAGCATGTACATTTCAAATGTATCCTTTGCTCTGCTGTCTTCATATGCTTAGAAGGTGTTTCCTCTCTGCTTAACACCTTTTCTCCTCCATTAAGACACTAATCTCTGAATACATTTGTACAGTAAGGAATAAAGGAAATCCCACTGACCACAAAAATCCTTGCCTACACTGGGAGCTTGACTTGACCTTCACTTCCTGGGAGGCCCGCACAAGTAGGATGGGTCATTGGCATATTCAGTTCCACCCTACCTTGATGCATGTGCCAGGGTGGCAGTCTCTCCATTTAGGCATAATATCTTGAAGCAGCTGATAATGTTGCCTCTACTCCAGAAAGGTGATACTGACCAAAGTGGGAGAAGTGTATGTCTCATGGGCTAGTCTGGGTTACTCTGGAAGACACAATTTCAGCACTCCTGAGAAAGCTATTTCACTCTTTCCTCAGTGACTGTCTTTTGGCTGTTTTTTCTTTTCTCTTCCTCCAGTGTTTAGATGATATCTCATGTCCCATGCTTGTGTTTAAAAAGCTGAATAGCATTCAGACTCGTTAGCTGGATTTTTGTGTGCAGATGCAGTATGAGTTCACTCTCATGGTGGTTCCCAGGCCCTTCTTTCCCCTTAGGTAATTTGATATACACCCCTAACGTGACACAGTAACAAATCTGGTATTTAAAACACACAAAACATAGATGCCATGTTTCCTTAATTTTTTGATTTTATAAAAATCAACATTTGACTTTGGAGAACGCAGGTCAGTCCATGTGACTGAGTAGCTGACCTGTCACTGTAATTCAGCATCATTTATGAATTCTGCTGATGGACAGGAATGTATGAACACAGTTATTGTCAGCACAAAGCCTTAAAACTTGCTGACTTTAAATGAAATGGTGCAGCCCTGTGAGGCCCTGCATCCTCTGGGAGACAAACAAGTCCTGGATGTGGACACAGCATGGACAAGCTTGGTGTACCACATCCATTTACCACGATGGCATCTCCGGGCGCACATGCATCCACACATGCTTACAGAACTCTTGGAACCAATTTGTTATGTTTATGGCTGTCTTAAGAAACAAAACAGAAGTCCACTAGAGTAAATGCTAAAAATCAACACAGTCAGGAATCCAGTCAGCACAAGGAAGTCATCTCAGTTTCTGGTCACACTCTTGACTTCTTGTGCTTGGAAGAACATGACGCTGTTGGGGCCTGTCCACATTCAGCTGGGTCTTTGCTGTTCCATATCTTTCAGACCACACTGTGCTGCCCTCGGGAGGGTAGAATGTGAAGCTGTTGGGTGGTCACCGGTGTCGGCAGATTGCTAGGTATCTTCTCAATCTGGACGAGTGAGGTTTTGATTCTAGCCTTATTTGGACTGTCAAATATCACTTTCCCCTGCCTTTCTACTTTAAATAGACAAACTGAACAACAACAAAAGAAGTGAGTTTGTAACTAAATGCTGATGCACCTAGCTCCCAAGACTATCCTGTCAGCATTCTCAGAGGCTTAGAAATTATTTCAGTGTCATATTGGATAAGCACACTCTTTGTTCTGGAGGTAGAATGTACCGCTCTGCTTTCAGGAGGTTTCCCTTCTCCACTTCTGGGATCCTGTGCTTCCCAGTGTATCAGAACAATGGCCAGAGCCTGTCTCTGAATACTCCTATCAGCTAGTTTTTAAATCAACTAAAAATAACCTGTATCTTTCAAATCGCAGTTCAACTCTCACCCAGTGAAAATGGGGCGCCTGGGAGAGTCAGCTTCCCATATGAGAGAGGACGGAGGGGTGGTTCACACAGGAGGAAAAAAGCCAAGAAAACAGAAAACCTCTGAAGTCCATGTTGAAATTCCTTTGGCCACTTCTTTTCTGCTAACCCTAAATTACTTCTGCGTGTACACTTGAGGTGATAGTCTGTGCCTAGACCTAAGATGCACCAGCCGGGGGATTTTTAAAAAATCCTTCAAAATACCAGTTTTTTCCCCACAAGTACAATTGTTCTTGTGCCTTCTGTGGCTTTCAATTCCATCTTTCTTTTCTTTTCCTTTTCCTTTATTTCCAATTACTACAGCTGCAATAAACACTAAACTTTTCTTTTCTGGCTGTTTGACATAACGTTGATAGCTATGCATATTTTGTGTCTTTTTAAAACAAAGCGGGAGAATACGTTTTTGAAGAAGAGAATTTTTAGAACAGTTTGATATACCGCAAATTATTTTTCTCCTCAATTGTTTGGGCAGCATTCGAGTTTTGGAAATTCTTGTAGAAGCCAATCTTTTGTAACTGTGGTACAACTCTTGTGTTTTCTTAGCCTGATGAAAGTAGATAGAAGCAATATTTCATACCATGTGCTATATGTGTGCAGAAGTGTGGACATGAAACCACATAGGCACGCACATGTAAAAATATACATATATATGCGTGTGAAGTGGAAAGCTTACCTTTTCTTATCTAGATTTAAGAACTTATTTTAGACATTTGTTATGTTTTGTGAAAAGAATGTTCTATTTGCAACAACACACAGTTCAATTCTTAATGTCTCTCTAGCTGATCAATGAAGATGTTTCACACTGAATGGTAAAATATGTGGAAGATGTTAGGACGTAGTAATTACTTAAGTAAATGTTCACCTACATACTCCCGAAGTTTTCTTTGTGCCTCAGAGTATTTCTTAATTAAAGTGTTTTATGTTTGAAGAATCTTCGTTACTGTACTAGGGATAGGGGTGAATATCATTTAAAGAATTTTAAAAACAGCAAAACAAAAACACTAAGGCAAGAGGGGAACTTTTATAAAGCAATGTAAATATTTAACCTCATGGCTGTTGTTATGTAAGACATGAGATTTTACTAAATAGCCACAGCCTCACAGCATCTGGGAAATTTATTAGGAACACTACAGTGGCTGTATAGGCAGTTGAAAGCCTTCTTGAAAATTCTGCTCTCTCCTTTAAAAAGATAACAGTCTCTTTTTATCGGATGCCAAGGGCAAAGGCAGCCCCGTCTTTCTAAATTGATGACTTTTTTTCTATGTACATGAAGACATTTACTAAGTAACCCCTCACATCACCGTATACATACAGGTTAATATTGAGTATTAATGAGTTTGGGAGAGTTAACAATAAAATGCTCCTCCCCACAAGCAACCATAAGTTAAAGAAAAAGTGGTTTACTTTACAGAACTCCCCCAAAGAAGCTGTGTGTATGTGTGGACGGTGTACAATCTCTTTGCCGTGTATATTATAGCGTATTCATTGGTGTGAATAGTACAGCTATCTCTTTCTGGTACATGTGTTTGCAGATTATAAGCATTGTTTTCAAAAAGCTCCCCTTAAAAAAATGTAACTGGTTGACATGAGTGAACAGTTACGTATTGCACTTACCTGTTATGTTAAGGAAACACAGTTTTGCTTCTGTAGGTCTGTTGGGTGTAAACCATTGATGAAACTAACGTGAAATTCTCATCTTCAGAGCTGGGATCAAAGCTGGTGTTTAACCTTTGCATCTTCTTATAATTATCCTTCTAAGAATATAACAGACTGTGGAAGCTTCTGGACTTTGAGTCTTCTCAAGTGAGCCCTCTCTCAATCAGATACCCCCTAATACACAGAAATGTGAACGGGACAGGCAAACAGGTGGCCTTTCTTTGTGAAAATGGATTTACGTAGTGATTTTTCAAGCATTCACTTCCTCTTCATGAGGGGTAGAGCGTTTTAAAATTGTATATTATCACTTCAAATTTGACCTGGAAAAAGAGTTGATTTTGGAGTTGGCCTCAGCTCCCTTGAAGAGTCAAAGGTCACAGCTTCCCCCAGTATGGCCCCAGCCATTTCTCATCTGTATATAATATAAACCGTGGCAAACACTGCCTTTATATTATTTTAGCAATATGTTGTACATAGCATTATGAAGCTCTTTTTTTGTAATAAAGACCCTTTGATTTGAATATAGTACAATAACTGAACTGATAAAGTCAATTTTTGATTTTTTTTTTAGCTAGAGGCAATTTCAATTGTGCATTTTTGTTACTGTCTGTTGGTCTGAAGACTTTGCATAATTTATTGGTTTAATTTATCCTAATTTATTTGATGAAGGTGTACAATTTTGTATTGCCAAGGATGTACTGTAATATTAATTGATAGGATGAAAACAGTGAGACTCCCTGTCCATATTAAAAAAAAGAAAATCAAAGGTGCCGTAGACAATTGATTGCAAAGTAAAAAGTAAAACAGTTGAGTTTGGCAGCTACTAAATTTTAAAACAAGGAAAAAAACCGCCGCTGTCGTGGGGAGGGCGGGGAGGGTTTCCTTTGTGTGTTTTAAGCTTTTCTATAATCTCCCAACTTTGATCTTTTGCTTTGTACCACCTAAAGGGTGCAGTAGTCCAACTGCCTTGTGTGCCTTCCATCTTCTCTTGAATGTATGTGCGGTATATATATGCAAGCTTGTGCAGAATAAAATACACATTACAAGCTCATGTCGTTTGATTTTTTTTGTTTCTGAAAATACACATTTTTGTATTTCAAGCATGTAGTTTGCCCTCTATTGCCCTCTTAATTATATAAGACCAGTATCAGTCCATGCAAGCGCTAGAAATCTCATTCCCCATCAGAGGCTTGCCATAAATGGCCTTGATTTTGTTGTGGAGCCTCCTCTCTCATTGGCTAACCCTTAAACTTAAGGCTGATGCGATGGCTCAGTGGATGAAGCACTTGCTTGACACATGGGAACCTGAGTTCAGGTCCCCCAAATATACAGAAAGCCAGATGTGGTAGCATGTGCCTGCTGTCCCAGTGCTCCCACAGTGAGACTGACAGTGGACACAGAAGAAAGTCTGGAAGTTCACACAGCATGCACAATGATAAGGGACCATGCCTCAAGCAAATGTTCCACCCAAGGTGGTCCTCTGACCTCCATGTAGGTGTGTACATACACATGCACACACACACACATTTTTAAAAAAATTATAGTTCATCTTTTGCTCTTAAGTCAACAATGCTATTGTTAAGTGATTCAAAGAATGAAGAAAGATGTTCCTGAAAGTCAGATAATGACAGTGAAGTTAGTTAAAAGATGGAGTTTGCAATGCTTCTGTTGTTTCTGCTCTGGTTAGACTCAGAACTAAGTGAAATGTAAATTTTTAAAATCTTTCTACTCAATGTTAAAATTAACAGTAGTGTGTTTTATACTGAGGCTGTTGAGTGCAAGACTTTAGAAAAAGCATTTCTTACCTCCTTGTTTGGTTTAGATATGGTTTGAATGTGTTCCCCTAAAGTCTGGTGTGCTGGACGGCTGGTCCCAGGATGGCGATGATGGGAGATGGAGAGATCTCTAAGAGATGGGACGTCGGACACAGTACTTAGATCACTGTGGGAACTGTTATAGGAAGAGATGAGTGTAATTCTCTCAGGACCCTGGTTAGCCCCCAAGAATATGTCTTCAGAAGAGAGGGCTGGGCCTGACTCTACTTCTGTCCTGTCTGATCTCTGGCGCCTTATGTTCCCATCATCTATTATGAAGGCTTTATAGGAATCAAACCAGTGAATAGGGCTACCCAGTCTTGGTCAAAAGTGTGGGCTAAATAAACCTCCTTTCTTTTAATAAAGTGCCCGGCCTCAGATATTTTGCTATAGCAACTAAAAGTGGCCTAAACCTTTGTATAGACAAGAACGAGCAAAACTCATTTGCCTTAGCCGGACCAGTCCCTGCCACGCACTGCAGCTGCCTGCCACGTCTGCTTGCTCTCGCAGACTCTCCCCTCGGGTCTCCTTTACTTTCACCTCAATGATGGAAACTTTACATCAGTTTTTTAAAAGAAATACATTTAATTTTATTTATTTATTTTATATGTATGAGTGTTTTGCCTACATGTTTGTAAGTGTACCCATGCTGTACACTGCCCACAAAGTCAGAGGAGGGCATCAGATCCCCTGGAACTGGAGTTACAGTTAGTTGTTAGCTGCCACATGGGTGCTCGGAATTGAACCCAGGTCCTCCTCAAGAGCAGCCAGTGCTCTTAACTGCTGAGCCCAGTCTCTCCAGCCCAGGAACTTTGTTTTGATGTGACCACACAAGCCTAGAATCATCGACAGGATCTTTAAAAAACTGTACTAAATGACAGCAATGTCTTCCCATTGAGCTCTTTTTCTATCAACAGCACAAACTTAAATTTCAGTCTTCTCCACAAATTGTGAAAAGAAGCAAGCCTTTACCTCTCTATGTCAAAATACATACTCCCCGATTGGAGCAAAAAGAACCCTCCCTTTCCAGCTGTTCTTCGGGGAGGGAGAAGGAGTCTGCAGGTACACAGCTCCCATTTTCATGTACAAACGTAGCACCAATCTACGTTAAGCCAGACTGGGTAATCCAGTCACCCAATCAAGTTAGAGCAGGCAGAAGAATTTTCTGGTGTGTGAGATAATTTAAAACACTGCAACAAACCCTTCCCTCTGTGGCTCTAAATTAACTAACGGCTTTACTCCAGAACCATGTACACTACTTTTCCCAGCCCGGATCTGAACCCTCACTAACCACACATTTCTCTGAGGGAACCAGTACCCATTTCATACTAGAACACACAAGCTTCACAGGCCAATAAAACCCAGCTCATTCATTTATCTATTGATCATCAATGACATATAAGTTTTCCTTGCAAGTATGTCCAACCCACATGAATGAGACCCAACACGAAACAGAAACTTGCTTAAAACATGAGATTTTCTTTCATCACTGTGTGTGTGTGTGTGTATGTGTGTGTGACTCATTTGTGAAGTCCTCAAGTGTGAACTCTATACAGGACAATGCCATGCCATGATGGGAAAGTCTGGACACAGCAGAAGGCTGGCAGCTGAACAGCTAAAATCCCACATGTGTTTGTGATGAACTTACTAGCACGTTCTGACTGACTAACAGATGCCCCCAAATAAGGGTCACAGGAACACGTCAAATCACGCATGCTTGCTCTTGTTTGTGGAACTAGATTTTAAATAGATATAGAACACACACACATACCCCCCGAACACACATGTGTGAATGAAAGCAGAAAGACGACAGACGGAGACTAGCCAAGGGCAGGAGTTGGGAAGACATGGCTTTATGAAGGCTGGTGCTAGGGACAATGAAAACACCAACAAAAATGCTGATTTAAAATCTTTGATAATCAAAAGCAATAGTTCATCATATATTGGGGTCTATGAACATTTTATTTATTCATTTTTGAGGTGGAGTCTCCCTAGATTTGTATCCCAGACTGGCCTTGAACTGGAGATCCTTCCAGGTCAGCCTCCCCTACACTGGGATTCCAGGTGTGCACCATCAGACCCAGCCTCACTCTTCTTTTGTAAGAGTCATACAATAGAAGGGAAGTTCTATACAGGAAAACGGTAGATAAAGTCTTAGGAAAAGGCTGATAACCAGGCAACATTATGAGAAATATAAAAGAAAAAAATTACGACCCCACCAATACAGTTCTGCTGAGGAAGAGTGTGCCCTGGGGTAAAAACCTAGCAGAAAACTTTTGAAATTAAAAGTCAGGAAGCCCTGCCTGTGATCACTCAATTCCAACCCTCCAAAGTACTGGGGCAGCAGGATGAACCTTCAAGGCTGCTGGGTTGTTAGAACCAGATGCAGCCAGTATGCTGCTGTGTACCAAAACATCCCTACATGCATCAACAAAATTTTTTTTCTTTACAATGTTTTTGTTTCTCATGAGAAATTTTAGGTCAAAAACAAAGCCAAGGGCAAAATTCTGAAGGTGACCGAGTGTGACCAGATCTGTCTCTCTCTGACTGTCTTCCCTTAAGAGTCTTGGCTCCGTGCCAAGCACTGGGTACTTGCTTTGTCCCAGCCTCCCTCTGTTCACCGTGATGGGCTGTTTAGGGAAGGGAGCACTGAGATACCAACATCTTCGCTTCTCTTTGCCACTGGCCCATGGCTGGGGTGATGCAAGGTGTGCTACAGTACAGGCTTGCTGTCTGCACACTGGGCCAGTCACCTGACTGAACGGCTCAGGCCAGGTCTCTGGGTGTGGTCACGAAGGGCTGTTCTTTGCACGTGCCAGGGGTCTTTCCTGTCTCGTGGCCTCCAGCCCTCTTTGCTGTCCCCTTCATAGCCGCTTTCCTGTCCACCATCATGGGCTCCTGACTGTGCACAAGACCTCACTGGAGACCCTTTTCTCCACTGGTCAGGAATAAACCCATTTTGTGTGTGTGCAAGAAATATTGTGTGTACGTGAGTGTATGTGTGTGTGTGTGTGCACATACATGCATGTGTGTGAAGAGGCCAGAAGAGGAGCAGGCACTGTGTGGGGCTCCGTCACTTTCCACCTGATTATCTTGAGACAGCATCTCTCACTGAACCTGGAGCTAAGCTGACTCCTAGCTAGTCCCAACAATCCTCCTGTCCCTCAACAGTGCAGGACTTCCAGGCGTGTGTGGCTATAATAACAACCAGTCTGGAAGACAGGCCCACTGTGTAACAGTGGCACAAATATGGGAGTAACCAACCACATTCTGCTTGGATTTATGGCCTCCTTCACAAGATGGAACCAGTAACCAGCACTGTTACTGGGGCCAAGAACCTGTGGCTGAACAGACCATAGGCCTGAGGGAAGAATGTTCTACTGTTATTTTGCTAAATGGATGTAGTATTAAAGTAATCCTTAATACTCATACGTTAGTACATCTCTCAACCCTCATCAGAGAGCTCTGAGCATCAGCTGGCAATTAAAACAGAGATTCACAACTGGTCAAGGTGCCGAGAACAAAACACTGCACAGCACTCAGTCCTAAATGTGACGTCTATGTCACACCCTCTCTTCCCAAGGCTCAGGGATCATCTCAGAGGAGGGAACAGAAAGATTTTAAGAGCCAGAGCTCCTGAATGACCTCAGAGAAACAGAGTTTTGGAGACACAACAGAGCAGGTGCACATATGAACTCACAGCATTTGTGACAGCAGGCACAAGGCCTGTCCAAACTCAAGCGGGACAAGATCCCAACGTGGAGCAGGAGAGATGGTCAAGAAGCCCCAGGCCTCGCTGAGGAGCTATTGACAGCTGAGAGCTGCTTGGAGTGGGAGAGGCAGCTTTCTTCAAGGGTGTGGCCCCACATTCCAGAGTACAGGGGCAGCACACATTGGACCCATTTTTTTCTTTGTTTTTCAAAAGGAGGACACAAAGTTGGGTGGGTCGGGATGGGGCAGACCTGGGAGGAGCTGGGAGAGGGGAGGTAAATACGATCTAAATACACTGTATGAAATTCTCAAATAACAAAAATAATTTTTTAAAAAAAGAGATCTTGCTGGGCATAGAGGTATATGCCTTTAATCCCAGCACTCAGGAGCCCTAGATGGGTGAATCACTGGGAGATGGAGACCAGTATGATCTACATAGCACGTTCCAGGCCAGCCAGGGCTACATAGTGAGAACCTGTCTCAGAGAGAGAGGTTGGGGGAGGGGATCTTTCAGGATGAATGTGGAAGTAAAACAGGTAATAATGTGTAAATTCTACCAAACCCCACAAAAAGATTAGGTCATAGAAACAGAACCAAATCTGGCACAATTAGTTCTCTACCATCTCTCTCCATCAGGAGCTTGTAGCCTTCATCATTCCCTGAGTGGTTTTGTTTTGTTTTTTTGTCTTTTTGAGACAGAGTGTCCTGTAGCCCCAGCTGGCCTGGAACTCGCTATTTAGACCAGCCTGGCCTTGAACTCACAGAGATATGCCTGCCTCTGCCTCCCAAGTGCTGGAATTAAAGGCATGCACCACCATGCCTGGTCTTGGGTGTTTTAAGATATTATCTCAGACCTGTCCCCCAGGCCCCAGGACACTCATATTTTGAGGAACCCAGAGGGACCCAGAAGCCTGGAGAGGAGTGGGGCCGCTTAGAAAACTCCAGTGCCCTAACCACCGAAACCAAATGGGAGGGCATACCTCTACCCACAAAGGAGAGGGCTTTATTTTCAAAGCCCCTTGTGGAGCTGCCCAGGTGCTGGGGCCTCCGGCTCAGGAGACCTTTGGCTGCCACCCTGGAAAAAATGCCCGTGTCTCTGCAAATAAATACTGCCCGCAGAGAAAGCACTGGGATTTCCCCAGTGTTTGTGCAAATAGCACCCTGAGATTTACGGTACTGGAAACTGCGCGGTGGGCGGTGCTCCAGACTACAACTGGAGCAATGGAGTTCTCCTCCCTGCTACCTTTGACCTGCCAGGAAACAACTCCAGAAACCAGTGTTCTTTCCGGATGTTCACAAACGGAAAACCATTACTAACCATTTTTATTAAACATGTTCCCAAAATCTCCCTTCGTGGCTCAGCAAGTGACACTGGGACTGGACGAAAAGCCTAGAAGGCACATGGAGGGGTGTTTCCAGACGTGGTGTGAAGGTGTCTGTACTTCCCCAGAAAAAACAGGAAGACGGCACAGACTGCCAACTGCTACCCTGTCTCCACTCAGTGTCCAGGAACTCTCCACTCAGTGTCCAGGAACTCATACAGAAAGCACAGATGAAGTATCCGGAGGACTTAGAGGAACTTCTAAGCAAAAGGAGAGACAAATTATAATTGACTCTGAAAGGAACAAATTTTAGCCCAGAGCTACAGTGCTTGCCTGACATACCAGAGACTCTCAAATTCAATCAGCACCTCACACACACACATACTCACAGACACACAGACATAGACACACACATATACATACACACATACCACACACACACACACACACACACACACACACAAACTTAAGGCCCTTTAATAGAACCAAAGGCCATAGAAGAAAATATAAAAGTGCCCCCACCAAACAAAACAAAATCTACTCATGTTCCACAAAGGCACATGGACTTTATAGATTTATTGGTGAATTCTGTCAAATATTCAAAATAGGTCATATTGTACAACTTGTCTCATATATTACGCATATGTAAACACTGCATTTGGTTATAAAGCTCACGTTTACGAACAGATGACAAACAAGCAAATGTGTCCCAGCAGTGTAGTAGAATGAACAGTGTGCTACATGTGTAAAGTGGGGCTCACATGTGAAAGACCGGTTGGATCGCTCCCAGGTGAAAAACCGAGAAAAAAAAAACTGATGATGTCGATTTGCCTTTTGACCTTGAACTGACCGTGCAAACCAGTATCCTTGCCGGTGCTGCCAGCTCACTCAAGTGCTATGTGCTGCCGCCTCCTCGTCTTCCTTTCCCGTGTTAACTAACCCCATTGCCTAACCCAAAGGCCACCTCTTGCATCTGTACATCTTCTTGGAACTTTGAGTCTTTGGACAAATCCAGGTTCACATAGAACAAATGACTGCATTTCCTTCAATAATTAAACAAAGAACAAGAAAAAAAGAAAGCTAGGTCTGAGATTGTGGCTCCATCCATAGATTTCTTGTGTGCATGAAGTCCCGGGTTCCAGTCCCACCACCACATAAAACGACGTGGCGGTGTGGTGCTGTCATTCCAGCGCTTGGGAGGAGGAGGAAGGAGAATCAGAAGTTGTAGGCTAACTTGGGCTCCATGAGACCTTGAATCAAACAAAATAAGGAATCTAGAAAAGCACGCCCACTGGAAACTAATTATTCAGTCCATAGCACAGTACTCATGACATTTTCATTTTCTGGAATGATGACTTACAATTACAACCTGTCTTTATACTATGAGGAGAACATATGATGCTGGGCCTGAACAGTACTGTCCCCAGGCAATTTGATGTACTTATCAGACTTGTGCCACAAGGAACAGCGCTCTGTGGAAGAAAGGATATGTGGAATGTGTTTTTTTGTTTATTTTATTTTATTTTACTTTTGAGACAGAGTTTCATGTAGGCCAAGGTGGTCTCTGATTTGATAAATATCTGAGATTGGCCATGAATTCCTGGTCCTTCTGACTCCAACCCCCCAAGTGCTGGGATGAATGGTGTGTACCACCCCACCTGGCTCATGTCTTTACCCAATTTTCTTAATTAGATCTTTTTTGATTTTATTTTGTTTGCATGTGTATAATTCACCATGCATGCAATGCCCATGGTAGGCCAGAAGAAAGGAGTCAGATTCCCTAGAATTTGGGTTTTAGGTGGTCGTTAGCCTCCATGTGGATGCTGGGAACCAAATCAGGGTTCTCTGCAAGATCAACCAGTGCTCTTAGCCATTGAACCATCTCTCCAGTCTCTTATCTTTGGCTTTTAAAAAACTGAGTGTGTGTGTGGGGTATGTGTGTGTGCATGCATGTGTGTGTGTGTAATCAGAGAAAAACTTCTGGGAGTCAGTTCACACTTTCTACGTTGTTTTGAGGCAAAGTCTCTCTCACTGTTTCTGTCACTATACTGGTCCAGGAACATCCAGGTGATTTTCCACTTTACATTAGGAGAACATACACACTACAGTGACTGTCACTTCTGAGGAGTTTCAGGAAGCATTAGAGAGTCAGTTTTCTCACTGACTCTATTTTCTGTAGTGTTTGCACTTTCTTTCAGCCAGTGGAAGCATAATAAGAAGCCAAATCACAGATGCACTGGACATGTGGCCTTTGCCATCTGGGAAGAACCGAGTTCCTGCCTGGGATGGAGGACAAGTCCACTGCATGCTGCCCACAGGCTATCTGCATGGACCAGTTCATGTCAGTGGTCCACAGCTCCCCTGATAGGAGGTTAGAGGGTGCCTGCATGGCCATGGTGCTGAGAGCTACAGACTCAGACCTGCATCTGGCGCTGAACCACTCGTCTCTCAGTCTTTCTGAATCATAGATTGCTCCTTCGTAAAATACCATGTACTCCTTGAGCTGAGGAACCAGTAAGATACACAGTGGGATGTGCCTGGGGTAGCCTGTGTTCAGTTAGTAGTTGGAGGAGAGGACAGGGAGAAGTCCTAGTCACCCTCAGGAGTGGGGCACACTGTGCCCCTGATTGGTCACTGGCCCTTCAATTCCACTGCTTGTGCCTTTCTTTTCCTTTTCCTTCCTCAATTTAACAGCCCAGATCAACCTTCACGGAGCTCCTGGGAAGCAGGGAATCAAACAAGACAAAAACAAGTGAGTGGTGTGTGTGTTCTTCAAGGTCAAGTGCACTCCTGAGTATGTGTGGTTGTGTTAGAATGAGGAAGGAGAACATCTCACACACACAGACACATACATGTGCACGCATATACACAGAGAGACATACACAGATATACACATAGAGACACACAGGTGCACATACAGACACACATACAGCACACACGTGTGCATATGTATATACACAGAGACATACACACACATACACATAGGGATGCACAGGTACACTCACAAACACACATGCAGCACACACAATAAGCTGACTTTAGCCTTCGGCTTTGGACCGTGAGATAATGGATTTCAAGTACAGGTGAAGGAGAAGCATACAGTTTTCCCATACAGTGGGAAACTTTATTTAGCAAAGACCTGAGTTCAAGGCTAAGCAATCAGAAAAGAAACTTAGCTTACAGAATAGAAAGTTCCCAGTAAGGATCCCGCTCAGCCGTCGGGCACCTGCTTGACACTGCTTCCACCCAGGACGGTGTGTACATACACGGCACGGGTGCAAGTCTGGGTCGGTGGCCAGACAGGAGAATGGAAGACAAGGGTGAGGAAGGCTCGGGCTCCTTCCAAAATCTGCTCTCAGCTTGGTGAGCCTGACCACTTCCCCGTCTGAGACTCTGGATGCACTTGTGGCTTGCCTGGAAGACAGCGCAGATCTGACCACCCACACCCACACCTGCCCTGACCTCTCACCCCAAGCCTCAGGAAAGGGAAAATCAATATGCTTGAAGCGCAGGAGCCCAGGTCCGGAGCTGGAATTTGACCCCCACAGAGTGTTTGCTGATCCAGAGATGGGATTCGTTCAGTGAGCTCATCCTTATCTTGAGAGGAAACTGGGAACTCAGACCAAGATAAAGCCGATAAAGTCGATGAAAATGTGCCCAGTGTCATAGTAGCCCCAGTAACCTGGTCTCCAAAGGTTGATTGGAAAGCATCAGCAGGCTGGAAATTATACATGTAGGAAAAACACCAAACAAGCCATCCCAGAAGGTCTTCCATTTACTTCCCGTATAGCTCTCTACCTTCTCTCCCCCACACCTGTAGTTTGCAAATATTAACCGAGTTCAAGGGCAGTGGTATGAGGTCTAATTTCAGAGTTAGCATGAGGTGGGATATTTAAGATGGGGCAGGCCTGTGCTAATGAAGAACATATTAGCTCCCAAGGTCAGTTATGGGCAGTTCTTGTCTCCCGACCCGGCTGATACTTGTTTTATCAGGTCAGGGGCTATTTTTGTCATCATTGTTAATCTTCCTCTCGCCAGATCTGTGTTGGCCGAGGGCATGCACTTGAGGTATGTTAGAAGAATGAAGTGCAGTATTGTGGGAAAGAATTTTTGCTAATTTTGTCTGCCTACAGCTCCGTCTGCCTTGCACATCTGATCTTAACTCACTAAGCAAAACTGAAAAGTCCTGGAAGTGCCCATGACCTGCCTGATTCCAGACCTGCCTGATTCCAGGAAGTGAAACTGGGGTCCAAAAGCACAAAACGGCAGTGGTACATAGTTGACCTCAGCTCCTTTCCTTTGGGAACAACTCTGACCAGTCCATAAGGTAAGCTCTCCATGGGGTATTTTTCCCTCTAAGAAGCCCACAGTTATGTGGCTTATGGGTTATGGGTTAGCTCGAGGAGGCTTGGTTTTGACCTCTACATGGCACAGTTTGGGTCTTCAGGATTCTTGGAGACCCAAGATCTCTGATAGTTTGATCTGGCAGTGAGACTGAGGTGGCAGCATGGGCCCATGCATGGACTTTGGAGTCAACAGCCTCTGGTTCCAACAGCCTTCATGTGTGGAAATAATCATAGTAATGTTCTCCCTGCAACATCGTTAGGGGGATTAAACACAGCATTGTATCTGAAAGCATTCAACACACTGCCTGTTGCTTCAAATGGGATTAATATGTTTTAACCTCCTTCCTTCCGCTTAGCTACTCCAGCTGCTGGCATATCCCCTTTCTCTGCTGCATACATTTGACACAATGGAACTGAGCCAGTCACTCTGGAGGGGATGGATGGATACTGTCCTCACAAGAATGAATGGAGAAGAGACCAGGCTCACGAGCACTCGAACAATAGCGTGGAACAAAGCCATGTGAGTTCCACAGACATTGGAAAGAATGCAGATCTCCAAAACTATGCACTCATGTGACTGCTTCCTCAGTTAATATTTGCAAACTGACAATGGTTGAACCCTCATCTTGAACATCCTCAGTTCTTACAAGCGCCCCTCAACAATGTGCTCCCTAACCTTTAGATAAAATGATTGTTTACAGTGTAGATGGTCAAAATCATATTTTGCATAAGCGAATGTTAACCATGCTGATGGCAATGGGTTTCCCATATCTTGTGCAGAACTTGTCCAGTGTGCCTCAACCGTGCATAGGGGGATGAGTGTGAACAACAACACATTGAAAATTTACCTGTTTTAGTTCTGAGGACAAATGTGCCAACCTTGGCAAGAACTGGCATCTCAACCCTTTCTGAGTCTGGTCTCTTCCCGGCTCTGAGTTGCTTTGTGGTACAACAGTGTGACACAGGAAGAAAGAAAGGACCCAGAAGATGTTTAACATGCATTCAGGGCATTAATGTATATTTCAATCTATTTTTCTATGTGTTAGCAATAAACAACTAGACTATGCAATGGGAATAAATAGTAACCAAACTGATAAATGTTTGTGACAGAGATATAGAATTGGATTATAAAGACATAAAGAAGCCTTTATAAATATGGGCAATATGAAAACAACAGTAGCTGCATTCGTCATGGTTATGATCTTTTAATGTGTCGGGTATGTCTAAAATTTGAACATGAATGATTTTAGTTTTTCTCAGAAATGTTGTAGGCAGTTAAAATTATATTCTCATTTTTTTAAAGAAAAAGGAAACTGGGCCACACTAAAGTACAGTAACTTTTTGAACAAGAATATCCAAAATAGTAAATATGTCTATTTTCCATGTTTTACTCAATAGCTTTACCCTGTAAATTAATGCAATAGATTTTCTGGATAAATTACTGAAATCTTGATCAAATTTTCAGGTAACTGTTCTTTGTACTTTACAAATCATTTTAAAGTTTACCTAAAAAGAGGAAAATGCTTTCATGAAAAGCCAAGCAGGTGGGAGGAGAATCCAATTAATAAACTATTAAAATTAAACTGCTGAAATCAAAAGTATTACGATTAAAATTCACTAAGGCTATCAGTTATGTTCCAAGACTTATGAAAGAAGTTAACATGAAGGGGACATTCAATAAATGTACATTTAGGTCTCTTTTCCTTATAATTCACTCCAAAGAAATAAAAACAAAATATGAAGTCAGAGTAATTAAATATTAATATAAAGATTGAGAAAAATGATTTCAGAAGCAGATTTGAAAATCCAGGGAAATATCAACATAGGAATTTAGTCAATAATAAGAAAGTTCAGGAGGAAAAGATAAACCACTAGGACAAAAAGAACTAGGTGAATTTACTAATGAGATGGAAAAAAATCTAGGCTTGGTGGCACATGCCTGTGATCTCAGTGCTTTGGAGGAGGAAGGAGCGTTCAAGGCTAGCCCGGGCTGCTTTGTGAGACCCTCAGAGAGACAAAAACAGCAACAAGAAGAGAAATAAAGTTTTAAAAAGCCAGATTCCCACTGTGTGAGATATTTGAAAGCGAATTCCTCTCTTTTTAGTTGTTTGTTTTACTATATGTGCATCAGTGCCTTGCCCGTAGGTATATAAGTGCACGACGTGTGCGCAGTGTTCACGGAGGGGAGAAGAGAGCACTAGATCCCCTGGAGCTGGAGTTACAGACTTCATGGCAGGGATGGGGGGACCAGAAGCTGAGGCTGTGGGAATGGGAGACAGCTGGTCACACTGCATCCACAGTCAGGAAGGACCCAGATGAATGCTGGGACTCCACCCACTTTCCCATTTGTATTCAGTCCGTGACCCTAGTCCATGGCATGGTGCAGCCCACATTCTGGGTGGAATTTCCCTTCTCCATTAAAGCTCTCAGAGAAGCCGTCCCGGACATGCCATTGATAATAAAGATGAGTCATCACAGTTCCATAAAAGGTCACAACACAGCTCTTCTTCTAGCCTTGGGCTCCTGATTTTAGCACCCCAGATCCCTAGACTACTCCCTTAGTCCAGACCCACCCATTGTGGTCTGAATCCCGTACTCAGACCATCTCAATTTTTCAGTCAGGTTTGCTAGTCTTCACAGGCTGTCCCCTCCCCAAACCTGTCTTGAATTTCGGTGAGCAGCCTTCTTTCCTGGTGAGTCTGATCCCGCCCACTGCCTTTCCACCCCCCTCCCACCTGAGCAACTCCATTCTCTCCTGCCCCACATCCTCTTCTTCTTCTAGCCTTAAGCCTTCCACACAGGCTGGCTTTTGCTCTTAGCACTCCAGATCCCAGGACTACCCTCTCAGTCCACACCCGCCCACTGCAAACCGATCCATCCCCCGTACTCAGACCAACTTAATCTTTAGTCTAGTTTGTTAGAGCCTTCACAGGCTGTCTCCACCCCGCACTTGCCATTGCCTTCCTGAGACCATCCATCTTCCCTAATAAATCTGATCCTGGCCACTACATCTCCATTCCCTACTGCCAGAGCAACTCCAAACTCCCCACACCACATCCTGCTCTCCATCTAGCCTTGGGCACACTCTCATTCTTAGCCTCCCAGATCTCTGGGCTACCGTCTTACCTCTGGTAGGCTGTAAGCTACCCAAATCACATAGTGGACATTGGTACCATCTGCAGCCCCTCCGATGGTAGCAGGGCTAGGCTTCTGTACCCTTTCGTACAGGCCCAGACCTTTGCAGACTACCTAAGAAAGCCTGAATTCAACCCCTGCCTAGCAGTTCTCCCAAATTGTGCTGTGCCTGCTGGCTAGAGGGCCCCGAACTTTAAGAGAAACTATGAGAGCATCTGATCTCACCTAACCTGTGCCTCTGAAGGAACTCCTATGAAGCTTGACTAGAGCCATCTGGCCCCTCCAGTATAAAATCAAAAGAGAGAACCTGAAGCCTTGACCAACTAGCTTTTCATACCCAGTAAGAAAACAACCAAGTTACATGAAGTATACAAACAGAATCAGACTTCATCTCAACAAAGGAAGACTTTGAGTCTCACACCAGAATCACAAACAACAAAAGAAATCCGCATGCCAAAATCACACAAAAAAATATGAAAAACCCAAATAATATGTCCCCACCAAACGTCACCAGCTCCATAGAAGAGTTCTACAGAGAGAACCACATAGAGATAACACAGGACACAGAGTTCAAAAGAACAATCATAAACACGATCAGAGAATTCAGTGAATTTAAAGAACACACAAACAAACAAACCAAAGAACTAAAAGAAGATAGGGATAAACTCCTGACTGAATTCACAAAAGAAATAGGAATACTGAAGGAAGCTCGGGCTGAAGTGAAGAAGGAAGTGAACCACGCAATACGCCGATTTGAAATGACAGGACAAAGCCTCACCAATAGAATGAATGAAATGGGAAACAAAATATAAAGACTTGACGATAAAGTTGAAGAATTGGAGCACTCAAGCAAAGATTATGAAATGTTTTTTAAAACACAGGAATAGAATATGCAGGAAATGCGGGATACTCACATTTCCAGAAGAAGCCCTAGTAAATTCACCAACTTATAGAGACTAAACAACACACTCCTGAATGATGAATGAGTCAAAGGAGAAATTAAGAAAGAAATAAAAGTATTCCTGGAATTAAACGAAAAGGACAGTACAACCCACAAAAACCCCTGGGACACTTTAAAAGCAGTCCTAAGAGGGAAAATCATAGCTCTAAGTGCCCACATTAAAAAAATCAGAAAGAGCACAAATAAATAACTTAACATTGCAACTCAGGAATCTTGAAAGCCAACAACAAATGAAACCCAAACCCAGCAGACAAAAACAAATAAGAAAAATCAGAGCAGAAATAAATGAAATAGAAACAAAGAAAACAATGCAAAGAATCAATGAATCCAAGAGTAGTTCTCTGAAAAGATAAACAAAATAGACCCTTGGCAGCTAACCAAAAGTAAGAAAGAGCAACTCCAAATCAACAAAATTAGAGATGAAAGCATCACAACAGACAACAAAAAAGATCAGAACATTATAAGGGAACACTTTAAAAACCTATATGCTACTAAATTTGAAAACCTAAAAGAAATGAATGCATATCTAAAATCACAGGAATCACCAAAGCTAAATCAATAAGAGATCAACAGCTTAAACAGACCCATAACATATAAGGAAACTGAAAAAGTCATATAAAACCTCCAGACCCAAAAAAGCCCAGGCCCAGATGGATTCACAGCAGAATTCTACCAGACATTAAAAGAAGATCTATATCCAATACTGCTTAAATTACTCAAAAATATAGAAACAGAGGGAGAACTCTCAAATTCCTTCTATGAAGCCAGCATCACTCTAATACCAAAACCAGGGAAAGATACAATCAAAAAAGAAAGCCGTACACCCATATTCTTAATAAACATAGATGTAAAGATTCTCAAAATACTTGTGAACCACATACAGACAGATAACAAAAAGATCATCCACCATGATCAAGTTGGCTTTATTCCAGAGATGCAAGGATGGTTCAATATACATGAGTCAATAAGTGTCATAAAGCACATAAATGGACTCAAAGACAAAAATGACATGGTCATCTCAATAGATGCACAAAAGGCCTTTGACAAAATTTGTCTTTCAGCAGGATGCAACTGTACCAATATGGGTGCCCTCGAGAGATGTGCGCCCGGCCACAGATCAAGGAGCTGCCAAGGACACATTTGGGTGATGTATTCCCTTCTCCTAATGTCCACTCTTCTCTACACCCAGGATGCCAACCTTTGGGCTTTATTGCCCCTGACCCCATATTAATGCCTAAGGATTAGTCGAGCTCTATGTGGTTCTGACTCAAACAATTACCACAGCTGAGGCATTGAATGAGGTTGTGTCCCACTCAGCCGCTTTGCGTACACAGGAACTCCTTAATCAGCATCTTTATCAGGCAGTCCATATCCTTCAACAACAACTCGACCTCCTTGCTGAGGAAACTCAAATACTTAGACAGATGACGCTCTTGGCACGCGACCCCCGATTTAAATCCTCTGCCTCACTCCATACCAAGTAAATAATGTGTCTCAACAGAGGGCTACACTGGCTCAATATATTACAGGCCACTGGTCAGACCAGTTTCTAAATTATTCTGTCCTCCTCAATCAACAAACATCCCATCTAAATATGACTAAGGTCGACCCAATCCAATTTGATAACTCCTTTTTATCCAAAGTCTGGAATAACATTAAAATGCTCTTTGACCTTCTTGGATCGCCACCTATGCCATCTTGGGAGGTATATGTATTGCTTTATTAATTCTCTTTAAATGTTTGATACGATATCAATCCTGGCAACGCAATCTCAACAAAACAACTCTTCAGGTCCTGATGACTCTCCACCGCCCCGAGCATGGACCCCCAAGGAAGTGATGCACGCATGGCTTATGGAAATACAACATAATACTATCTAACATTCTACCACCCAGACGAGTGTACCAGAGTAAGACCCTTCTAAGGGCTGGTAGGCAGAGACGGGTAGGGCTTCCTCTAGCCTGGGTGACCTAAGACAGGATGCGAATGCCAAGGTACCAATACCAACATTCATATGCCAATGATGGGTAAGACTCAGTGCTTGAGGAACCCACCTAAAACAGGCACAGTCTCAAATGCTGGGCTTCCCTGAGGTGGAACAACCCACTAAAACTTGTCCAAAAGACATAAAAAAGGGTGGATATGTAGGATGATTCAGGCCAGGTCAGGCAGGCTCCCGGCCTGCTGGCCTAAACCGACTAGAACCAATATTGAGCATGCGTGCACAGTGAACACTTCCTGAGACTGAACCTGAGGCAGCTCTCAGGCTAGCAGCCATCCAGGACCAATGGGAGTGATGAACTTCAGATCATCAGGTGTTCAAGACCTACCAGAATGAAGCACATTAAATGAGTAGATAAACATCTCTCCTAAGCCTGGCAAAAATATAAATCCTGTTCCCTTCTAAAATTAAAATGAGATCGTGGCTCCACTTTCTCCCAGGGTCTGTGACGTTGACTCTGTGCCTCCTTACCCCCTTCCCTGAGGGATCCGGCCATGCCAGCCAACATCTGGTGCCCATGGCAGCCAACAAACATGCATTTATGTTAAAAGTCCTAGAGGGAATTGGACTGGAGGGAACATACCTCAACATAATTAAAGCTGCATACAAAAAATTTACGGCCAACGTCTTTCTAAACAGAGAAAATCTGAAAGCATTCCCATTACAATCAGGAACCAGACAAGGCTGTCCAATATCCCTACTCCTTTTAAATACAGTTCTTGAAACTCTTGCTAGAGCAGTAAGACAAGAGAAGAAGTTAAAGGAGCACTCGTTGAAAAGAAAAGTCAAATATTCCTTTTTGCAGATGACATGATATACCTAAGAGATGCCAGAAACGCACCAGAGAACTAGAAATGATTAACACTTTCAGTAAAGTGGCAGATTACAAAATTAATCTACAAAAATCAGTTGCCTTTCTATATTCCAATAACAAGCAATTAAGAAAGAGTACTAGAGAACCCTCCCATTCCCAATAGCACCAAAAAAAAAAAAATCTCAGAATAAACCTGACTCAAGACATTAAAGATCTCTACAATGAAAACTTTAGATCTTGAAAGAAAGAGATTGATGAGGACACGAGAAGAGACGGAAGGAATTCCCATGCTCACGGATTGGAAAAATTAATATTGTGAAAATGACCATACTACCAAAAGCAATATATAGACTAAGAGTGCAATCCAGTCAAAATCCCTATGACATTCTTTACAAAATTAGAAAAAATCATCCTAAAACTCAAATGAAAGCACAAAAGACCCCAGAGAGTCAATGCAACCCTGAACACAAAGAGCAATGCAGGGGGCGGGGGATTATATACCAGATTTCAAACTATATTACAGAGTAATAGTCATAAAGCAGCATGGCACTGGCACAAAAATAGACCCGTAGATCAATGGAACATAACTGAAGACTCCAACGTGAGTACATGCCATTTCATGTGATAGTTGACAAAAGGCCAAGAACACTCACTGGAGAAAAGACAGCATCTTCACCAAATGGTGCTGGCAAAACTGGATTTCCACCTACAGAAAAAAGAAACTAGACCCTTATCTCTCACTTTGCACAAAAGTAAACTCCAAATAGATCAAAGACCTCAGTATGAAACCTGAAACTCTGAGACTGTTAGAAGAAAACACTGGCAGTAAATTACAAGATACAGGAGTAGGAAAGGACTTTTTAAGTTAGACATCAGTTGCTCAGAAATTAAGGTCAATAATCAACAAGTGGGATCTCATTAAACTAAAAAACCTTCTGCACAGCAAATGAAACAACAAAGGAAGTAAAGAGAAACCCACAGAGTGGGAGAAAATCTTCACTAGTGACACATCTGACATTGGTTTAACATCCAGAATACAGAAAGAACTCAAAAAACAAAGAATCAAGAAAATGAGTGACCCAATTAAAAGATGGCCTAAGGACCTGAGCAGAGAGTTCTCAAAAGAAGAAATAAAGATGTCTAAAGAAACATCTTAAGAAGTGCTCAACATCGTTAATAACTAGTGAAATGCAAATTAAAACCACTCTAAGATGTCATCTTACCCCAGTCAGACTGGCTCAGATCAAGAGAACAAATGGTGCCCAATACTGGAGAGGATGTGGGGAAAGAGGAATTCTCATTTGCTGCTGGTGTATTGTAAACTCGTGCAACCTCCATGGAAAGCAGTGTGGAGAACTCTTTAAAAAACTAAAAATGAGCCTACCGTTTGACCCAGTTATAACACTCCTTGACATAGAACCAAAGGACTCGTCCTATTGCAGAGATACTTGTCCATCCATGTTTGTTCCTGCTCTTTTCACAATAGCTGAGGAATGGAAGTGATCTAAGTGTCCCTCAGCTGACGAACGGATAATGGAAGTGTGGTGTATTTACACAACGGAGTTCTACTCAGCGGTGAAGAAAGACGAAATCATGACATTTGTAGGTAAATGGATGGAACTAGAAGCTGTTATTCTAAGTGAAATAACACAGACTCAGAAAAACAAACGACGGATGTTCTCTTTCATGTGTGGATCCTAGTACTAAACCCTTATATGTGAGTACGTGTCCTGATGTAACTGCAGAAACCAGGAAAATGGAAGGGAACCAGGGAGGTGAAGGGAAAGAAAGAGGCTGAGAGAGAAGAATAGCAGGAGACAGGTGTTGCTAAGAAAAATAAAATAAAATGGGGGCATTTAAATGGGAGTGGGGGGACAATACAGGGATAAAGGGAAAGAAAAGCACAAGAGAGGTGGGGCCTCAGGAGACGCGTTAGCAAGGGAGAGATGGGGAAAATGGAGACACTTCAAAAGGGGAAACCATAGAGGGAAGGTTAGACACACACACGAGAGAGAGAGAGAGAGAGAGAGAGAGGAAAAAAGATAAAAATGCCTAGCTAGTGTAAAGCACCAGAGAGAATCATATTAGTCCACAATTAATGACAAGTTCTGCATACAGTTATCTCTCCATGAGCCCATGCACACAGCTGAAGTGCCAGACAGGAGAAACCTTCCTTTGAGTTGTTGGCCAAGGTGGTTCAAGAGACTCCCAAAATGACTAAAATGACACAGGCTATTGCCACAGCCCTTGATTGCCTCCCAGAACTTGAAGGCAAGACCCTACTGCTGAAGACAGGACATACTTTGGATTTGGAGTAATGGAGTTGGAACTGATCTGGAAGCCACTTCCCCTGAAGGCTTGCCGTCATAGCTCTGGAGAGCACTATGCAAGTATCCAAGGGAGAACATCAATCAATGGCCCAACACCAACTTCATGACCGAATAACCACACTGATGGCTGGCACAGCATCTGACACTGGTACAGTAATGGCACTTTTATCTTGGGGTCAATAAATGGCTACTTAATTGGTCTAAAAACCCCACTCAATGGGAGGAAACTCATGTGTGGTACTGTAATCATGGCCAAATATACATGGCTGAAGAGGTCATAGATCTTAGAAAGATCCACAAGTCCATCACATCACCAGCCTAATACAACTTCTTACTAAGTGTATAACACATATCCTTATGTAATTTGCAGTCAAGTACCCTAGTCACCCCTCATCAAAGAAGATTCTTTTGCACAAGAAAGAGACTAAAACAGTACCACAGCTGGTCACATACAGACATTGTCTGTGAATCGCCCATGCCTAACTGGCGTACCTACAATGCAGCGTCTTTATCCAATGCTGACGTAACATAGAACAAAGGGTAAAGGGGACACTAATGAACCTCTCAGCTCTCATTAATGATGCTCCTTCATGTGACAAAGGTCCAGTAACACAAAAGGTCACAAATGGATAAATCTTGGAGATTAGGAATCTGCAGAGTGTTGGTCCCTGGACAGAACTCTTATATTAAGTTTAATTCACCCAGGGCTCAGGGACCATTGTGGAAGAGAGGGCAGAAAGATTGCAAGAGCCAGTGAGGAGGTGTGTGCATGACCGCATGGCAATAGAATCCTATAAGCTCCTGGGATGCTGCACAGATGGACCCACAGCAATGGTGTCGGCATGCTCAAGACCCATGCAAACTCAAGCAGACAAATCCCAGCATGCAACTGGGGAAATGGGCAGCAGACTCCAACCTTTGTTGAAGAAATACTGGCAGCTGATCACCGTTGGATGAGGATGAGTTAGTCTTCCTAAAGTGAAGGACTCTGGGTGGACTGACTAGATCTCATTGGATTAACATGCACTGAGGTCATCTGAGGACACTAACTTGACACAATGGACCTTGACACAGATGAAGGAATGTATGGATTCCAGCTGAGAGGAATGGGAGGCGCAGGTGGAGGAAAGGAGCATAGAGACGATTAAAAGTGATTGAGATGTTCTATATGAAACACACCAAGTTAAGACAGAACAATAACCACAACAAAAGTAGAGAAATTTAGAGAAGATAAATGGAGAAAATATACATCAAATACAGGTTACCAGGCTTCTTGTGTAAAAGTAGATACTTTTATAGAGATATATATCAATAAGAGTTCTTGATGGCAAAATGGTCAAAGCACCAGAGAGGGAAGAACAATGACCAAGGGACACTGGAAAATATGCTTAACTTCATGGCCAATCAGAGAGGCAAAAATTACAACATGAGATCATCTTTAGCCAATGAGACTGGAGAAACAGAAAATGTTGGTAACCAGGGGAAGAGGTCATAGAAAAAGAAAATATGGGTATCCTGATTTGATGAGGGTATATGGAAACGGACATGCTCAGACACTCCAGCTGGATTGTAAAGAGGTGGTTTGCTGTTAAGAAAACAAATTGACAGCGTCAAATTTTAATATGATGCAATAATTCTACAGCTGGTAACTGGAAATACTCAGAAAATGCATAAAATATATAAACACCATCATTAAAGCATTGTTTTCAAATGCAAAAATAAGATCCACCAGCAGACATGATCAAATACGCTGTTTTAGTTGCTTTACTACCTTGCTTGCGCTAGTAGCGAATGGCTTTTAGAGAGAAATACATCTTTGCAATGGCAATGGAGAAACATCAGTAAGGAAAATTATCAACTGGAAAATGTCGTGGAGCGGAATAAGTTGTCAGTCCCAAAATTCTTTCTTCCTCGTGTCAACAGCTCTGAAACGTGTACAACCAAGAATATTTAATATGTCCATTAGGCAGCAATTTCTTCTTAGCAGAACATTAAATGACGGCATGCCTTACAACTGATGCATCTGAGGTTTGATGAAGCAGTCATGCTCTGACCCCATTTTATTTAGTCATAGAACAAACAGAATGAGCCACTGGATCCTTAACTGATGCCTTCTTGAATACTGGCGTGGAGACGGTGGAGTGCTAAGAGCAGCCTCATCTTTACATCGTTGGGCCTGGCTCAGCCACTCATTTCCAGGGACTTCGCAGGCATCAGTCAGAAGATCTGCGTGTCATCAGCACTTCCCTGAGAACAACGTGGAGACTTTTGTGCCTACAGAAAATAGTATGATGTAAAACATGTCCCAGCTAAGACCGAATGGGGATGGAGGGCTTGGGGCTGCAAGAAAGCAGGAAGCCACCCTCCAGAGGCTTGCTGTTTGCATGGTGGGTGGACTGAGTGCCAAGTACTGCTAAGTGCAGAATGAGGCACCAAGCTTTCATGATGTACAACGTGCCTCTGCAGAGTCACACTATCAACGAGACTCACCAAAAACAGAAACACAAATGACTAGAGACCCAAAGCTTATCTATCTTTCTGAATCCCATCAGTCCTAGGGTTCTTGATCAGTCTTGAAGGGGAAGAGTCCCTTCTTTTACCCCCTCCCCCGGTAACAGGAATATCAGCCCATGTGATGATGGTGCATAACAACTGGAGGAGCATTATTGAAGGGAATGTCCTATCTCCTGTTTCCAAAGGTTCTAGGCCAATTTGTATGAGAGACAGACAGACTAGAAGACAGGGAAGAGGTTAGGTAGAACGTAGGTAGATAGCTGGGAGATCAGTAGTACCATCCCAATGTGTGCATTTGCATAGTTAATATGTATGTACTTAGCTCACCTTAGCCCAGAGTTCAACTGGGTTCAGGAGGAATTAAGACCAGAACCCTGGTAGATGTAGTTGCCTCCAGATTTTATGCAATGGCCTCAGCATGGCCTTGAATAAATTGCTGTCTGGGAATTGGTCATGTAACATCTCAAAGAGCGGATAGAACTTGTCTGAGAAGAGTCATTTCACCCTAGGGACAAAGAGTCCCATGGTCACAGCCTGTTAAGCTGAAGGACCTCCCCCACTCATTCCTTCAGTAAGCTAATCTTGGAAACAATGAAGAGGAAAACAGATCTGACCCTCAGGAAGGCTCAACTCATGGGAGAAATGGTTCTCCACAGAAATAGATGAATCGCACAGTCTAAAACATCTTTCATTGGGAAAGGCAGTGAGAGATGGTCAGGGAAGGACAAAGTGAAACGGGAGACTCTGGAGCAGACAGGAGCAGCAGGCATCCCTGGGGATGTGACAGCACCGAGCTCTAGAGAAAGAGGAGATGTCCCAGGGCCAGAGAAGAGGGCAAAAAGATCTAGACCCAGAGTGTGCAAGGCCTGGGTTTGAAGAGGTTCTGAGTACTGGAAGCCTGAAAGAAGACCTCTACAGCTCAGGAGTCAGAGGGGAGGCTTTCAGGAGAGGATGGGGTACAGGAGGAAAGCAGTAGGCTGTTTGCTTTACCAGACAGGTCAAAGTAGATTCCACTGCAGGAGAAAAGGAAAGAGATCTACAAGCCCGGTATCTGCAACGCGCTTCATCGCAGATCAAGACGTCTCGCCCCAGACGACTTGTGTTACCAGTCATGCATGTGCTGGCCCAAGCCTGGAGCCCACAGACCTCTGTGTCTTTCTTCTGTCTCTCAGCCCCTTGTCAGTCCTCAAGACTTGACTTTTAGCTGGCCTTCCTTCATCACTGTAGCTCGTCCTCGTCAGTGACAGCCACCATCGACCTGCACCTCAGGTCAGCACTGGCAGTGGCTTCCGTCCCTTTATGCCACCTCAGTACTTCTTCCTTCTCCTGAACAGTGTCCAGAGAGATTTCTCCAAGATATTAATCTAAATATCAGTCTCTTCATTCAAAATCTGAGGGTTTTAGCCATTTCTCCGTAGTAAGGTCTGGCGCTCTTAGCAGCTCTCACGATCCTTCCTGGTTCCTGCCCTACCTTTCTGAGCCTCTGCCATTGCAGCCGCCTCTTCCAGTCTCACGGACACCCTCTAAATGGTGCGCTCAGCAACAGACTTTTCTGTCACATCCCTGAACATGGCACGCCCGAGACAGACTAAGCTGAAGATCCTTTGTCTCTACCATCACCGTCCAGTCCCTCGGGTGATAGACAGGAGCACACTCTCCCTCGGCCTTCTTGGTGCCGCTCTCTCCCTCTGCTGAAACTCCTGCCCTCTATCCCTGACTGAAGCGAGTTGCCTGTGATTCACAGCATCCCGTGATTGATGGCGTGGAACATGTGTACAGACACCCCCTCTGCTTCCAGATTTTCTTTCCCTTTTGGCTGGTTGGCTTCTTGGTTGCTCCCGAGAGCCCTCAGCACACTTGGACTTTGAGAGCTAATGAACATACTGTCACCCCAAAGCACGAGTCCAATCTGAGAGCAAAGACTGCAGTGGGCAGTGACTCGAGCTTTTCTCTTCTGTGCTTTTTCTGAAAAAATTACCTGAGACACACTCTAACAGAATGAAGATGTCCGACCGAGAAAGAGGAAGACATGGAATAAGTAGGTGAAAAACTAGAATTATATTAATGACCAGCCAGAAGCAGTGCAGCTGGCTTAGAATGAGACTGGTTCAAATTAGGATAGGGACTTGAGAGTCACAGGGGAGAGGTCTGAAAAACAAAAACAGGCTCGCACGTTTATTCTGCAGAACAAGGAGAAGGCAGAAAAATATTTGTGACATGATAATAAAATGATGATATTTTTCACATTCTAAGAAAACAGAAATCAAATAGAAGCTCCAAGAGAAGAAAAAAATAAACAAAAGGAAAACAATTGAAAATAAAATCAAAAGATATTAAAATATGACAAGACTGTAAAGAATCGATAAATTTCAAAAGAAGCTCATATATTTTAGAAAAATATATACTGTGCAAACACTAACCAAAAGAAAGGCGGTATTATGATTCTAATATCAGGGAAACTGGAAGAGAAAAGAAATGGTTTTAAAAGACTCCTTTTAGTTCAATATGGTGGTGCATACCTATAATCCAAGAACTCAGGAGACAGAGGCAAAAGGATTGTGAGCTTGAGGCACTCTGAGCCACCCAGAGTTCTAGGCTACCCTGGGCTACAGAGTAAGACTCTATCTCAAAAGAGAAAAAAGAGAATCCCCTCCATACTGCGAAGTCATTACCTTGGAAGTGATGTGAGTCCGTATAAGGAAGGAAACAAGCTGAGGGAGGCAAGCTGTTTTGTACGCTGCTGACTCCTGAAACAGCACCTAAAGTAGGGGGAGTCGGTCACTAAGTTCTGAATGACTTCACGCTAGCAGGGAGGGAAGTGTGCTTCTACCACCTTAGAAGCATCCAGAATTCACGAATTATGACAATGTAAGAGTTGTTTCCACTGAGGTTACCACTGAGAACCAACATATAGACCTAACAGAGAGGTTGGAAAGATGGTTCTAAAGAAGAGAATAAACTCCACAGTGACAAAGCAGAAGACAGCCGGTTGAAGGTAGGAGGCTGACGTTATCTTCATCTGGGCAGCCAAGTTGCTGTCTGAAAGACAGAAAGCAAGAGTAGAGATTTGAAGGAGACCTTAGCAGGTGCAAAGGTGGACAGTGGAAGGACTCGGGGCACCCCAGAGCCGCTGTCAGACCTCCAGGTTTCATACAAGTCCTGGGTGATCTTATCCCGAGTCACGACTTGAAACCCCATAAGTACTGACAGCACCCAAGCATGCAGCACCAGCAGGGTGAGCGCCCAGCTCTTCCCAACTTCTACTGAACATTTCTGCTTAGAGGTTAACTACACGCTTCAAGTTTAACAATTCCAAACCCCAACTTTCAAATTGTGTATGTAGCCATGCCCACAGAACAGGGTCTCCCCTTACCCAGTCAATCAGTGCTAGCTTCAGGCTGTGGCAGTTGGAAACTTCGACAAGGTCTTTAATTTCTTTTTCTCTCACATCCTGTGTCTGACTGATTAGGTGCTAGTATGCAAAATATATCAAGAAACCAGAACTTTCTACCTTGCCAGACAGCTCTGGTTGAGCCATGTTTCTGCCACCAGACCTTCGTGCTGCTCTTGGCTGTTCTTCTAACCTCCTGCACCGCACATGTTCAGCACAACAGCTAGGTTGATCTGGTACAGGTGGGTCTGGAGTGTTAAAGACTTAGTGCCTGGTTGATGGTGTTGGGAGGTGGAACCTTTAAGAGGTGGGGCCTGGTGCCAGGAGCAAAGTCATTGAGACTGCCCCCTTGTGAAGGACTTGGGGACCCAGCCCCTTGCTGTCCCTTTCAACTTCTAGTTTTCATCACAAGAGCGGACTCACTCTGTCAAGCTTTCTCTGCCATGATGTGCTGCTTGCTATGGGCCCAAAGCAACAGGGTCTCGCAACCAACCGCGGACTGGAGTTGGTTCTTTCCTTCTACCATGTGGGGCCAGGAAATGCAATCCAGGTCTTCAGGCATGGAGGGAAGCACCTTCACCCACTGAGCCATCCCACTGGCCTTGTTTTCTTTCTTGACATTGCCCACCACCTACCATGTGATAAATCTACCTGTGCATTTATTATCTGTCTTCAGCAGGACAAAAGTCCAAGGGTGATAGAAGCATCTTTTTTTTCACTACTGATATGTCCCCAGGATTCAGAAGAACAGCTCATCTATTGAAGGTATTCAAGAAATATTTCCAGAGTAATATAAGAAACATAACAATGAAATGTCAAAAATCCGGAGCTGAGGAGATGACTCAGAGTGGGGCAAAGTGCTTGCTTTGCACGATAAAGATGAGTTCAGACCCCAAACTCCCACATGAAAAGCCAGGCCTGGTGATAGGCACTTGTAACTCCAGCACAGCCCAGGGTGGGGACTGAGGTAGATACCTGGAGCTCACCGGCCAGGCCTGGCTGAATTGGTGACCCCGGGTCCAGTGGAAAGATATGTCTCAAGCAAGGTAGAGAGTTATAGAAGACATCTGATGTTGACCTCTGGCTTCCATGTGTGCACCTAACCATCACATACCATGCATACACACACACACACACACACATCTACCACACAAAAATGTACACACACACACACGCACACAGAGACACACATAGCATACAAACACATACCACACACATATACTACACACACATGCACACAGAGAGACAGAGAAACACACATATGTAGCACGCATAGACACACAAACAAACAAGAAAATAGAGAAAGTCGGTAAGGAATTGAGGATGCTACCTAAATTAGCAAAAGCACCATTCTTTTCCTTTTATTTGCTTGCTTTTGTGTCTGTGATTATGTTCGTTTGAGATAAGGTCTTTCTGTGTATTCCAGGCTAGTTTCAAACTCCTGAGTGCTGAGGTCACAGGCGTGTGCCATCTCACCCAGCTAAAGCACCATTCTTAAGGCAAGAGGTCAGCAGATAATACTGTTCCTTACCAAAATATCTAGCAAACAAATTAATATTGAGAAATGATTAAAAGCAGTTGCTTCTAGAGTGGGGGGTCGTTGCTCTTCTTAAAAGCCTCTGTGCAGTATTTTATTTTTTAATACATGTTCTTGTACCTTGATTACATTTTTTTAATTTCATTTTTGAACCACCCTTCCTGAATCTCTTCCAAGTGAAATTATTTGTGCCTACCTCCATCTGATTTCTGAGCCTGTATTACTGTTTCTCTGCCCTGTTTTCATGCAGGAAGAAGAAATCCACGATTTTGAAATCAGACCACCTGGGTCTGGAAGCTTGCCCAATCATTTACTACCATTTCCAATCTGAGCAACTTTCTAACCTAGTCCATGACCTGCAAAGTAGGATCATAATGTTGCCTAACTTACAGGACTAGTGTTCAAATAGAGAATATGTTGAACACTTTGAGTGGGATCAGTATTTTTTAATATGAATAAACATTTGCTATAATGTTTATCTCTCTATTCCATTTGCTGTCTCTATACTGAAAATTCCTGGAAGACGGGAACCATTTCCAACTCCCCTTTGTAAGTACAGGACATCAGTGAGAGCTTTGCAAGTACTAATTGTCATTATCACGTAGCTCACTTCTCTGTGTCTGACAGGTCCAAATCATAGACTTTCTGAAGGCAAGTACCATGCGTCATTCATCGCACAAGAGTCCTAACTGCATTCACTGCTCTTGGACATCCGTGAAAAATATACCACGGGCTGAGGCGATGGCTCAGCTGATTAAGTGCTTGATGCACAAGCATGGAGGTCTAAATTTGATTCTCTGACACTCACGTGATAGGCACAGGGACAGGCCCTGTCATCACAGTGCAGGGGAAAGTGGATCTGCAGGACTCGTGTGCCAGCCAGTCCAGCCAAATTGGTGAGCTCCAGGTCCAGTAAGGGACCCCATCTCAAACAATATGGTAGAGAGTGATCGATGCAGACATATAGCATTCATCTCTGGTTGACATACATGTGCATACACACACAAACACACACAGAGAAACACAAATATGGAACCCAGTTATTTCTCTGAGTTTACATAGCCCAGTCTGAACCTCATAGCACATGCAATTAAGAGCGCTTCAACCTCTGTACACAACCTCTGTACACACACGCACTATAACACAAGGTGAAGTATTATAACCAGCAAACATTCAAGGCATCTCTATCTCCATCTCTACATCTCTTAAAATATCCCACATCAGCAGAAAGTCTCTGAAATTCACCTGTTCTCAACTCTTACCTCCTCAAAGCCCCCCAGATCCTTCTGTTCTTCCACAGCTTTCTTACCCCATCCCCCAGCCTCAGGGCTTCAGTCTATGAATGGTGATCATAAAATGCAGAGAATATAGAATTACCACACGCCAGGTGCTGCTCCCACATATTTACCAGCCCACTATGCCTTCACCATCACATAGCGTGAAGACGGTGGATGTCACTGTTCATGAGGACACAGAGGGGTAAAGAAGACGTTTTCCAGAGGTAAGAGGTCACCCAGCTAGCCAGTGATGGAAGTGGCTGTGGACCTGGGTTCTTATCTGCTACACAGCCTGGTCCAGAAAGTTCTAGGGTTTCTTTCCTGTTCTTTAAGCGACACCCATCATCTAGAATTTCTACAGTCGAGACGAGCCTGAGAACCACCCCTAGATGAAAACACGTCCCATGTTAGAACCTGGGAAGAGGGAAGAGTGCAAACTCCCGCAGCGACCACTTCCTGGAAAGAGGTGTCAGTGTGCACCTTAGTGCAAACAAGGGAGCAAAACGCATGCAGGCAAATGTGTTTCTAGAAATTGTGGAAGGTACATATTGAAACCAAGTCCTTGCTGGCTGAGCGCATCCCCAGCCAGCTGCAGGCATTCCATCTGGAGGGCCATGCTGCACAGCTGCCATCATCCCTGTGAAAAGTCCCTCTAGCACCTTCAAGATGAGACCTACAGATCTGGGGCGATGGCTGCGTGAAAACCTGAGTTCAGTGTGCAGAGCCGTGTGGAAAGCTGGGTATGGTGGCTCATGCTTATGATCCCAGGCCTGGGGAAGCAGAGACAGGCCAATCCCTGGGACTCACTGGCAGGCCGGCCCAGCCAGCCTACTTGACAAGCTTCAGGTCCCAGAAAGACGATTCGATCTCAAAAATAAAGTGGATCATTTCTAAGGAATAACACCCAAGGTTGACCTCTGACCTTTACATGAACCCCCCCACTCACATTCACACCACACACACACTGACACACAGGCACACACAAAGGGCACCTGCTGTCTGCTACCACCAGTAACCTCTGTTCCGCAGGCACAGCTCTACAGTCAGCTCTGTGGTCAGCAGTGTTTAACAAGCATCCGCGTTCACTGGTGTGTTTCATCTCCTTACTTTGACTGAAGATAATGCCCATCATTAGGTCACATTATATGAGAAAAGTGAAGGTGTTTACAGATATAATTAAAGTTCTTAAGCAGCCGATGATGAGTTAACCAAAACAGATACTATCCTGAGTGTTCCTGGCCTGACTGCATAAGCAGGGAAAAAAAGAGACCCTCAGAGGCCTTAAAAAGCAAATATGTTGGGAACTGTGTAAGGATAAGGCCACATGCAAGGGGTCAAGGAGCATCCTCCAAGCATTTAAAGTGGTCCCTCATCATCCGCAACACAGAAACAGAGACTCCAGTCCTACAGCCACAAGGAACAGAATTCTGCCAACAGCTGGATAACTTGACCGAGAACGGAGAGCCTTCTGTAAGAGCATAGTCCTGGAGGATACCTTGACACTGAGCAAGGGGCTCAGACTTTGGCCCTTGAGAACATTGTTCTTTTAGGCAACTAAATTCATGCTAACTTGTTACAAAGACATAGGAAAGTAATATGAACCACAGTGTCAATAGCATTGTCCATTGGGCATTGGGGGGACTAGGGGTTCCAGCTCAGGGACACTCAGCCCAGGAAACAGCAACACGACCCAGGAGGGGACTTCCATCCAAGACATGAGGTGGTGTTGTGATCTGGATATAAAATGTCCCCAAGGCTCATTTGTTGAAGGTGTGGTTCCCAGCAGGCAGAGGTGTAGTGACTGGGTATTTGATGAGTTCTAGCTGCGAGGGCTATTAGGAGAAGTCTAGCTGGAGGGAGTGGGTTAGTCCAGATCCCTCCCCCCTCTCTCTGGCCCTCTGCTTCCCAGCTGCCATGCAATGAACAACTTTCCTCTGCCAAACCCTTCTGCCAGAAAGGATCTGCTCTGCCATGGGCCTGAACCAAATGGAGCCAGTCAATAGTCAGCTTAAACTTCTGAAGTTTTGAGCCAAACTAAATCTTTCCTCCTGTAAATTGTTTGAATCTCTTGTCATGTGGATGTAGATGAAAAGCTGACCAGTGCTCATGGTATGAGTCTAAGGGAAGGCACTTGGACATGCTATAGGCTAGAGTTACCCAGCCCTTCAAAGAAATGAAGGTGAAGAGGAGATTCAAGCATGGAGCAGAATCTCAGTATGTTAGCAGAGCATTAGCACAACGGGTTGGGTGGAAGCTAGTCAGAATCACAGCAAGAGAAACCTGCCCTGTACTTAGCTGCTACAGAAGCTGAAGGAAGCAAGGTCTGGGTTCAAATCCATACTCCTGTCTCATATTCTGAGCTCCAGAACATATTAATTGAAGCTCAGATTGGGCGTGTCTGATTCAGACTTCAATCACTTCTACCACCAGAGAGCTCTGAAAATTAGAGAATATATCTTAGTACAAAGCCAGGTGTTCAACAGACATACTGTAAGTGGTAGTTATTACTATACAATAGCAAAATAATATGTATTTATTCTCTATGGTTGTGTAACAATTTTATCAAACATGTAGTGGTTTAAAGTAACAAAAATTCATTACCCCATAGTTCTTTGGGGCAGAAGTTACGATGTGAGCTTGCTGGGTCCTCCCATGTTATTTGCCATTTACTTATTTTTATTTTATGTGCATGAGTGTTTTGCCTGCTTGTATCTAAGAGCACTACATACAAGAAATGCCCACAGAGGCCAGAAGAGGACATCAAATTCCCTGGAACTGGAGTTACAGATGGTTGTGCGCTGCTCTGTGAGTGCTGGAAATCAAACCTGGGTCCACTGCAAGAGCATCAGTACTCCTAACTGCTGAGCCATCTCTCTAGTCCTGGCCTAGCCCATTTGAAACTGGGAAAGGTTCCCTCCCTCGTAGGATACAGAAATCAGCCCCAGTCATGGAAGCAGAAATTGTTATTTCAAAGATTGTGTCCCTCTAAACAGGAAGGATACAGGAGGTAGAGAAGGGAGACTGAGTGGCCCTCATTGAACATGACATCAGAGAAAGGACCAGGAGGGGTGACAGAGCCTGAGTCAGCTGCCCTTCCACAGCTCTCCATGTGTCTTTAGCGGAGGTCTCTAATGGAGTAGACTGATTCCTCAGCAAACAGAGCATTTCGACATATCACCCAGGTATGGTTATTTGTCACTGTGATGTTTTAACATAGCCTCTTCCAAACCTAACTTCCCTACCCAAGGGAACATTCTAGGTGGTCAATGTGCACCTTCAGATACCGAATGCCTTCATGTACATATTCTTCCTCCAGAGTCAGAGAGGGGAATATATCACCCAGTCCAAGCACAGAGTCTCTCTCATCACCGCAGTGCTGAGCCTACGCTTCATGAGTCCTGACTAGCTCATGGTTTCATCAGCTCACTGTCCTGATTCTGCCATGTGCATCACCCAAGACAAGAGCTCCAACTTGCCAGTCTGACAACCAGCACATCAAGCTGGAGCACAAATCACCCCCAGGAGACTACTGATCTTTCTCCAGGGACACATCCATAAACCTCACTAGTGATAAGATTTAGGCATCTTTCTGGGGACTCTTGGATCCTCGTCCAGAATGCTGTCTGTTCCACCATTTTCTATAGTGATCCCTTGGTCACTGCCATAAAGTTTTGCCCTGTCCTTGGGAAATCTGCTCGTGTCTGAAAGTTCTTCAAATCACAGAAGATCCCCAAGTGCTGAGGACATTCAGAATGCGAGCATTTCTCTCAGTCTTGTCCAGGAGGCAACTGTTTGAGAGCGTAGCTGGTGCTCCAGAGGGTCCACTTTAGTTTTGTAGCTGCTGCTGCCCTCTTGAAACCCTCAACAGTTTAGGGGGCTGGGGACATTGCTCAATGGGAAGAGCACCTATCCAGCATGCACGAAGCCCTGGGTTTGGCCCCAGCACCATTGTAAACTGGGTGTGGTGGTACATACTGTGTTCTCGCTATCTGGGAAGTAGAACCAGGAGGACCAGAAGGTCTAGGCCATCATTGTCTACAAAGTGAGTTTGAGGCTAGCCTGGGCTACATGAGACCCTAGTTTTTAAAAAAGAGGAGAAAGGACAAGTGGGACCCTCATTAAACTACAAAGATTCTGTACAGCAAAGGAAACAACCAAGGCAGAGAACCCAGCTTTATCCAAGGAGCTATTGGCAGTGATCACAGCTGGGTGAGGGAGAGTTGATCTTTAAGGGAGTAATCTTCTTTAAGGTAGGTTGAACAGGCTCCAGTGGATGAACTCACATCAAGGGACATCTGGGGACACAAACTGACTTGATACACCTTAACATATATGACAGAGTCGATGAAATCCATCGGGGTCTATGGAGGTACAGACAGGGAAGGGGGTCTAAATATGATTACGATGCATTGTATGAAATGCACAGAAATTCAATAAAATATAGTGATAGAAAGGGAGAAAGGAAAGAGGAGAAAAGTTTTGAACAAGGGGCTATAATATCCCCATTTGGGACTGAGCCATGCAAATGGTTCAATGGACTTTAAGGGGCATTTGTGGAGTAGAGGAAAACTGTAGCCTGCTTTCTTACCTGCTAAGCAAACCCCAGGCATTTGTTCTCATTTAGCATGTCAGTATCACCCTCAGTGAAGCGAGGTAGATCTGTTAGCCTATGAACTGCTGAAAGGCGCCTAGATGAAGGTGGCATCCATAGGAGTAGTTGACCCCCTCCACACTAAACTCTACCCACAATCCCTTCCCCACTGGAGCTGTGTCGTAGAATTCTCCTCCAGTGCATCTTGGCATGGTGACTCCTTCCTCGCCTCCTATGCTCATCTGTGTTTGTTAAATATTATTTGGCACCAAGTAAGCTCTTTCAAACAAGAGACTTGGATTCTGAGAGCTGGTGGTGAGCTCGTGAGTTGTGCAGGAACTGCGCTGTGCTGGCTCTGCGGTTCTCCCTGGCCAGATCCTTGCCCACCCATAGCACTGCACGTACAGATACACACATACATAACTTAAATAAATACATCTTTAAAAAGAAAAAGAAAGAAAGCCTGGTAATTTACCTAGACTTCAAAGTGCAGGCTCTGAAGGAGGCTAAACTAAAGCTGTTAAATGCTTCCTCCTTTTCTAGTCTTCTTCCCTTGCACGCCAACCAGAGCCTTCCCCCAGCACGTGGCCATCAGCCAAAATCCGAGGGAACCCTGATCTTTAAATGTCAGCACCCCTAAAGAAATGACTGTTTGTGGAGGAGCAGGGCAGGGGATAGGAGGCGAGGAGGGCTGTCCTCTCCTCCTTCAGTGAACAGCCATCCTGACCCACAGCCATTTTCCAGGAACTCGGGGCTGCGAAGAGGATGAATTTCTTATTGAGAACCGTAAGGTCCAGGGTTGCAGTAACCCTGACAGTGCGGTGGTGAGCACATGGACAGCTTTTGATTTCTTAGGAGCTTGCTAATCCTGACCCTGTGGGGATCATGTTGCCACCCCCACTCCCCAAGGTAAACAAGGCTACCCATTTTATAGAAGGGGTAGCTCGGTCTAACAAATGCTCATGCAGACTCATCTGTGGATAGCACTTTTGGAGGCAGTTCACACTCCTGATTCCGATTAAAACCTCCTAGTTCTCTTGGTTATAGCCAGGTGGGGGGCATTTGCTCAGCTCCCTGAGTTCGGCCCCAGCTCCAGAAGAGAGAAAAGAAATCTTGATTCTCACAGCAAAGTATAAACCAGCAGTCTTTCCTGCTTTGCCTGCCGGACACTGGCCATCACTTTCTCTTCCAGTATTGGCACGGGCCTGCTTCCAACCGGAATGAGCACCGTTGTAAAAGAAGTGTAAGGTGATTTGCATAGCAAGGGGAAGAGTTTTCGAGGATGGACAAAAAGAGATGGGTTAGGGAGGTGAGGCTCGGAAGAGCAGAGGCCCTGAGTGAAAAGAAAGCGGGGGAGGTGTGTTCCCAATTCTAGAGCTGCTGGAAAATGGGAAAGTTATTGCTGTACACAGACCCTCTCGAAGCGCCTGCCTTCCAAAATCTCGACTGCACTCTCCACAGTTACTTGTGTATGGCAGGAGCAGCATCTTTGTATTATATGAACAGTCTGCTTCATAATCAAATACCATCTGTCGCTACATCTGAACTTGTTTTCAACATCTGTGCGTTCTGGTCTTAACAAAGCTTTAAAAACTAATTCAAAAACTTTCACAGATCACTGACTAAATATGTACATTGACCATCTTTCCATGCTGGTGTGCGATGTTTCTCCTATAGGTGCATCCTTCTGCCCGGGAAGAATTAAAACAACACACTTGGAGGCTTTATTAAGCTCATTTCCTAATGGCCTCGGGTAGCCAAGTGCAAGAGAGGGACACTTGCTCAAGCACTGAGGACCCATCACATTCTTTCTTGGTGCCAATACGGTCCCTTTCTGCCAATGAGAAACCTGTAAGTTGATCATCTACCATACCCCAATTACTCAAAATGACACTACAGACGAAACGGCAACCAAGGGGAGAATCAACTGTATGGCTCGTACGCGGCTAAAGTGTGTCTGAACAAATGGCGGAGTGAAGCTGGAGAGCTCTCAGGAGGATGAGGACGCTGTTACTTTGCACATGCTTCAGAAATGTGAAGTACATCTTTACAGAACTTTTGGCCAACCCCCTGGCAGATGTTGACCGCTTTTGCTTATGTATACATCAGTTGCAGAACACTAAAACAGAGATTGGAAATTTTAATTTAGTCGAGGCAGTTGGGCTAAAATGATGGCTTTTGTGGAAACCATTAAATAGAGCTGCTTAATGAAGTACAGTACAGGCTGGCAAACAGAGCCCTGGTGGGAGGCTGCCGCTTCCAAGCAGGAGAGAGGGAAGGCAGAGCCACCATGTGGGCCTCAGAGTGCAGGCACATGGCGCTCTAAACAGGGCTGGGGTGGGGGGATTGGAGAGGCGGATGGGCAGGGAAACATGAGCTGAGAGGCATCTGTGCCCAACACTGGTGGAATCTGTGCACACGTGCGCATGTGTGTGTGCATGAGTCCATGTGCATATGTGTGCATATGTGCATGTGTGTGTGTGTGTGCATGTGTTTGCATGTGTCTGTGTTCTGGGGCAAGTGAGGTATTATTTCAGAAGCATCTCAAGTTTCCGCTGCACACTGGTAAGGACCAGCAGGCCAGCGAGACATGGTGTGGTGGGCAGGGGCACCGCCCTTGAAGGAGATGTGAGCTGGGATCCTGCCAAAGGAGAAGTGGTGGCCAGAGGTGGGAGGGGCCACGCTAATGAGTGTAATAACGGATTCACTGATGGCACACACTTGCCCTTTTCCAGCTGCTTGATGGCAAGTAGTCATTAGGTGGCCCAGGCCTATCCTCCTTGCCCACACAGGGTCAGAGGAGGCAAAAGGCAAGGGAACCTCGGTATTGATGGATACCCACTTTAGTGTGATGCGGCCGACTGGTAATTGTTTAGAGGACTGGATATTGATCCCAGCACAGTGTCAGCTTATTAAAGGCTTCTAGGCTGTGCACCCTCCACTTTCTCCTGTCCAGTGGTGACGTGTACCATGAGAGTTAATACTCTAGTACTTGTACATATCTAAAAATTACAAATACTGCATCTTAATGAGCATGGTTATTATTAGGGTAGAACCATTCACAGTGCATCAACAGGTGAAATTATACTCAGTAAACAGCTGTGACTGTCATGTATTACAGCATGCAGAGTGACATCCAGCCTGTCATATACCTCTGTCCATACCAAAAGGGGAAGATAGACAGCAGGTGAAACCCACCACGGCCTGCTCAAATCCCTGGAGACCCTCGGGCTCATTCCCAATTTGAACCGTTCAGGCTTTAGGACACCCTGGTCACCTTCTGGTCTGGCTATGAGTGACTGGGCAGGATCCAAGAAAGACCACTGGGCTTTAGGATACAGCCAAGGAAACCCAGCACAGAGGGGTATACACATGCGTGTGTGTGTACATGATGTGGTGTGTGGGCATGTATGTGAGTGTATGGTGTGGGGTGTGTGTGGTATGTGTGATAGATGTGATGTGTGTATGTGGTGGGGTGTATATGTGAGTGTAAATGTGTATATACGATGTGGTATGTATGTGGTATGTGTGCTGGTGTGATGTGTGGTTTGTATTTGGAGTGTATGTGTGTGTGTGAATGTGGGGGGGAAGTGGGTGTGTGTGCAGATGTACATACACCTGGAGGCCAGAGGTCAACCTTGGGTGTGGTTCCTTAGGCACTTTCCGCCTTGTGTTTTGAGTCAGGGTCTCACTAGCCTAGAACTCATCACTCAGCTAGGTCGGCTGCAGTAAGCCCCAGGAACCCACCGTCTCCGCCTCCCCAGCACTAGGACTGCATGCATGCTCTGGCCACTCCTTGCCTTATTCGTGCCTTCTCATGCTCGTGCACTCTATGAGCACCCAAGAGGTGTTACTGAACCTCAGATACTTCTGAATTCCAGTCACTTTACAAGATGTCCAGTCTCAGTTTCTCCCTGCCCAGTGATGTCAGGAATAATTCTGACCAGAAAACCAGAGACCTTTCCAGAAAGCCTGAGCTCACAGTTTACAAAGATGCATTCCGCTTCCCCTCTGTGTTGCTGCTTTCAAAGATGGTTTCATTCAGGTCTCTAAATTGGAATGCTGTCTGTTCATAGGGTTTCAGAAAGGTTTGCCTTAAAAGGTTGTGCTAGAATGACATTCCCAGAGGAAGACATCGCCCACCCAGAAAGTTCCACTGCATTGGCACATCCACTCTGACAGGCTTTCACCAGAAACCTGGTTTAGGTTGTCTTCATTGACTAGAAGTAATTGTCCTTTGATTAAAATCATACTGGCTTTTAAAATAAGAGTTTTATTAATTTCTTTTTGAAAATTTCACACACTGTATCTTGATCATATCCACACAGCAGTCACGGCAGCGAATATAAGACCTGCTTAAGCCCAGGCCATACAGTTTTTTTTTTTTTTAATCATTTTAATCTGAGAATGAGAGCAGGAGAACTGACTTTTAAGTGCAAAGCAATCTCTTTTGGACAGTGCTTATAAATAACTAGTGAGCTACTTACTAGATCCAACAGTCATTCTGTGGCTAGTCCCAGGCCCCACATTCCTGACTCATCCCAGCATCAGCGTCTACTGGACCACTCGGTGCATCTGAAATCATCCCTGGGACTTTAAGTGCAGGTTCCCTGTCCCCAGAACACCAACCTTCCTGTTGAGACCCTAAGCTGTTGGTAAGCGCGATGACAGGTCTGAGAGAAATGTTGTGATGTCTCCGGAAGACAGACGTGGAGGGCAACTGTGGTGGGTGGAGGTGTGAGGAGAAAATTTTGTTTGGTTTGAAGTCTTCTGTTGAATAAAGTGACATGGGAGGCGGGGGCTTTCCTTGAGAAAGAACAAAACGAAAGAAAGAAAGAAAGAAAGAAAGAAAGAAAGAAAGAAAGAAAGAAAGAAAGAAAGAAAGAAAGAAAGAGAGAGAGAGAGAAAGAAAGAAAGAGAGAGAGAAAGAGAGAGAGAAAGGAGGGAGGGAGGGAGGGACAGAGGAAGGGAGGGAGGGAGAGCGGGGGAGGAGGGAAGGAAGGAAGGAATTAGTTGATATTTGCCTGAAACTGATGAGATGACAATGGCAAGTTTCCTCAGACTGGCTTGGTTTTCAGGTATAACCGTGACCCTCGCCTTCAAACACACAAAAGAGAAGTCCAGTCTATCCTCAGCATTATCATCTAGTGATGGGAATATGCTTGTGGCCTTCAGGGACAGGCTCCGACTCCTAACCCTTCAGGTGAACCTGGCAGAAGCCCAGGCCTAAAGCCTGAAAGCTGTACGTTCTAGGAAAAATTCCCAACCTCTTCATGTTGAGCACTCTGTGACATTCATTCTGTACCCAGATGTTCCGTGGACACAGGGGGCACTGGCCCCTTGAAATCACCCCGTAAACTTAAGATGTTCTTCACCCCAAAACTGGTAACCACAGCTCAGGAGGGTGAAAATTCTAGCAGTTGGTTTTAAGTCCTATTAAACTAATTCTTTCTAATAAAAGAACTATATTGACTTATGATAGTGAAACATGCAAAAGTCACTTCAATTTAAGTAAGAAATATTTGAATTCTATTCAGATAAATGGAGAAATAAGTTGAACTTCATTACAGTGACAGTCTTGGTAGGAGATGGCCAGGGAGATCTGGAAAAGAGAAGCCATCCCAGTATCATATATTAACTGAAAAATTTATATTCTTCTTCTCAAGCATGGACTCTTTCCCTACTGATGTGATCAAGCTTTGACTATTGTTAAATATTCACATTTACTCAGAGAGAGAGAAGCAGGGGATGGGAAAGGGAGGAAAGGAGAGAGAGGGAAGGTTAGATCTAGGATATAAGAGTAAAGAAGAGGAAGAAGCATTTCAGTTAGGTACCATGTGATATTTGTATCTCTTAAACAGAAAACAGCAGATCTACTTTGGAAGCCAAATCATTTGAAGGGCAGGAATAAAATCAGGCCCCAGGTGACTTGACGCTCTCCTAGTTTCCAGTTCATCTCCCTTGCTCAGGATAGAGTGTGGGTAAGTGTTGCTGCTCTTAGAGGTCGGCTAGTGTTTCTGTGAAAAGCCCACCCCTGTACCGTGGGCTTGCTGTTCCTTAGCAATTTGTAAGCATGTTGGGTTAGAGCGTGATGTGCAAACTGTCCGTCCAGCTGCAATTTTCTGTTGCAATGACCAAAATGAAATCAGAGAAGCTCTTGGAATCTAGTTTACAGGGAGCCTAGTAAAAAAAGGAATATTTGTTTGGCATTACTGTTTTTCCTGCCGTCTTTGCTCCTTTTGTCCGTATTTCCTTTAACTTAGAAAAACCAAGATTTCAGTGAATGCCAAAAAATCAAGGTGGATTTTGTCTTAGGGTGTACTGTTGTGACACAGATGGGATGTAAATAGGGTCTTTACAGACTTGCTTTTTACTAGTAGAAACTGACATCAGATCATCCCCTTCCCAGGCAAAAGATCTTTAGCTTTTTATAGGACATATTCTCAATCCTGTCTATTTTCTGTGGGGTCTGTGAGTGTCCTACATTTTATCTGTACAGGTTGACTAGAGGAGCAGGGGGCATTTCTGTGCAAACCATTCTATAAGATGCCCTCCACTGTGTCAGCTGCCCTGACCACTTCAGTGTGCAGCCACAGCTCTTTAGTGAATTCTTCCTTAGCTAAACAGATTCCTCCACTGAATTAAGCAGATCAACTGTGAATTGATTATTCTTCTGTTGCTTTGATTAAACACCGTGACCACGGCAATTTAGAGGAGGAAGAGTTTATTTGGGCTTAAGGCTGCAGAAGGATGAGAGTCCATCACGGTGGGGAACCACCACAGAAGCAGCAGAAGGAGAAGGCAGGGAGTGCACATCCTCAAGCAGGCCCAGGAAAGGTGAGGCTAGGAACTCTCCACGTCTGCCCCCACTCGTGTGCGTCCCCCAGCAAGGCCGCACGCTCTGCGACCTTCCCAAACAGTGCTACCAATTGTCTTCAGCCTCTGGGGACATTTCTCATCCAAACCACCAGAAATTCCCTGTTTTGTTATCTGAAGACAGTGGACTTCAGCAAAGCTGAGCCATATTGAATTAATTAGAGAGGGGTGTCCTAGAGCCATCACTAAATAACAAGAACTTGGATAGAAGAAGTGAAACTTTCGTTAACTTCTTTGAAGTTGACTGTGTCATAGGAATGGGCTGTTCTGCAAAGAGAAAGGTCTCGTTTCATGACTGTGCTGGATAGCTTTGGTTGTCAACTTGACATACCTGGTTCAGACTCTATTGAGGAATTGCCTCCGTGGACTGGGATAGTTTTCTTGATGTCTGTGGGGCATTTTCTTGATTGTTGAGTGATGTGGAAGGGCCCAGTCACTGCGCACAGTACCACCCTGAGTGGTCCTGGGTTATAGAAGAAAGTAGTCTGAACACGAGCGAGGGGAGCAAACCCGTAAGCAGCGTTCCTCCATGGCCTGTGCTTCAGCTCCTGCCTCCAGGTTCCTGCCGAGTTCCTACCTTGGGCTCCCTCAGGGATGAACTGTGCCCTGAGATGTGAGGTAAATGAACCCTTTCCCCCCGAAGTTGGTATTGGTCAGAGGGTTTTGTCACAGTGATTGAAACAAACTAAGACAATAACTCAGTTTTTCCCAAAGTAGAGATGAAAAACCCTTAGGAAAAGATAGTGAATGGCTTCCATTCGGAGCCTCAGTGGCCTGCAGAAGTGCTGTCTGCATGACAGGGAGCCCCAGAGGTGGACTGTGGAAGGAAGCAGTTCACAAACATGGCGGCTCCAAGCCAAAGCTGTCACTCCATCAGCTGTGTAGCTTGCCTTGGCTCTGCTACTTATTCACTTGTGTGTGTGTGTGCACTTGCAGAGGAGAGGGTTGGGTGCACATGTGTGCACTGTGGATACAAGTGTATACATGTGTGTGGACACCATCCAACCTGATTTTTGAGGCAGGGTCTCAAGACCCGGAGCTCGACAACTGGGCCAGGTTGGCCAGCTGGCGAGCCCAGGGATCTGCCTACCTTCTCCCTCCCACAGCTGGCATTACAGCTACATGTTATCACACCTGGCTATTTTTTGTGGGTTGTGGGTATCGAGCTCAGATCTTCTGTCACAAGCACTTGACTGACTAAGCTTTAGCCCCAGCCCCCCAATATTTAAATACTTAGAAGAAAAGGTCAGGAACCTTCTTGAATCTCTGGGGACTTAGAGATCTGACACCATAGCAACTCTTCCTCAGGAATTTACCCAGCATGCCACTGCTTCACCATATTCTGCCCTATTCCTCCAAAAGTAGATGGGGAGGGGGACAAAGAAGAAAACTGGCAGAAAGAGAGGGAGGAAAAGAGGAAAGAAGGAAGGGAGGAGGGGAAGAAGGAGGGCAGGGAGGGGGAAGGGGAGGGAGGGGTAGGGGAGGGAGGGAGGGCGGCAGGGAGGGAGACAAAGAAAAGACAGAAAAACCAGCAACTCACAGATTTCAGGAACTTCCATTTTTTTCTGATTTCAAAGATGGCCCCTCCAGTCCCCTTCTCTGGTACAGAGCCCAAAGCCATTTGAGACATAGTAGAGAGAGAGAGAGAGCGCAACCTTGGCCTTGCTGACAAGACACACTGCGGCACCTGGGGTGCTCCTTGGAGACCTGTGGGCAGGCTAACCTGGCCTTTCTTTGCTGAGCTCGCAAAACCTTGAAGATGAGGTCACATTTGGTCATGACTATAAATAGACATCGGTGACAACTAAAACCAAGAGGGAGCTCTGCCTCCACCTCACAGAGCGACATCTCCGAACAAAGGATGGGAAAGTGTTGTCATCCAATCTCAAGAACAGCCAAAGAGTGGAAGGCAATTCTGTGCCCTCTCTCCCTCACATCCCTTGAACTCTATGATCCGGGCAAGACTTTGCTTGAATCCCAGGACCAGGCTCTGTGAAATTCCCTCTGGCCTGAGATTCTCTGAGAAAAACCACCCATTGCCAACTTACACAATGGTTTCTTCAGAGGAACGGCTTTATATCAAACACCAGCTCTTCACAGAGAGACCTAAGGTGCTGCTGGTCACCCTTCCCATCCTTAGGGTTGCTGACGTCACTATCTTGCTCCCCTCAGTTAACAACTTAGGAATGAACAGAGTGGTCAGCCTCCTCAAGTCTAGCACATCCTCTAAGAAGCAGTCCCAACCACCAGCAAGTAACCCCTGTTCAGTCAAACGTCTGTCTTCCCAGGCGTAGAGAAAGTCCACGCCAGGTGGAGGGCAACGCTGGTCCATGGTGTGGAGTGGAGCTCTCTTTGGGGTCCCCCTTCCACTTCCACAAAAGCCCAGTCTGTCTCGGTCTCTAAACTCTTTCATCCAAAACAGAGTACCTGCAGCGGAACAGAAACAGGAGCCCGAGCCCAGAGTTCTAAATTAATATCAGGATCTGAGCAGAGCCTGCTTGATCAGAAAATTCAAGAACAACTTCTTAAAACTGCCATCTGGCCCAGGGAAACGTGTCACCGCTCAGATTCTGCGTCGCACCTGTGTTTTTCTTTTCACAGATTTCGCACTCTGCCCTCCGCCTTCTCCCTCCCCTCAGCCTCCCCAGCTCTGTCATTTGAGAAGCCTCGTCTTCACTCCTCTTTGTGTTTGATTTTTCATATCATTTGGGGACAGATCACATATTTGTTATGACTTATCCAGTACCCATCCCTCCTCGGACTTGGGAGAAGACTATCGCCTTCCCTCCTGCTCTGATAGAATTTGCCAAGCCCGCAGTTTGTGTTTTTTGTCATAATCCATGTGTTCAGTCAGAAGAGACTGTCTCAGGACACCACAGGTCCCCAAACTGCCTGCCACCCATCACCTGTCCTGTGGGATTAGCTCTAAGGAGGAGGTAGGGCAAGCCTGGGCTAGTACAGTGGGACAGGGCCTCGTTAACAATGGGAAACTATTTTTCTTCTTATTTACTCCCTAGGAATGCAAGTATTTTGAGTTTGCCAAGATATGTGTGCTTGTGTTTAGTTTGCCCCAGCATGCTGAGGCATTTAAGTTTAGCAAGCCAAACTTCGCAGCTGTTGCTGGAGCAACATGGAAGGCTGTGCCTATAGCAGGGCTTGCTATGGCCCCTTAGTTGTGTCATTTAGGAGAAGGTGTGTGTGTATGTATGTATGTGTGTGTATGTATGTGTATGTGTGTGTGTGTGTGAGAGAGAGAGAGAGAGAGAGAGAGGAGAACAATGTCCAAATTATTGATAGAGGTCAGCTCTCTACTGAGATCCATTTCAGCTGGACTTCTCAAGGTACCCAGAAGAGGGCTAGAAGCGCCATCTGCAAATCAGCAGATCTTTGTGAGCACCAGCCATGTGCAGAGACCCACAGGGAAACCAGAGAGAATAAGCCTCCCCTCTTCCTTGCAAAAGACCCAGACGACCCGACCCCTATGACAAGTTAGCACCTCAGCCCTGGGGTCGTGACACACCCTGTTGTAAATGCGACCCTTATCCTTGCTCTCATTGCACAGGCTCACTGTCCGGCTCTCTCCTTGGAAGTGCTGGAAAGAAAAGTCGATGCACCATCTTAACCACAGGGACACCCGATGAACTTGGGATGGCTGATGTCACCGCACCAGGCAGGTCAGAGCGTCTCACTCTCTTTCTTTCTCTCTCTCTCCCTATAAAGGCTGAGGCCACAAGGACAGCATGGGAATTCTCTCCACAGTTGTTCTTGTTTTACCGTGTCATTCCCTCTGGTTGGTGAGTGACTGACATGCGGCCACAGCTCTCTGGTAGTGACCACACACAAAATACTGGCTTTGATCTTGAGCAAAAGATATGTCATACTGCACATTACCATAATCTAATTAGGCTTGCCTTCAGAGTTGCTCCCTGATGTATGAAAGCAGGCCCCTGGATGCTCCTCATGTTGTTCTCTGACCCTGACGCAGATGAGTCTCTGGTCCTCCCTGTGTGATTCTTGGGTCCGGATCTATGCCGCTGGCATTGCTCAACTAAGCGGTCTGTTTACTCACTTGAGGCAGGATCTGATCTCAGTATTCTGGCTTCTTCCTGTCCTTGCTGCTTAGAATCTGCCCACCTCATTTCTCCAGAAACACTGTTCATCACTGTCAAACACATAAACATCAGCCCTGTTGCAGACTACATAGTTTTGAGCAACTTGCCTGCTACACACACCTCCACTTTCCCTCTTCTCTAAAACAGAGGAGACACTCGTCCTTCTCTACCTATAGATCCTGTAATTCTCAACTGCATTAGTCAATTTGCTCATTTCTGTGATCAAATCCTTGATAAGAAGCAGCTTGAGGTCAAGGTTCACAGTCCATCATGGCAGAAAAAGCAGGAGGTAGATGGTTGAGAAGCATAGTCCATCAGAATGGAGAAAACACGACTACAGAGATGGATGGTCAGAGGACACAGTCCCTCACGGTGAGGACACGGCAGAAGGCAGCTGGTCACAACGCACCTGCAGTCAGGAAGCAGAGCAAGACGGAGGCTACTTCTCAGCCTGCCCTCTCTTTTGTGTTCATCCCAGGGACCCCCAGGCTATGAAATGATATCATTCATATTCCGGGTGGATCTTCCCTGCTCAGGTAAATCTTTCTGGAAACACCTTCTCAGACACACCCAGCCATGTGTTCCAAATCCCAGTGACAATCAAGATAAACCATCATATCAAGTAAGAAAAAATTACATGCATATGTCATCTGAGTATAGAATGTTTTACAGATTCAAGCTTTGACTCTTACCAAGGCTGCTTAAGGCTGCTTTCCTGTGACAGTGGGAGAAGATCCTTTGACTTTCCTGAGTTTTTGTTTTACTCACCTATCAAGGCAGAAATTTGCTTTGAGATCTTGAGCAAAAGATATTGTCGTACTACAAATTACCATGATCTAATTAGGCTTGCCTCCATAAATCTGTCACTTGAAAACCATTCAAGCCTGCTCAGCCCAGCCCTTGATTTAAACTGCTCCAGGAGACTAGCGAAGATATGTCCAGGACAGAATCCAACACAATATTCCCGTCTCCTCCCACTGCTCCCTTGAGGATGGACTGCTCACCAATTTTGGCCACAATAACAGTTATGTGGAAGAGAGATTCATTATAGTTTGGGCATAGATCTTAACCAGTGCCCACACAATCTCATGACAACATTATTTAGCATTCAGATTGGATGTGCGCTTTTATTGGGAAAAGACTATTACTGAAGATTAGCACAACTGGGCTCTTAAAGCAAAGACACAGAGGATACATATTGTCTCCACTAGATGGACGGGGAAATCGAGCATCCCTGAGTGTGATGGCTACGATGAATGACATAGAACACAGAACTCTGGCATCCAAAAAATCCTGGTGCTGGCCAAATCAACTAACACCCGTTTCTAATTGTTACACCTGAAGAAGATAAGAGGCCCGAAGACTCAGAAGCATTGGGTAATCCACAGCTCATCCCTACCAGGCTTGATAACATGGGGTTTTGTCGTTGTTGCTGCTGTATGTGTGTGCATGAGCATATGGGTGCACGTGTGTGTGTGTGTGTGTGTGCACGTGGAGACCAGAGGTCAACCTCAGATGTCATTCCTCTGGCACCATTCACCTTGTTTTAGAGACAGGGTCTTTCACTGGCCTGGAGCTCACCGATTAGGCTAAGCCGGCCGTGTACCCAGCCACAGGGGTGCTGCCCGACTCTACCTCCCCAGGGCTGGGATCAGAAGTGCCCTTCCACCATGCCAAGCTTTCTCATGTGGCATCTAGGGAGAGTCCTCATGCTTGCCTGGCAAAAGCACTTCACCAACTCAGCCATACCCAGCCTGAGAACATGTTTTCGTACTTCTCTTCGATACATGTGGCTCTGAGGTCCCCACCTCACTGTTTCTTTTCCCTGGGAAAATGGAGGCTGTAGAACCCTTTTCCCACCCTTCCTTCCCCATCCCCACCATCCCAGCCTCACGCCCCATCTCAAAACATGCAGCCCACCCCCTCCTTCCTGTCTTTCTGTACCTTGTCCTAGGCTGTTTGGGTTTCAAGAAATGCTGTGTGTGCAAAGCAAACAGAAAGGTAGAGTATCAACAAAGCTTATTAAACAAGGAATGGACACATGTTCTCCGGAAGCTGATTCTGGGATGGGAGAACTCAACACTCACACAGTTCAGATGTATCTCTCACAGACTTTGCATATAAGCCAAAGCAGGTTAACCAAATAACCATGTCACAGAAGGTGGCATGTCACTCACGAGGATGGAGAAGGAGTTGTGCTGTGAAAATCCCGGGACACCACCAGGCATCGTTTCCAGGGTTTGAGAGCTGCACGGCCTTTCCTCGCACACCTGGAAAAGGGCAAGAGGAAAGAAAGTAGTGTCAGAGCCCCTGAAAACGCCTAAGGGGTCCCCTGGGAGTGGTCCCACCCTGGGTGCTGGCTTCTCTAGCTAGCCTCCCTTCCAAGCAGCTAACAGCAGGAAGATTCCAGCATGTGTCTGGGCGGAGGAGGGGAGGCGACCCATGAGGAGGAGGGTAGGAAGAAGTGTGTAAGGATCAGAGGAAATAAGAGAAGAATTCACCCAGAAAAGGGGACCGACTTCCCTTCCACACGGTTCCGATTAATGGGGAGGCGAGCGCCCACCCACATCAAGGAGAGCCCAGATCCCAGCACCTCACAGGAAGCAGAATCTGAGGAAACCTGATTGGAGGCTTGAAGCCTGGCGAAGGAGAGGGTTCAAACGCACGTTTTCAGATTACAAAGGCTCAGGGAGAGAGCGGCAAAGGAGCAGAGGCCCCTGCCCCGGGTCAGACAGCTCACAGGGTTGTCATCACACAGAAGCTGAGGGAGGAAGAGGAAGAAGGAAAAGCACTTTCAAGTTTTAAGTTCCTTTTTTCCTTTCCTCAAAAAAAAAGGCATTTGAGAGACAGAGCTGAAGATTATTTTCGTCTATTTTGGGAGACGATGTTGGTGTCGTTGGACTTCAACCAACGTGGCAGTGAAGAGACAAGAAGCCTGGAATCTGAGGCTGAGAAGAGGAGCCTTCTGAGCTGAGCCCAGGAGCCAGGAAAAGTGACAGGGACGGGTGCAAGGGGAGCTGACCCTGCGCCCCTGGCCAAATGACTAAGACATAGTTGGTGCTGTCCATTTAGGGCTGTCCCCTTCAGCTTTCTTTAATCTCAAAAGTAAAGGAGAAAAAGAAGAAAAAAATTGCCCTTCCCAATGAACGGTCTGGACTCAATGCCAACCTGAGACAGCTGCTGATGTTAACAACAATGTCAAGGACCTACTGTCCCTTCCTGCCCCTCCCCCTCCTCCTCCACAGAAAAGGCTGTGAAAAGACCAAGAGTTGGTGGGCAGCCAACAAGAACTAAAGAACTTGCAGCTGGCGCAACCACCTGCGCCTTGTCAAATTCCAGCCCAAACAATCCTTTCCCCGGAGTCTCCAGCTAAGGAGCAGGGGACAAAATCTGATGGAGATGAGAAACGAGAGGGTGGAAAGCAAGCGTGGTACCTTCTGACCACACACCCACCAGTGGCAGGAGGGAGCACTGGGAAGCAGTGCCTGGAGAGGTGAAAAAATATCCCATGTTCTCCTCACCAGAGAGCAAACAATGACCCGGCCAAGAAACCCAAGCTCCGAATTCAGCCTCCCAGATGGACAGTCCTTGCCACAGGAAAGCTGATGACTGAGGGTGTGGCCAACGGCATAGACAGGGCGGCTTGGGTTCAAACGAGAGATGTCCGTGGGAACAGTCCAGTCACAAAACCCAGAGCTAGCTGGTAGTTAAGCTTGCCCCAGTTGAAAGTCTCGCTGTAATGCACGGTCTGCCTAAGACATCCTTGCTCAGAAGGCCGAGATGGCATGTCTAGACTTCATGAAGCTGTGCAGACAGTCATGGCAAAAATGACACCAGAAGGAGAAAACAAATTTGTTTTATGTATGTGAGCGTATTGCCTGCCTATAAGCACATCTGTGTCGTACAATGCCCACAGAGGACAGAAGAGGACGCTGGATTCCCTGGAACTGGAGTTTCAGATGGTTGTTAGTTGCCATGTGGGTGCTGGGAATTGAACCTGGGTCCTCTGTAAGAGCAGTTAGTGCTCTTAACCACTTGAGCCGTCTCTCCAGCCCTGAGAAAACAAACTCTTACTGATACGCATGCTCAGGTTCTGTCTCTGGAATGTCCTCTTTTGACCCACCTCTCTTCTTCCTTCTCTTCGTAGGAAACAATGCTGTCTTCCATTTAGTTAGCATTGTCCTGACTGTAGTATTTAATAGCTAATCACCCATTTATCTGAAGTGCTAATAAATGCCAGTTCTAAAGTTAGAATATCCTCCTTGTCCTTTGAAGTGACTAACTCTCTAACACAGTCATGGGGCAGGTGATGTTGGCACAGACCAGATTTAAATCTTGGCTGATCTTTCCCTCTGAAGGCCACACCAGAGTTGATTGTCTCTAGAGATCAGCAAGGTAGTCCCTGTACTCAGACTTCATTTTCAAAATTCTGAAGTATTTAACTGATGTTTAAAGAAACAGAGCGAGTGTGGGGATCCACCGAACAGTGAGAACACCCTAGTCAGGACCTACTCTAAATACCTAGAGCAACAGCCCTCACTCGTCACAGGAAAGAGCGGTCAGTGATAATGGAGAGACGGGGTTTCTTTTCAAGCACTGAAGACCGCAGTTTTGATTACAGAAGTGTTCTTTACAGCAAATTTCAATAATGCTTACTCATCAAAAACACTGTGCTCAACATTTCTGTAGTATTCTGCCCCAGATCGATAACTTCAATGTCATTATGAGGAAGGACCGAACCAGCCCTGACTGAGGGGTGATCGCTAACATGACTGATCTGTATGCTTCAAAACATATCACTTGATGGGCCCGCAAGAGGACTCAGTGGGTAAAGGCTTGCTGCCAACCCTGACAACCTGGGTTTGATCCCTGGGGCACCCCACATGGTAGAGGAGAGAACCGACTCCTGCAAGCTGTCCTCTGACCTCCCTACACATGCACACAAAATACATTAATTAATTAAAAATGTCAAGATGAAGAAAGACACAGGAAGGCTGAAGTTGCTGCTCCAGATTAACTGAGGCTAAAGAGCCGTGACAGCTCAGGGAAATGCGTGGCCCTGGACCCGCTCCAGAGCCAAGAAAACAAATAGCCAGAAAGGAATTCCTGGGAAAACTGACGAAATGTGAATGTGCACTCTATAACAACATCAATGTTTGATTTCCTGATTTTAATACTCTACTGTGGCTATGAAACAGAATGTTTGTTCTCAGAAAATGAGCAACTGAAGTTTTTGTTGTTTGGGGTTTATGTTTGTTTTGTGTGTTTGTGCTCATGTGTCTTGGTTACAGACTCTATGTTCTGGGTGATGGGGAGATGGCTCAGCAGGTAAGAACACTTGCTGCACAAGCAAGAGGATCTGAATTCAAATCCCCAGCACCCATGGAAAAAGTCCAGTGTGGCCTTGTGCATGCTGTAACCAGCACTACGGGCCTGGGACACAGGAGGATCACTGGGGCTTGCTGGTCACCAGCCTAGTTCCAGGTTCATGGAAAGACGCTGTCTCAAGTGGGTAAGATGGAAAGTCATAAAACAGGACACCTAGTGTCTTCCTCCAGCCTCCACGAGCATGCCTGCACACACATACACAGACACCACACATATATACGACGTGTGAAACACATATGTGAAACCCATGGGCCACATACACAAACACACAAAGACACTGATTAGTCATGCATCCTATAACTTTCTTTACTTCTTTTCTATCTCTTTTCTTGGGGAGAAAGTGTCCTAGACCAATGCCCAAGTGACATATAACACTATCTCATCAAACACCTGGAGCTGCTGAAGACTGTTCATAGTGCTCACTGTAAAGAGTGCCTGGCACATGGGGGAACAGGAGGTCAAATCCAGCCTGTCTTCTGTTCACCAAATCACGCTTCTCCGCAGAGACTCTGCCCCCTTGCAGGAAACGGCATCTTTTCTCACTGCCACAAAGATGGCCTCGTGACAGCCCAATTAACATGCCCAACATGCCGCACTATGGATGTAGTGCAATCACTCACACCATCCCATCTTATTAGCCACTGACTCCGCTTCCTATGCTTTTATCCCACACAACCTACACTCACATTGTCCTGTGGAGATCTCTGTATTCCTAGGCAAGCATCTCTGGAGGAAGGATTCCAACTGTCCACTTTCATGGGTGCTGACATAAAGGTCAGACCTGTTTATACGTTGCTTATTTTCTTACCCCCACACTAACAGCAGGTGAGATCAATCTTCTAAATATTTGCCAATCTGATAAGTGAAAAATTTTATCTCACTATTTGATAGATCATTTGTAGCAAACCAAATATTTTTAACTTTTTGTTCTCTGAATCAAGACAATTTCTTAGGAGTACACCAAGTCAGAGATCTTCTCAAACACAACAGCCCTGAACAAATCTGTGAGCCCTCAGGGAATCAACAGTCTCTAGCCAACCAGTGCCCACTGACTCTGTCTTATCTCTTGTGTGAAATGTGAGTCAGAGAGAATCGCGAGGCCAGGCAGATGTCCTGAGAAGAAGGTGTCAGCACAGGGCTTCCAGCATTTGACTTCCCGAGCACAAATCACAAGAAAAGTGTTACTGATACTGCACCAGCATAGCGTTTGGAGCCACCACGGCCCCTTTGCAAATAAGATCACTTTCCTGCAACTAGTTTGATGTTGGTTGCGTGAGCAAAATCACGTGCGAGAGACAACACCAAGACTTAGGCCTGCAGTGCTGTGAGTTTTTCTCTTTCAGTGGGTTGTGTTGATCCAACTCCCCTGAGAAGCACATGTAGAATTTTCATAAAGCCAAAGTTTCTGGTAGACAATGGTGAAGGAGTCAAGAGCTGACCTCCAGGGAAGGCGCAGAGGGAGGCTGCATAGAAGCGTCAGAGATTGCCACAGAGTCCAGGGTCAGTAAGGCCTTGGGGTTCTCAGAGCAAGGCCAGTCATCAGCAAAGTCTAGTGTCTCCTGCGGTCCATCCCATGTCATACCACACCCAGCCACTGGCTGGAAGAAGCCAGCAGAAAGAATAGCTTTGGTTTGAGTGCAGCGATGGACTACAGAGCACAGGAGCTGAGTTCCTGCCAGCTAACTCCCTGGGTTAGGGGTCCACTGCGCTCATTCCCGGGATCACCACCGCACGTGATCAAGGAGAGTCTCTGAGGACAGAACCTGAGCAAAGTATAAACACAGCGCACAGAGGTCTCTGCGCTACTGTGAGGTTCCTGCTCCATGTAATGGCTTATTTAAAGCCACGAAGGCTGCTCAGTAACTGCTTAACTTTCAGGTCTCAAGAATGACTGAAGAAGATTTGGGAAGCAGAAAAATACTTGAGATCCTGTTTGTATCAAACAGAAACAGGGGACCGAGAAAACAGCCAGTGAGTCCAGTTTTGCTGCATACAAAGGCCTAAGTTCAGATTCTCAATCCCCATACAAAAGCCAGATGTGATGGCATCTGTAGCTGTCACATCAGGGAGGGGACAGGTCCCAGACCAATCTCAGGAGCTTGCTGGGCAGTCTTGCTAAAACAGCCATCATCAGATTTAGTGAGAGACTCTGTTTCAAAACTAAGGTGGAGAGCCATAGAGGAAGACACCTAACATCAACCTCTGGCCTCCCCATGCGCATGCATGGACATGCACACACACAGATACATGCATGTGCACGCACACACACATACACCACAAATTCTTTTTTCTTTTTTTCTTTTTATTGGTCTTTTTTAGACGAGGTCTCCTGTCCTGGAGCTTACTTTGTGGGACTCATAGAGACCCACCTGCCTCTGCCTCTGAGTGCCTGGATTAAAGATGTCCACGCCTGGCACAAGTTATTAAAGAAACAAAAATGAACAGGACTCGGGTGGTGGAAACACACAGGACCCGGGTTCTAAGACTAATGAAGAGGAAACTGAGAAGTGGTCGGAGGGAGGTGGCCCGGGGAAATTCCCACTGGATGAAAATCAACAAGCTGTGGTCATCAGAACAGAGCCATTTTTCTATGAAACATCAGCAATCAGATTCTAACATATGATACTCTATGCAAACCACCAGCTTCCTATTTGATACATTAATGCTAGATTGTGTGTGTGTGTTGGGTGTGGGGAGATTTAAATGCTCATGTCTCCCTAAACACATGAGAGCTATGATTATTGAGTTCCTTCTACTCTGTCTCCAGGGACATCATGTTATATACTGAGCTCTAAAGAACAATCCAAATTGTGTGGTTGAATTCAAGTTCATTTTTTCACCAAATATTCTTTTAAAGACTAACACACCAGAATTTGGAACCATCTCCTGCTTGGCAAATACTGTCTCAGTTGTTCAGCCTGTATATCTGTGCTGGTCAGACTTTGCCTCACTATTTAGACTGTAAACTCCTTAGAAATATCTTCTAGAGTATAGATATTTTCTATGACCACTGTATTTATCATAGCATGATCATTATGTGATTGTGTATTTGAAGTTTGAATTCCATAAATCTGCACACAAAACTGAAACAGGTAGGGGCTGTAGATGGCTCAGTGGCTCAGAGCACCTGATGCTCTTTCAGAAGACCCAAGTTCAGTTCCTAGTACACTGCCAGATGGCTCACAACTGCATGTAACTCCTGCTCCAAAGGATCTTGATACCCTCTGGCCTCTATGGGAACCTGCAACTATGTGCACATACCTACAGACAGACATATAAAAACAAATATAAACTTTTAAATGTATATTTTTATGTGCAAACCTATTTCCCATCATCTCTTTGCCCTTTAATATCACTGATCAATCATTAATCATCAGTCCCTTCTTCTTGACCTTCCTCCTAACTCTTTGCCTCCTCATCTTTTCTAATCGTCTTTGACTTTCTATCATTTCTTAGTTTGGGATATTACACATGGATCTTTCTAGAAGGTTCCATTTCATGGCTTACTATCACTGCTAGCCCAATGATCCTATTTATACCCCCAAATCCCACTTAGCTCCGGGCCCTCCCACTTCCTCCACAACTCCTCTGAAATTGCCTTCCTAGCTAATCCCATCGGGTCTAGCACATTCTCCTGTCGCTTGTCACATTCCTGTTTATCAACGGCACAGCACTATCTTCATCCACCAGAAGGAAATTTGGGTATCTGGATTCTTGTTTATCCCTCTTCCTACATCTAACTGCTCAGTGAGTGAAAGTACTTGCTGTGGAGACACAGGAACCTCATTTAATCCTGACACCCACATAAAAACAGGGTGTGGCTGTGTTCACCCGTAACCCCAGCACAGGAGGAAGGGGAACGAGGAGAGGTTGAGACAAGAGATCACTGGGACGTGCTGACGACCAGCCTAGCTGAAAAGCAGTGAGCTTTGGGTTCAGAGAGACTCTATCTAAGGGTAATAAGTCAGAGGGCAATAGAGGAGGACACCCAACAACCTCCTTGTGCCTCTGCACATTCATAGTGCATAAACCTACCCTCCCCAGTGCACACATGTGCATGTACAGCACACACATACACCATTTACATGGTACACACACAAAGGCAAAATACAACAGGAAAAAAATCTCTCCCCTTTCCCCAGGAAATAAGCTGGATTCAAGTTGAGAAGCTTCTTGTGATAATTCTTGGGCCAAGTTCCCTAGGGATTACAAAACTGTGAAATTTACTCCAAGAGACTCTCAGTGTTGCACGATGAAGTGTTAGCTATAAACCTCTGTACAACTCCATCCATGTAAGAAATTAATGGGAACTTCGGTGGTAGAGTATGAGGAGGTTAAATATGTGAGAGATGAGAGATGATGATAGATGGATAGATGATAAATAGATACATAGATGATGGAAACATAGATGGCAGATGATTGATTGGTGACGGAGATAGATGATGGATACACAGATGATTGAAAGATAGATAGGTGATAAATGATAGATCAATAGATGATTGTTAGATAGATGATAGATTGATAGTTGACAGATGATCGATAGATGATAGATACATAGATCGATGATAGATAGGTAACAAATGATAGATCGATAGATAGATTGATGGTTGCTAGATAGGTGATAGATTGAAGGATGACGGATGACAGATGATGAATAGACTGTGACTAAACATGAAGGCTAAAGCCCATGTAGAATTCATGATTAGTGATAGCTCATCAGTTCATGGAGACACAGGTGAACAGCCAACCACAGTCATTTGACCACAGGATAAACCAGTGAACTCTTGTGCATGTGTGTGAATATTCAATCACATACATCATGGCCCCCACCACAGATCACTAGTTTCATGACCTCAGGTAGCCAGACATGACCACCTCCCAATGAGAGGGGGCCACATGGGTGAGCCCCACCAGACACCTGCAGTGAAGTGGACCTGGCTGCCCCCTCCAGCTGCCCTTTCCCACACACACACATCTCCCTCAGAAATGTCTTCCCTTGGAGCACTTGAAAATCCGTCTCTCAGCATCATTACTCACTGACTCCAGGTTGGCCCTTTGGGGTCTTTCAAAACAAATCTAGTCACTCTTTGTGTTGGTTACTTCTTGTTGTGACCAAATACCTAACAAGAAGCCACTTATGATAGGAAGGTTTGTTGTTGTTTGGGACTGAAGGGGATACAGTCCACCATGGCAAAGACAGTATATGTCAGGACCGTGTGTGTGAGGCAGCTGGCCACGCTGCATCAGTCGTTAGGAATCAGAGCACAAGTAGGATGCAAGGCCAGGCTGTAAATATCAAGACCCTCCCTCCTCCGTTGACTCATTTCCTCCAGGGAGGCCCCACTTCCTAAAGGTTCCACAACCTTCCCAAACAACACCTCCAGCTGGGGACCAAGTGTTCAAACACAGGAGCCTGTGGGAGACATTTCACATTCTACCCATGACACCTTCACAAAGCAAACGTCGTATTTGAAGACAGATGTAGCTTTCCACCAAGTCTTTCCTCTCTATTCCAGACAAAAATCCACCATGCCTTCCTCAGCACCTCAGTGGACTCTAACAGCTCTGTTTCCAAACACTCCTCTTTGCTAATTTCTCTTTTAAAACATAACATCCAGAGAGAGAGGAGAGAGATTGCTCAGCCATTCAGTGTTGCTCTTCCAGAGGAGCAGAGTTCAGCTCTCAGAACCCGTAATGTCAGATCCTCCGGATCTGACACCCTCTTCTGGACTCTGATGTCACCTGCACCCATGTGCATCTACCCACACTCAGACACATAAGTTATATATTTCATTCCAGGGCTGCTGGAATGGTTAAGCAGGTATAGGTGCTTGCTGCCCAATGATGTAAATCTGACAACCTGAGTTTGATATCCAGACAGAAACCATTTAAAGGTGGAAGGAGAGAACAAACTCCATGAAGCTGTACACATGCCACAGCATGCCCCACACATAAACACACACAATATATGCCTACATATATGTGTGCATATGCATATACACACAAACATATAGCTACTGTACACATATCCCACTTGAGTACTAAACACTATGGAAGAGGGCAGGACCACCTTCTTAATTCTAAATATGACACACTCTTTGTATTTCATTTGAATGTTTTAGATTGAGGCATATGTACTCTTACATAGAAAGAGCCTGATAAATGTCCCTGTCATCATTAGAAGTAAACAGTACGCCTGATAAGTATGCCTTCCGCAGTTTATCTGCATCATTGATTTCAACTTTTAGAAGTTCAAAGCCAGGCTAGAGAAACGGTTCAGCAGTGAAGAGCACTGGCTGCTCTTGCAGAGGACCTGGGTTCAATTCCCAGCACCCACATGGCAGGTAACAACCATCCTTAACTCCAGTTCCAGGGAATCCGATGCCCTCTTCTGACTTCTATGGGCCCTGCACAACAAGGGTGCACTTACATGTATGTAGGCAATTTGTTCATACAGGTAAAATAAAATAATAAAGTTTTTAAGAATTCAAAACCAACTATGACCAAACACAGAGTCTCCAACATGTGTATCAATCCTCTCTCCTGTCTGACGTGCAGACATTCGACCAGGTCCTGATTGGTTGTCTCCCTCCATCTCACTCAGCTCTGGATTGGGTCGTAGAATACAAACACCACTCATCAACTTTGCTTTCCTTACTCTGCAGTGCCTCCAAGCCCAGCAGAACTGCCCCACCTTCCTCCCTGCACCTTGGCGCTGACCGGCTGAGTCCAGTTGTTGCCTGATCTCACCCTTGCCAATGTGCTTATTCTTCATTCGTGTCCTAGAAGCTTCCAAGGCCCCTGTGAACTCCACCAAGTACAAGTGCTTTGGTGAGCACAGCTTCTGTCACTTCTGGGTGGAATACTACCTACCTCTGCCTCCTCCCCCATTCCCCCATCACCTTCCAAGAGCCACGATGGTTCCCCATACAGCACCATGTCCACTCTGCCAGCTTCTACCCAACACCCTTATCGCTTAGAGTAGACATTCAATGAGAGAGCAGGCTGTGGTTTGTGGCAGCTTTGATGAGACCAACTTTTTTACACTTGGGAGCTATGGCCTTTCAGAAGTGCTTACTGCTTGAGACCTAATATGGTCATAAATGTTGGTGAGTACTGTAGTTTGAATGTGTCCTTTCCAAAGTACTAAAAGGCAGTGACTAATGTTATAGTATTAAGAGGCGGGGCTTAAGAGGTGATTGGGTAGTGAAGCCATCTCCTCTGTGAACAATACTACAACCCTGTTTAAAAAAAAAAAGGTTCACACAGCCTTTGTTATTTAGCCCTTCTGTCTTCCATTGTGCAAGAGCACAGTGTTCTTTCTCTCTGGAAGAGCAGCGACAAGGTGTCGTGTCGGAAGTGGAGAGCAGCTCACTAGACAAGCACATCTATTAGAGCCTTTATCTTGGGCTTCCCAGTCTTTAGAGCTATGGGAAAGAACATGGTTCTTCACAAACTACTCAGTGTTGGACATATTTTATAGCTGTAAAATAGACCGATATGTTGATTTTTCCCCATCTTTTCCCACGTGCATATATAACATCTCTCCCTGGACCCAGACATGAGCATCTTGGCTAGACCAAGATTCATGTCAGATTTGATTTTTCTCTCCAAACATGACATTCTATTTTCTTTTGAAGAAATAACTGGTTCCTTCTTTTTTGATGAATTCTCTCTCAAAAACTTTCTCAGTCAATTTCTAGAATTTATTGGACAGCAAAAGACTGAACCTTAAACTGACCCGCAACCTATGAGCTCCTCCCTCTCCCTCTCTCCTTTCAATGTTTTTATATTTGTTCTGTGAAAACTCTTATCTCTATTATCTTGTTTTCATCCTTATAACTGTCCTTATACAGAAATGACTACTAAATCTGGTTTACCAATGATGACACCAAGGTTCAATACCTCATACAACTTGAAGGTTACATAAACAGGATCCTGACAGACCTGTGACTGGTCCAATCTTCTCCTGCCATGTCAGTTTCCATCCCTCCAGGCACCAGGCCTTCCTTCTCCATCATATGCCTAAGTATCAAATAATGAGTCATCTTACCCTGACTTCAGCTGCCACACCCATCCCACTAATCAAATTCCCCATGACAGGCAGACCTGGGATTGGTTCCATATGGCTTGTTCTTCGTGAATGCACCTGGTCAGCCTTCTGAGGAACTTAAGGGCAGCACCATATTATTAAACTGACTGTTCTACGGTTTCCCTGATCTAATTTTCCTCTGTTTTCGTGGTAGGTGAGCACCTGCTCAGACGCAGTCTGCTGGCTCCTCGCCTCACTGCTGGTTCCTTAAAGAGTGTGTGGGCTACAGCGACCAAACTCATAAGATCTTCTGGAACCTGGAATCAACTATTACTGAGCAGCAAATTCTTCCTCCATTCACATTTCTTAAAAGATCTGTAATTCCCACCTTCAAGTTACAGAAAGAAGATGCTTCTTGGTTACCTTCACTCTATAGCCCTGGGTGAAAACCAGAAGCCAGAGCCCACAGCCTGGTAGCAGGCACACCCTTACAGCTTAGTAATAATCAGTGTGACAGAGACAGGGAGGCAGTGATGATCACAGCAAAGCATCCTAAGAAGATCCGAGGGTTGATCAGAGCCTGAAAAGCTGAGGTGACTAAACTCAGCTAATATCCGCTTGGTCGGTCTCGAATGACAACTCGGGATCCTCCAAAGTAAAATTTTAAATGGGGAAAAGACAGGCAGAGTAGCAGTTACTGCCACCTCAGCATAAAGCCTTTTCCTACCAAGGAGAGCAGATTCTTCCAGTCAAGAGCTTCTGTGGATTTTTCTCCCACTGTCCTATTTCTTCCAAACTCTCCGCCTAAGCTTCAAGATTTCTGTTATCTCCATTTGCTGATTTGCCTAGCCAATGAGCTGGATTTCATCGACTGAGTGTGTGCTTTTCCTAGGCACTAAAGCAAGACCGGGATGCCTTCACCCCAAACTTATACTCACCTCACTCACATCTCTATGATGTTTACCTGAGAGAAGAGGGGCACCGAACATGAATAATTATAACATAAAAAATTAGATATATAGAGAAAAGTAAGGAAGGGAAAATAAGTCAACAAAGCCCAGGCAGTTCTGTAGGCTGGGAGAAGGGAGAGGCTGTAGGCCAAAGAGGAACTGTGACATTAATTATAACTGACTCTTAAATTTTGCCATAAAGAAGAGATAAATCAAGAAGGAGCCAAAATGCAGTGAGGAGTCATGCCAAGCTTTGTTTTAATAGTGGGGGACCTAGCAATGACCATATGCTAACGAGTTTGATACATTATAAAGGAAGAGATGGATTAGGCCAAGGGATTCTGGAGTGGTGTCCTTGAACAGCAAGATGCAGAGGTGTTTGTGATATCAAGCAAAAGTGAAGGGGTTTTCCTTATCTTGGGAACCGTCCATCAAAGGCAGAGTACACAGCACAAGGCAGAGGGAGAGAGATGCAGTTGCAAAGGTTACACAGTAGCCCCCCTGGGCATGTATAGGCGGGGTGATGTTGACTCTCTGAGGAAAGAGATGTGAAATAGTTGTCCGGGCCACAAGGAGAGTGAGTGGTCTGGGGACTCGCAGTGGGATGAGCGGCTGACTCTGAAGGGGAGCTTGGAGTTCATCATCCTGAACTGAAGCCTCTCGGCATGGCAGCACAGATCTCTCCAGCCATCTTCAGTTAGGAAGGTGAAGGTGACGAGCAATTCAGAGTTAAATTTAACCAGTGCTGGGGGTTTTCCAGACATGACTGATAAGGAGAAAATGATCAGGAGAGATTATGACACAGGCAGTTCCCACAGGGCTGGACCTTGGAATCTCATGTAGTGAAGAAGAGAAACAAGGATGTAAGTCAAGGGACAGAAAACGGCCCTACAATCACAGGGTGCAGACGTTAGCAGACTGGATCTGCTGGAGTCGGACTAGTAAAGCAAGAGAAGGTGCTACAAAGACAGAAAAGGCAGGCCAGTGAGCACTCACCCCCCCTAAATGGCCGTTACTGCAGAAGCCAGGCGACAGCTATGACACATCTGTCTATGCCCAGAAGTCCCCTTTTTAAGATTTCATATAACTGACATTTCTTGATCAGTGGCCTCCGGTATTTTCGGTGTGACTTTGAGGACACAGCATGAAACTACTGTGTGCATGAGAGTGGGCTATCACAGGAACACTCTCCCCCAGCTCACGCTTGGACCTGGACTCTGTCTGTGGGCTCCTTTCCTTTGCAAATGGTGACATTTGCTTTATCCATAAAATGAAGAAAATGCTAATTGGCCTGTGGTTACGTGGCAATCAGTGGCAATCAAATGTGAAAGGGCTTTGGAAGCTAAAAGGCCAATCAACAATAACCTGAAATGGCCCCAGGATCATGAATCACCCATCAGAGAGAGAAACATTGGCTACCAAGGACTTTGGAGGGGTGAGCCTTGCTGTCCTTCCATCTGTGACTAAGCTGGCCTCGTGCTTGTCAGACTCCTTACCCACAGCCTTGATTTCGTATTCCAACTCTCCTTTCAGGGGGATGAAAAGGGAGAGAAGAGGGTTGGAGGGGACCCGGAGGAGAGCGGAAAGGATCTGATGGAGCAACATTTTCAAAACATCTTTGTACACCAAGGACTTTGCAAAAATCTCAGTCCTTCCTCTGCTGCTGCCCAGTATCACCGTCTCAGTTGATAGACCAGGAAATCAACTCAGCAAGCAAGTCATCTGTGCCAAGTGACACAAGCAAGAAATGGCTGGTGAGGGACTCTCCTTCCTGTTCTGAATCCCAAACCCAGAGTTGTCCTGGGGTGGCCAGCTAGTCCTAAACCATATCTACTAAGAAAAATGACTTTTCAAGACGGCTTTTTGAGCTGAAGTGTCATTTCTTTGTAATGCTTGAGGAATATGTAATTACACATCTAAGAGTATCCAAATAACCCAGTTTCTCGAGGCAGGAAGTCAGTGACCCAATGTTGAAACCATTTAAATCATGAAAGGGATTGTCTTAAAGCCTTTCTTAGTCTTACCGGCTTGAAACATCTCCACTCGCTGGGCTTCACGGTGCAGCCTCCCCCTCCTTCTCCATTCCCGCCTCTGCAGAAGACCTTCTCCCCTCAGTCCTTCCCGTGGGAGCCCCTCTCTTATCATTCAGGTTTCTGCTCAAATATCGCTTTTCCCAGGAGACCTTCCTCACTACCACATGACTCTGCATGTCTTGCTTTCTATCTCCCGTCTCTGTCACACTACTAGAACACAAATTCTGAGAAAAGGACCATCTCTCTCATCCACTGTGAGCATCTCTAGTGCCTTCACGCATGTTCGTTGCTCTGTAGTCATTTAATAAATTTTTTTGAGGTGAATATCCCTTCTGGCAACCAGTGGCTATTCCATCTCCTCTTAGGACAGGAGACTGAACTATTCTGGCAAGTTGTTTTCTTTTTAGACACTTCGTAGGCAACTTCTACATGACAGTAAAAAAAAAAAAGACCTGACTATAGGCTGCAGAGATGACTCAGTGGGTAAAGATTCACTGAGCAAGCCTAATGACCAAAGTTTGAACCCTCAGCACCCGTGTAAATGCCATGTAAGAGGGACAGCCCACCTGTGATCTGAGCATGCCAGAAGCAGAGACAGCAGCCTCCAGCCTCAGGGCAACCTGGCTTGCTAGACTAACGAAAGCAGAGAGCTCAGGGTCAGCTCCTAGCTGACACTCAGCCTCTGGGCTTCCACGTGCGTGTGCACACTTGTGTGAATACATACATATACATTAAAAAAAAAAAAAAAAACTTTACCTAACCTGTGAAGGTATCTGAGTACTAAGAAGGAGTGGTCACACTGTACTGCCAGCCTTGTTTCTGTAACTCTGGCCTGGAAAGAAAGGAAAAGAGAAGGGGAAGCTGGGGAACTCCGTTATCCTCTTCGTTCCAGCAACAGTCCTTTGATTTGTCTTATCTATCGGGGTTCATTTGAAAAACAGTTCCATGCTAAAATGACGACTAAGTCAGGTGTGTTCAGCCATCTGACATTGCAACTGACACTGTCATCTTCAGGGTTCACCCTTGAGAACTATGCAGTTGAATTACCAAAAACCTCATTATGTGCGAAGTAAGTTTACAATTCTGGATTGGATCTCACTCATGTCTTTCCTCAGCTGAAGTATGTGGCTGCAACGGCATGTAGGATATGCCTGAACTAAACAAGTCTCTTCAAACCTGCTCTAAACCTGATGATGCTGTTTCTGAAAGTGCAGCCTTCCATCTCCCTCCATCGGAGTCAAGGCCTGTACCCAAGGTGGGGGAGGGAGGTTCAAACACTCTGGTCTACTGAATTGAGCCCCTGGCCATGTGACTAGGAAATCTCTATTTAACAACCACCTTAGGGAATTCTTAGATAATCCTTAGATTTGGGAGCATTGCTTTATGGCCTGAGGACAATCTGGTAAGATACACAAAGTGTCTCACAAACAGAAGACATCCCTAAGTGAAGAACCTTGCAGCAGCAAAGGCTGGTCTGCAAACACAGAAGTTTGGATCGAAGCAGTGGGCAACTGCATCACAGTCAAATGCTGACTCTTCACCTGGGGGCCTGATGGCTCCCACGGACATTTCTCTTAACCCCACGACTGAAGGGATTGCATACATGTACACACACACACACACACACACACCACAGGCCTATGGCCAGGGTCAGTCAACCTAGCTCCTCACCCAGCTGAGCCCTGCAGACTAAGCACTTCTCAAGTGGGTCGAGCAGGGGGCAGCTAACAGGAGAATCTTGTTTAACAAAGTAGTAATAAAAAGGCAGAGACTGAAAAAGGCTGCAAAGTTTTCCTTGTGATCATTGTTTAACACCATATGTAATTAAATATTAATGAAAGTATGCTACTTTCATTTTGTGAGCAATTTAATTCAATTAAAAATAAATGGGTCTCCTTGGCTCAGTGGGCATACTGATATACAGAATAGCCCTGCCCTTAACTTGGCTTCCACTGTGTTTAAATCCGGCATGGAGCAATGCTACTGAGACACAACCCCAGGCCAACATGCTTAACTCATTAAGAACCAAGGGCAGATCTCAGCCAGCTAAGCATGGGGCTCTGAGATGTTAGCCGTGTAAGCACAGTGCCGTTTAACAAACAGACCCCTGTCAAGTTTTTGCCTCGTGGATGGAGATTTTTAAGACATTGCACTGAAATCAAAGCAGTGGGAGGCCAGGAAGTCTACCTGGAGGTTTGTGGGTAACTATTTCTGCATGTGTGCTAGGTGTACACACATATAGTAGGTATATGTATACACATGAATGTAAGTATACATTGATGTGTGTTAGTACACACATGTATATTTATGCCTGTACTGCAAGTGCATCTACAGATATGTGCAAGTGTACATACATGTGTAAGTGAACAGAAAGGAATGCCAGTATACACATATGTGAGCATACACACATAAATGTAAGTGTGCACATACACATGTAATATGCACAGAAGTTTGCAAGCATGCACACATACATGCAAGTATACATAAAAGCATGTAGATATAGATATACAAAAGTATATACACATATATCTAAGCACACAGAGACATGTAAGAACACAAATATTTAAGTATGCACAAAAGCATACAAGGTTAAGCATCTACTATGTAAGTACACACAGAAGCATGTAAACATATGCATATGTAAGTACACAGAGATGTATGTATACATGCATGAAAGTATGCACACATATACATACATGTGCGTGTATTTATGCACAGAAGTGTGTAAGAATGCACATATATATGATTATACATCAATATACATATATGCAGGTATGCACAAAAGCACATAAGCACACACATATATGTAAATACACAGAGACGTATATATACACATATATGTAAATATAGAGAATCACCTAAGCATACACACATGTTAGTACACAGAGATGCATATATAGACATATATGCGGATATGTACAGAAACAAGTATACACATGTATATGTAAGTATGTGCAGATATATGTATATATACACATGTAAGTATGCACAGACGTGTGTAAGTATTCACACATATGTAAGTAAACACAGACGCATGCAAGTATACACAGATATATGTAAGTACCCAGAAGCAGGTAAGCACACATAAACATATGTAGGTATGCGCAGGGGCATGTAAGCATAACACACATAAGTATGCACAAAATCATGTATGTCTGTGCAGCACACATATTCAAGTGTACACGGAAGCATGTGATGATGCACATGTACCAGTGTACACCGAGCTGAGCGCTTCAGAGGAATGTACACTGTGCCCTTGACTGCAAACATTTTGTAGCAGTGAGGGGAGAGACATTCTTCTGCCCTGAAGGACCACCTGCCTCTGGCACTATTCAGCACTCTGAGAGGCAACCTGGGCATCCAGAGAGTTCCCGCTTACCATCTGGCTGGCTAGGACTCATTAAAAAAAAACAGTCATTTATTTTGTCTAAATGTATACACATCTTACAGCACTTCAGGAAGAAAGGACAAACCCCAGGCTGTCTGCTGTCAGAGCTCCAGGGACACCTGCGAGCAGATTCCCCGGGGCAGTAAGTAGTTCTGAGAGCTTTAAAGGAGGGAAGAGGGAAGAGGAAACCCTGGCAGGACCAGGAAGTGAGGGGAGCACTGGGCCCAGGGTCTTTAGCCCTGTCCAGGCCAGAGGGGAGTCCCCAAGAGTGGGCAGGAGGCCTCTGGTTGGTACCAGTTCACATCCAGCTCCCGGATGACTCTCAGGGCCTTGGAGGTCAAGAACCTGCGGCCACTGTGGGAGCTGTGTCACTAGCAGAGCCCAGACTGGGGAGGAGCTCCAGCATTCCACAGGCCACGTCTAATAATAACAATGTTATCAGAGCGGCAAGGCAGAGCTGGCCCGGGGTGTGTGTCTGGGTACCCAGGGGCCGGTGCCCAGCTCTGAAAGGAGAGCTGGGCCCTGGTGAATGAGGAGATGCCAGCCTGTGGACAAAAACTTGCTGCTAAAATCAAAACCCTGCCAACCTTTTACAACCTGGACACATTGTTAATGGGAGGGTTATCTGGAAGGGATAGGAAGCTGGATTGGAAAACAATGAATCCTTTTTAGGTGCAAGGTCAGTGTCTGAGGGACCTGGGGGTTCAGCACCTGGCCCTCATCCCCATGGGAAAACAGACCCCCAGCAGGGCCACCAGCTTCCTGGAGGGAGGGGGACTACTCCGTCACCCACAATGCAGGAGGCCTATGCTGAATCCATGGCACCCAGGCCCCAGTAAGGTTTGGAGGGACCTCTCCAGAGCCTGGCAGCCGAGGGCAGGAGAATGTCCCTCTTGTAAACCACTTCTCAATGAGAAGAATATGGAAGCACGTCCCTCTGCTGAGTGGATATCTGTGTGACCCAGTCAAGAGATGGAACCTCCTTCCCCTCAGCCTCCTCACCTGCAGAAGGAGAAGGGGGAGCCACTCCTACCCCAGGAGCCTCTGCAGGGGTAAATGAACTCACACAAGGGACTTGGCACCATGAGGGACAACGGTCAGGCCCTAGCTAGGACCTTGGCACAGTGGGGGCCTCTAGCTGGAATTTTCCCAAAAAGGCTGTGCCCTGACCTCCTGCAGCTTCCATCCCTGCTTTGTTTCATCCACTGCCTGACACCCTCTGGCGTTGTTTTTCTTAAAGTCTTTTGTTGTCCTAGAGTAAAGTTCTACAGAACAGAGATTATTTTGTCTTCTGCATATGCCTTGTATGTAGTGGTAGCTCAGTGGACATTGAATAAAAGATATGTGGCTATGTTAGTCCATTTTCTACTGTACAGAGCACCCAAGAACAGGCAAGCTGTACGTAGAGATCTACCTTGGCTCATGGTTGTGGCACAGGCTGGCATCAGTGAGGGTCTAGGTATGTCTTCATCTCATGGTAGAAGACGGAAAGCCAGGAGAAGGTGAGATCCGAAGAAAGAGAGAGCTGAACTCACTTTTCTAACAGATTCACTCTCACAACCACCATCCTCATGATGACATACATTTACTCAAGGAGGCAGAGCTTTCGGGACCCATCCCCTCCCAACTCTTGCACTGGAAATTTAGTTTCTAACACTTGAACTTTGGGGCACACATCACATAGAACCATAGCAACAAGGATGATAGCGACTCATCACAGTGTAACAAAGTGAACCTTCTGGTTGCAAATTTCTTCAAGTCAGTTGCTGTGCAATTTTCCTCGGTAATGAAACATTTCCTGGTAGAGAGGAGAAGGCTGAAGAAACTCACAGGAAAGTTAAAGACTCACAGGTTCTCAAAACACAATACTCACCAGGCCCCCAGTTAATTACATGGCTATCAAGCTGGACTTGAATGGAATCATTTAATTGGCCTGGCAGTGCCCCTCTATCTGGGGTGAGTGGAAACAACCTCCCTAGGAAAAGCCAGGCAGCGTGAGCTCTCCACCATGAGCATCTTAGGTCAAGAGCTGTGTCTTGTCAGGCGAGATTTCCCATAGTGGACAGACTTCACAAATAAAATGTCGAACACTGGTGAGTTTCCATTTCAAATAAACAAGAACTTTTTTTTTTACTAGAACACATCCACATTTTGTAGGGAACATACTGTGTGTATGCACATGTTCATGTGTATTCATGTGTCGGTGTGGGTGTGTGTGCATGCATCTGTGTGGGTGTGTGTGCGTGCATCTGTGTGGGTATCTCTGTGTGTGTCTATGTGGGTGTGTGTGTGTGTCTGTGTGGGCGTGTGTGTGGGTCTGTGTGGGTGTCTCTGTGTGTGTCTGTGTGGGTGTGTGCGTGCATCTGTGTGGGCGTGTGTGCCTGCACATATGTGGAGGCCAGAAACCCAAGTCCAGTGCCTTCCTCAATTCTCCCTTATTTTTGAGACAGGACGTCTTTCTAGACCTGGAGCTCTCCAACTCGGCTAGACTAGCTGGCCAGCAAGTCCTGGGATCTTTCTGTTTCTGTCTCCCCAGTGTAAGGATTACAGGCATATGCCACAAGACCTGATTTTTTACCTAGGTACTTAGGGATCCAAACTCAGGCCCTTATGCTTGAATGGCAAGCACTCTGCCAACTGAGCCATCTCTGAAACCCACAGAAGATGTACTTAACATTCTAACATCACACATTGTTCATCTGAAATTAACTGAACACCCTGCATTCTATCTGGCCACACAACAGCCCTTATGCAGAATAGTTCTGGCAAGAACCAATAACATGCCAAAAAGTCTGGAGAACTGGGGATAAACCTAAATAAAACTGTAAGGTCAGGCCCAGCAGAGTGCTGGTTATGCTTCACGACTGGTATTTGTGGACAGAGGAGGGTTTGGGTTGCACTTGCCGAGTCCCAGGCTGTTAACACACCCACAGTGGCTAGCTTCAGGCTTTGGAGGATGGGGAAGAGGTACTTGTTATGGGCTTCACCAAGCCTGGACAAGCCTGAGTTCACACACTCAGGTCAAGATGGCACAGCATTAAAGAAACAGGCTACAAACAAATAAGAAGGATAAAACAAAAAAAGTCCCCACTGCATCATGGAAGGTCTTGGTGCTTCTTCCTACAGGCATCACATCAATCTTAAACTTCCGTCTGTCTGCTTTCACCAATGAGGGAAGAGGATCAGGGAAAGCCAGAATGTGCCAAGTGGTTCGGTGAGTAAAGCCACGCCCTTCCCCCCACACCATCCTGCTCCCCCAGTCACTGACACAGAGGTCCAAGGGGCCCCAGAGGCCAGCAGGTCAACCCACCCCCTGTCTAGGATGGTAGCAAGTGGTTGTTCTCCCAGCCTGGTGGCGCCCTAAGGCCCCCTGGCCGGCCAGCCTTGCCTCCTCATGGGAGTTCCACACCCATGAGGGACCCCACCTCAAGAGAAAGAGGGTAAATGATGTCCGAGGAACAACTCCTGACACTGTCCTCTACTCGGCACGCACACACATGTATGCATACCGACATGCAGGTGCACACCGTACACGCAGGTGCACACCGTACACGCAGGTGCACACCGTACACGCAGGTGCCCGTGGTACCGATGCACACATTCTTTCCCTTTTGTCCTCCCTGTCTCCCAGCCCCTCTCCGCCTCATCTCTTGCTGAACCAGAGCTTCTGTTCTCTCCGTCTCTCGGTCTCTTCTCTCTCTCTACTCGTCACCAGCCCACCTTCATACCCATACCCCTGGAGTAACACTGATCCTTGATCAGAGAGAGGTTCTCCTACAAAAGCCAAGAGGGCAAACAGGAACACTCGGAGCAGACGGGCGGTGGACGGATGGAGAGAGAAGCCAGAAGCCCCCGAAGCCTCATCTCTCACCTGGGTTACCCATGCCCTTCTGTTCTGACCACAGAGCACTCTGTCAGCTCTACAAACAGAAGATAATGCAGATTATTATAAGCATAAAGAAAAACATTGCCTTAAGTAAACATTCTCAAATGTAAGCCCCATGAATGCGAGAACTTGGACATCCAAGGCCACAGGTGCCCTGAGAACGGGAGCAGCACCAGTCTCTGCCTGCACCTCCCTCACGGCGAGCAGCACAGTCCTGAGAGGCACAACCGCCTTGAGATTCCTCAGCTCGCCACAAAAGCCGAATGCAAACAAGAGCCCTCCAGGCTCATTAGACCTCTTTAGACAGTCCTTCATTGGGAAAAATTAAATCTTCCAAAAAGATAATTCCAGCCCCATGACAAATGAAGTCACTAGTCACATTTCAGTTGAGCTCTGTTGCTGACAAATGTGCTGGCTGAGCCTCCCCGGGCAAGGTAAACATGTTTCTTTATCTTGAATTCCCTTTGGTTGAGAAGATGAACACAGGCTGTGCTAAGGGGGAGGAGGATGGAGGCCAGGCCTGGGGGAGAGAAGTGGCAGGGGCCACGCTATGAGGTAGGACACCCAGCACATGAAGGTCACTCTCTCAGGAGGAAGCTAAGTCATGACTCCTTCCCCCCCAGCAAGCCTAGGCCTCCTGCAACCTTGAGAAGGTCTGGGTCCAGCCTTGCTGGCCATCAACTCTCCAGGCCTCCACATAGTTTCTTGCCCTCTAAATGGCTCTCTGCTTGCCCCTCTGCATTTCTCAACGACTCTGTCTTTTCTGGAAGCCACTCCCTTTCTGAGAAGGGTTGGCAGCAGCAGGGAATGATCCTGTCAGGAAATGACCAGACCAAAGTGAGGCCGTGATGAGAAGACAGTGATGAGATGGAAGGAAGGCTCTATCTGCCTCTCGGGGGATCTCCCTGCCTAAAGGGGTCACCGTGAGGTTCACAGCTGCCCTATGCAGCTCAGAGGTCAGCAGTCTCAGGGGACCACTGAGCACAGGAGAGAAGGCCAGCCCAGACAGAGATTTGTTGTGACATGAAATACCCTATCAATTCTGAAGGAGAAGCAAAGAAATGATAGAAACTGCCTCGTAAATAGCATACTTACACCTACTGCATATCAGACTTATCCTTGATGTGGACAAGAAGGAAGTGTGTGTAAGAGCTGGAGAGATGGCTCATTGTACTGCTTTGCAGAGGATCCAAGTTTGGTTCCCAGTACCCCACGTCGGGTGACTCAGCTGCCTGTAATTCCAGCTCCAGGGGATCTGATGCCTTCTTCTGGTCTCTGTGGATATTACATGCACACGGGACACTTACACACATGAAGGTAAAACACTCAAACACATTAAATAAAAATAAATAAAATTGGGGCTGGAGAGATGGTTCAGGAATTAAAAGTCCTGGCTGCTCTTACAGAGGACCTGGGTTCAATTACCAGCATCTACATGGCAGCTAACATGTCTGTAACTCCAGTTCCAGGGAATCCAATGCCCTCTTCTGACCTGCATGGGCACTGCATGACATGGGTGCACTTACATACATGCAGACAATACACTGATACACATAAAATTTTAAAGATAATAAATAAAATATTAAAAGAAATATTTTTTATAAGTTTTTAAGTGTTCAGTGTGGTTCCTGGACATAAAAATTGCTCGATAAATGTTATAAATAAATACCATTTCATCTTGCGATAAACATACAAACATTACAGGAAATTATGAAGTAGGCTATGAAAATTAACTTAACCTACTTTTTCCCCTCCTTAGGTGTACCAACTAGAAAATTTTATTATGTTTTAAAACTTTGATTCTTTTCTTTCTTTAGACAAGTTCTCATGTAGCCCAGACAAGCCTCAAACGCTCTACGTAGTTGACCTGCTGATCTTCCTGCCTCTTCCTACTGAGTGCTGGGATTACAAGAATGGCTATCATACCCAATTTAGGCTAGAGATCAAGTCCAGGACTTTCTGCATGCTAGGCAGACATGCTGCCTACTGAGCTACAGACCCAGCCTACAAATAGAAATCCTTAAATTACATGACTAGTACTCCATTTCTTCTTTAATAAAAATTTTTGTGTGTATGAGTTTTAGGCCTGCATGTATGGAAGTGTACCCATGTCATGCAGTGCCCCCGGAGACCAGAAAAGGGCACTGAATTCCCTAGAACTGGAGTTGGAGACAGTTGTTATCTGCTATATGGGTGCTGGGACTCGAACCCAGGTCTTTTGCCAGAGTAGCCAGTGCTCTTAACCACTGAGCCATCTCTCCAGCCCCTAGCACTTTATTGCAGATGAACAGCATGGTTCTAGAGAACTTTCAGCTGCCACACAGTAGAATCCAGATTCTCTCAATAGCCCACATCTAGACTTTGACTCTTTGCAAACCCCTGGCCTGCGTGCTAGAACCAATGCAGAATCGATCGGTGCTTTCTTTCTCCCCAGTATATGGGCCCTAGCGCTCCATCCGCCCCTGCCTGTGGACACCCAGATTTACAGCCACTCACTTCCGTGCCTGCATCCCTTCAGTTTCATAATAAACCCTTTTCTCTTGCTCCCTCCCTTGCTCGTCCTCAGAACACTGGCTCTTCCTTTGGTTTAGAAATAACCAAGTAAGTAGGCTGATCAAACCAAAAGAGACCATCCAACCTATTCAGATTGGTTCACTTGACCCAACCCAAGCAAAACACAGCTGTACTAGTCTAATTCTCTTTTTTAATATAGTAACTCTCATTTGTTTTCATATCGTAATACTTGTTCATTGTCCAACCAAAATCATTCACAGTCCCAAACTCCAGCCAGCCACTGTTGATGTTTGAGGGTCAAAACTGGCAATGGTATATTTTGTGCTACAAAAATAGCAATTCCAACATTTATTGAACATTTATTATGCCCGGTCTCAACCCCACAATGAATATTTAAAAAATATTTTTTTCATAACAATTCCAAAGGAGGTTTATTAACCCTACTTTATGATGGAGAAAAACTAAGACTTTGTCATATTAAATCTATGCCCAATGACACCTAGTTCAAAAATAGTCCATTCAGTGCCATCTGACAGTGGACATGGAACATTTAGCTTCTCTGAAGCAAGTTGTCTAAAGAGAGACACTGTTACCATCAATATCTGTGTCTGTGAACTAGTTAGTTCTCTCTCTCTCTCTCTCTCTCTCTCTCTCTCTCTCTCTCAATGTGTGTATATGCTGGCATGTGCAAGCCATGGTAAATGTGTGGAGGTCAGAGGACAATCTCAAGTGTTGGTCCTCGCCTTCCACCTCATTTGAGACAGGATCTCTTGTTCACAACTGCATGTGTTCAAAGCTCCTGGGGTTCTCCTGCCTCTGCCTCTCACCTCTCGAGTGCTGGGATCCGAGAGACACACTACTCCATCCAGTTTTGTGTGCGTTCTGGGGATCTGAACTCAGTTTCCCACATTTGTATGGCAAGCACTTTATCTGCCCAGTCTTTCAGTCCTTGAACCAGGTTCCCTAAAGGCTCCGTCTAGTCCTCCTGAAATCAGTGTTCTCTTTATGCACACCCTATCTACCATTAACTGCTACTGAGTGAGTGAGTCTGTAACTGCAAAGCAGTTAATGGTAGCAGTCGGAACACAGGAGTGAATGTAGTTGGCAAATATCCTCGTCCCTTGTGGAGTTTGTATTTCCATGTAGGTAGACAGACAGACCATAGATAAACAAGTAAATACATGGAACGTCACATAATCAATGACAAAGACAAACTATTGGAGCGAGTAGAGTAACCCAAAGGAGATACAGAGACAGAAGCAGGGTGCTGGGATATGCATGTGGTCGGCTGTCTTACCATCACTCTTATTTACACCATACATAGCAGAGGCTGGCTAAGGTCATTGCTATCTTTCAGGTGACCAAAAAGAGTCATGGAAGGCTACATCTGAGCAGAGACCTTTTAACTTGTGTTTATTTGGGGGCAGTACTGGGACTGAACCCAAGACCAGTGCATGTCAAACAAGTTCTATACTCCTGAGCCAGGCTCCCGAGCTCTCAGCAAAGGCCTTGTAAGAGAAGGGAGACGTTCGGGAAAGAATTGTGCAGAGTCAACTGTGTCCTGAGTTGGGGTAACCAGCACTGCCATGGCAAGCCAAGGCCCCAGATGGTGGGAAGACAGGAAGCACAGAAGTACTGGGAGGTCAGATGGGAAAGCTGGCCAGAGCAGCCAAGGGTCATGCGGGGCTCTGGAGTGTACAGGTCCTGCTTTTTATCCTGAGCCACATAGGAAGCCACCGGGAGAGTTCTGGCAGAAGAGATAGGAGTTATGTCTGAAAAGTTCTCCTATCCGCTCCAAACAGTATACTGCCTTGAGACAATGTGGTGGGTGGGTATGTGTGAGCTGAAGCAGGACGAATAGTTGACAGCTAAACTGTTGTCTAGAAGAATCCGGCAGGGAAGGAGGCAAGCCATGCTCAGATTCTAGAGTCAACAGATACACCGATGGGTCAGCTATGACCCAGGCTACCAAGGATAATGCCAAGCTTTCCATGTCAACTGGAAAGGGGATTGCTATGAGCCAAGAGGAAAAAACTACCAGAAGCCTATAGAGGAGCATAGAAATCAGAGCATGCATGTGGACATGCTGAGTAGGAGATATCTCTCTAATACCAATGTAGATGTGTGCCAGTAAAAAACTGTTTGTGTTTGAAATATGAATATGAAAGTTCCTGGAAGATGGGTCACATCTGAATCGTGACCCTGGATAAGTTTATCTTGGCAGTCATTGCTTACAACAGTGATGAGGTCTTCTCTAAAACCTTTGGCTTTCCAAAGAATAGCTCTTGAAGAGGGGGTGGAGAAAAGGAGACTAGGACAGAACATCCAAGAGATCAACAAACAACCAGAAAAGAGAGGTCTCGGCGAGTGTGCACCAGACCTCATGAAGGTGTTCCATGTCGAAGAAGATGGTCCTGTAAATCCTGCTGAAAGAAGAAGACACCCACTGAGAACTGCTGAACACGCATTGAAAGGTGGGACACTTAGCAGTCCAGACAAGCCAAGCGATCATTCCAAAGGGCACGGGGCTGAGGGAAGGAATGGTGTGCATCCATACATCTCTCACAGCTCCCAGAGGAACCAAGGAGGCAGTTATCGTCATTAAACATCTTTCATTGTTCTAATTTGGATTTCCTTAGAACAAGAAACATCTCTCATCATTCAGAAATGTTGATGTCAAAATGAAGATCAAATATCATTTTTATGTCTCAGCTTCTGGTGATTGGCAAGAGGTTCAACATGTGAACTCTCTGACACACCTTTCAAATCTTTGATGAGTGGACAATTCTTAGAAAAACAATCATGAGCTTACGAGACATAAAACCATGTCTATAGCCAGGAAAGTCCTCATCTCAAAAGCAAAATGCCTTGTTAGTAAGTCTTCATAGTAAATAAAGTAATCATACTAGCATCAAATTGTCTGACCTCAATAAATGGACCTAATGAGAAACTATAAACCAACTCTCCCAAGTAGTTGTTCTCTGTTGGCTTTTGGTGGGGGGGAAGGGGTGGGTATTGAGGATTGAGTCCAGGGCCTTATGCATGCTAGGCAAGCGCTCTATCACTGAGCAACATCCTCAGCCCTCTGTTGACTTGTACCTTGAAAACAGGACTAAAGAGTTGCTCAGGAACACATACCATTGTTACACTAATTGGTCCAGTTGGTTCTGCAGAGACCAGCTGGAACCTCAGAATGTTTATCCTGCTCTTAAATAATTAATCGAGAAACTCTTCAGTATCCTTTGATAAATAAGGTCTGAATCACATGAAATGAGGATAAGAGTCACCCAGTAAGACCACACTGGCAATTCCCTCAGTCCTTCAGTGTTAAGAGTAGGCAGGAGGGCCTCGACCCCATAGTGATGGAGACAATTTCCAGAGCCTGCAGGAAGTGCCGATCATATGTATGCCTCCCTTCTTTCAGGGACAAGGACACTGGCTTTACTTCCATCTGGAGACTGTCTTCCGGAGACCCCCGGAAGCCTCTAGAAAACAGCATGGATAAGGACTCAAACTTTGTCAAAACTCAGCATCTTGACTAATAGCACCCCTCGTGAAGTGCCGCATGCTGTCTCATGAGAGAGGCTGTTTCTCACCTTTCTGAACAGTCTCTGGAGTGTCCACAAGAGCTGTTTCTCCTACTTTGCTAGATAAAAGACTATTTTCACAATGCACTGGATCTTTCCAAGGCCCATGTTAGTGTTTGTGTGTGATTTTGAAGTGTTTGAGAACCACCTTGACCATGACCACCCACAATCCAGAAACTCTAAAGAGACCTTTCTCAGAGTACAGGGTGTGCCCATTCACCCAACAAATACCCATTGAGCAACCGTGTCCCAGACATCGGTCAAGGTCCCAGAGAGTACAGCAGTAAATAAGATAGATGGAAGGTCTTTTCCTCACAGAGCTTACGTTCTAGTGGGACCAGACTAAAACAAAAACACAAAATAAACAGAGAGAACGTATAATAAGTGGACAGTGGTAAGCTGTAATGAGAAAAATCACTCACACAAGGATGGCAGAGCACCCAGCGTGCAGGGGGTGGGAAGAAGATTGTAATTCTAAGCTGAGCAGCTCATAGAGAAGACATTGTCTGAACAAATAAACAGAGTCAGGAGGGTGTGGTCTGCACAGTGACCTGGGAGGGAAAGCCACTGGGAAGAAGCAAGGCCATGGCACAGATCCTGGGGCCTGCAGTCGCTGGGCGGCTCAAGGCCAGTGTCACCTGGATGGAAGATGGGACACAGGTTGTGGGGTCCTGAATCACATGGGGTTCTGTAAAGATGTGAGCTTCTCTCTAGAGACATGGGGGTTCCTGGGGATCCTGAGGAGCTGAATGGTATGTTCTAACCTACAGGAAATAACACTTAAGTGCTTCTATGATTGGGTTGGGGTTCGTCCCTTCTGCAGCGTGACTATGAAACATCCGCCATGGGCTCACATGTTTGAGCACTTGTTTGGGGAGGTTATGGAACCTTCAGGCGGTAGAGCCTTGATGGAGGAAGTAGATCACTATGGGTGGGCTTTGAGATTTTATAGCCTGGCTCCACTTCCTGTTCTCATTCTCTGCTTCCTGTGTACAGATGGAATGTGATCAGTCTGCTTCCTGACTGCCAGGCCAGCCACACACTCCAGTTGCCACGCTCTCCTCACCATGACGGACAGTACTCCTTCTGGAACCATGAGCCAAAATAAACCCTTTTTGCTGCCTTTGTTGGGGTATTTTATCACAGCCACAGAAAAGTAACTAATAGAGACTGATATATGTGCTGGAGGTGTGAACGTTGGCTTGTGCCAGAGCCTTTAAGAGGTGGGGTCCAGTGCAAAGCCATCAGAGGCACTACCCTTAGAAAAGACTAGTGCTGGTCCTTCAGGGTGAGCTAGTTCTTGTGAGACTAGGTTATTATAAAACAAGACTGCATTTCATGTTTGACTCCATCTGTGTGGTCAGTTCCACTTCTGTGAATCTACTATGCTGTAACACAACCAAGAGGACAAAGAGATGGAGTCATCAGTCTGGGACTTCCAACTTCCAAAACCATGAGAAAAGCAAACATTTTTTCTTTGTAAGTACTTAGTTTCAGGTGTTTTGTTATAGAAATAGAGGGAAAGACTAATAATACTGCTGTGTATAAAACAAATCATACAGGAATAAGGAAAGAATCATAGACAATAACAATTAACACACTATTGAAATAATCCAGGTGAAAATTACTAGCAAGAGAATACACATCCAAATGACCTGGAGTGCCTCTCAAAGTTATGACTTCTAGGACTAAGCTCAGATCCACTGAACCAGAATGAGAGGTATGGAGGGTCCCCAGGACAGGCACCTCCAGGTATTACAATTCACAATCTATACCATACAGTTGCCAACTCACTGCCTCTCAGTTCTAAATCCACTCTCCACTGCCTGCTCTTCAAAGATGGATCTGCGCGCTTTAAAAGTTTTCCTTTGCTAGCACAGTGCTAGCATACTAGCTGGCACAATGTTAATTTGAGAGTCCTGGAGAGACACTACAGCAGTTGTTCATCTGGGTTCTGGGGTTCCACAGATGCTCCACGGGAGCATCCAGCTCCTTCAGTGTGTGCATTCAATCATCAGCACACGGGATGCTGCGGAACACAGTCTGAAGATCCAGTCATTTCTCTAGAAACATGTTCCAGCAGCATACAGTGGCCAGCAGCACCCCAGATCTGTAGCTGCCCTGAACACTTCAGGCAGCTTCATTGTGAGTGGTCTAGAAGGAGCTTCCTGCTGAACAGCTTCCCATGGCCCCCAGGGGTGATTGGCAGCTGGTTTCAGAAGGCAGATTCCTGACAAACTCCACCAGCACAGATACTTCAGTTCCATCTAGCAGACCATATCTGTTCTCTTGTCATCAAGTGGGGGTTTTGTTAATTAGGGGAAAGGGGTCTGGGGGAGAGTCCCTCAGCCTTTGTCTCAGCCTGAGTACCACCAGCTGCTGCCTGTCTGGATCATGCCCACATTAAGAGGTGTTTACATATCACTTACTCTTAGGCAAATCCTTGCTCTACTAGAGCAATTAGTTCTTCCTTTTCCTAACTTTTTCCTTTTTCACCAGGGATTGAACCCAGAACTTCATTTATACTAAGTGCATGCTGCACTGCTGAGCTATGACCCCACTCCCCAAACTCCTGACTATGTTGTTTCCCTTTCTTGACTGGACCCTGACTGACATACACAATGTCACATCCTAGCAGGAAATGTTTAAGTCCAATCCTTTTATTATTTGAATGTGCATGAGTGTTTTGACTGCATGCATGTAAATGCACCAGTGTTGTGCGATGTTCACAGAGGCCAGAAGAGGGCATCGAATACCCTGGAGCTGGAGTTACAGATGATTGTTAGCCAAGCATGCAGGTGCTAGGAACTGAACCTGGGTCCTCTGTAAGAGCAGCCAGAGCTTTTTAACAGCTGAGGCATCTCCCCCCACATCCCTTTTAAAAAATAAAATCCAACCTTTTTATTTTTTAAATTTCATGTATAAATATTTGCATACACACATACACACACACACACACACACACACACACATATATGCCATCACCTGTGGAGGCTAGAAGAGGGCATCAGATCCCCTGGAACTGGAGTTATGGATAGCTGTTGGCCACCATGTGAGTGCGGAGAACTGAACCCAGGTCATGCTCTTAACTGCTAAGCCATCTCTGCAACCTTAAGCCTAATGTTTAACTTGTCAAATCTGAACATTTGAATGTTTGAATGTGGTTGACTCAAGGAGACAGTTTCCAGTTTTCATTCTCTGCTGGGTAGTTTTTTAGCTGCTGTGATCATCTCCATCTAACTTGCTCTATCAGCCTTCAGCCAAGGAGCTCCCATTGTGGGTGACTTTTTCTGGGGACACAGGAACGTTTTAAACATATATTTTCCCCGGATAGGGCACCAGCCACAAGCCAAAGAAACAGCTCCTCCCAAGCCTAACTCAGGCAACCAGTGAGTTTATTGGGGTTGCTTACAGGAGTATGTGCATAACCTTGGGCCTTGTGAATTTTCTAAGTTTCAGGAGCTTCCTGAGCCTTGTAAGTTTTGTTCACTGTGAGCCTTAAGAATGTTTCCATTCAGAGCAAATAACAGCACCCCAGAAAATATAGTCCCTTTAACTTTCCAAGACTCAGAACCCAGAAGAGCACTTCCGCCATGGCGGATGAAGAATGATAGGATGCCCAAGATTACTACCAGCCATCCCTGAGCAGTCGCCATCCTGGAGGCTCTGCCACCATCCTTCCCACCAAGCAAGAGTCTGTTGTGTTTTCACCTGGGTTCCAACTGGACACACCAAGGGACTATGAATTGAGTGATATGACCTAAGGATCACAGGATTTTGAATCACACGCAACGATATTTGAATATTGCATTATCAATAGCTAGTTTCACAACCTCGGACAAGTCTCTTAACCCCTCGTGAGTCTTGGTTTCAGTCTGGGAAGTCTAAATAATAGACATCTACTTCCATGAGCTTGCTGGGCCGATCATGTGAAATTATACTGATAAAATAAATTTACTTGGGAAGATGGTCATGCTGACGTTTGCAAACCAGTACAGAACTGCGCTAGACAGTATCAGAAAAGTCTAGAAAGCACTGACCAAAGAATATACTGGGAGCTACGTTATCATTTCAAATTTTCTAGTAACCACATTCTTTAAAGTAAAAATAAACAGGTAAAATTCATTTTAATAATATGGTTTACTTGATTATGTATGCTATTTTAAAGTAATCCATATTTAACATAATTAAAATAGCTCAAACTGCTTTCCTTTATATTTTACTTCTTATTTTTATTTTGTGTGTATAAATGTATTGCTTGCATGTATGCAAAGGCACCCATGTCATGCAATGCTCACCGAGGTCAAAAGAGGGTGCTGGATCCCTGGAACTGGAGTTATGAATGGTTGCTGATGGGGGCTGGGAACCAAACCTGAGTCCTCTGCAAGAGCAGCCAGTGTTCTTAACGGCTGAGCCATCTCTCAAGCCCTACACTTTTTTTCTATAAGAGGCCTTATGTGTGTGTGTGTGTGTTTGTTTATATGTGTGCATGTACATGTATGTGGAGGCCAGAAGTTGATATCAGATATCTTTGCACATTTTCGTTTTTCAGTTCTGACATGTATCTAGCGGTGCAGGTAGCAAGATCTATGGGGCAACCATAGGACAGCTCAAGTTTGCTCCATCTGCCTGGTCCCTAGATTTTAAGAAAAAGAGACAGACCAACAAAGAAATCATGAATGGTCCTTTCTAGATGTTGCCTTGGTTACTTCCCCATTGATAAAATACCCCAGCAAAGGCAACTCGAGGAAGAACGGGTTTCTTTGGACTCACAGTTCCAGAAGGACACAGCCCATCATGTTGAAAGACAAGCAGCTGGCCGGGAAGGCCTGGTGGAAGGAAGGAGCCGGCGCCTGCTAGACATGGTGTATGTGGCTCCCAGGAAGAGGAGCCTGTCTATAAAGCCTCAAAGCCCACCCAGCGGTCCACTTCCCCCAGCAAAGCTCCACCTCCTAAAGGTTCCTCGACCTTCCCAAACAGCGCCACCAGCTGAGGACCAAGTGTTCACGCATGTGAGCCCACGGGGGCACATTTCATCTTCAGACACGAAGTCAGGCGGCAGTGAAATCAAGACAAGGACCCAGAGCAGCCACCTTGCCTGGGCCGGAGATCCAGCTCCATTCCTGAACCATGCGGCTCAGGAAACAGCCTCCACGTTGCTTCTGTTAATTTGATACAAACTAGAGATGCCTGGGAAGAGGAAGCCTCAACTGAGAATTTCCCCCATCAACTGGCCTGTGAGCACACCTGTGGGGCATTTCCTTGATTTCTGATTGATATGGAAGGGCCAGTCCACTGCGGGCGGTGCCATCCCTGGGCAGGTGGGCCTGGGCTGTGTAGGAGAAGTAGCTCAGCAAGCGTGGGGGGAGGCGCGGACACAGAAGGCCAGCCAGTAACAGATGTTGGCCCTCCATGGTTCCTGCCTTGAGTCCCTTTCTTCTTTGAGTTGCCTTTGGTCACAGTGTTTATTAGAGCAATAGACAGGAAACTGAAACTGCTCCTTACTTCTTTAAGCCCAACTTCCTTTTCTATAGAAAGGAAATAACATGCTCCCAAGAGTCATGTTAAGAACTGAATATGGCAGGCTGGTGGAGCACAGACGCTGGCCTGGCAGAGACTGCATGGAGACACAAGCCATTGTGAGGAGCTTCTCACCTGCTTTTACTCAGCCTCAGCTGGTCCAGACAGGAAATAGGGAAGGAGCTAGAGAAGGAACGCGCTCATATAGGACACTGAAGACTCTGGATGTGGCTGTAATCCAGCAAGCAGGAACAATGTGGGACCCCACCCATGCCCACCCGTGTTTTGTCATAGAGGCCTTCTTCTGTTGACAAGTGAGGCCACAGAAAAGTGGTTTTCCTTTCAAGGTTCTCTTCATAATGGAACTGAGATGAACCTTTAAAGTTTCAGCGACAGATCAAAGTAACAGGAGCGCTTTCAGTAGCCGCCCCACCAGTCCCACCCTGGTCCCTGGCCATTCTAGGGTTGGAGTCACCAGGCTTCCCTGTTGACCCTCCTGGTGCCGCCAGAAGCCAAGCAGATTGCTCAGAGGGAGATAATGTCATTTGTTGACATTTCCCAGGTGACAACAAAGTCAGGCCTTCTTTTAGGGAGCAGAGTCTCTGCATAGAATTAGCAGGTCAAATTTCCCTCAGGGGATTAAGGCTTGGCAACTCCTCATGGTCAAAAGGAACCACAGCCTTCCAAGCAGTGAACCTCAGAAACTGCTTTACTCAAGGATTTCAAGCCCAAGCAGTAAATGAGGAAGGAACAAAGGGCTCCAGGACTTACTTCTCCTGTATCTTAGAGTTCACCCTAGGGATGCCTACTCTGGAATTTAGAAGCTAAGGTGAGATCAGTAGATAGAACCTTTCTACTTCTGTGGTATGGTGGGATGTGAGGTGTGCACGTGTATGTGCGTGTGTACGTGTGTGTGTGTACATCGTGTATGCGTGTGCACATGTATGTGCATGTGTACGTCGTGTGTGTGTATGTGTGTGTGTGTGTTGGGAGGACATATTCGGGAGTCTACGTGTGGAGGCTGGAGGACAGCCTCAGGTGTCATCCCTCCTCAGGTACCATCCACCTTGTTTTCATTTTTTGTAAAACGGTTTCTCACCATGACCTGGGACTCACCAGCTAGGTGAGGCTGGGCTGGCTGGCACTCGCCCCAGGGATTTACCTGTCTCCAGAGCTGACACACCTACTTTTTACATGAGTTCTAGGTATGTAACTCAGTTCCTTGTGTTTCTAAAGCAAGCACTTTACCAACTGCCCATCAACCCAGCCCTCCATTTCTGTTTTCATTTAACAAGTGCCTATTATTATGCATTATACCTTTGGTAAAACAGTAGTCTAAAAATTGACTTAGATTTCAAGACGTTTATCATTAATTTAGAAGAAAGTGTGGAAGACAACAGACTTGCATCATGTAGATGACAACATAATGTGTGACATATATTAATTATTGCTATACAATTATATCAACATAATTATTCATGTAAAATAAGATGGTTAATTAAAAGAATGAATGATGTGGTTCATGGAGCACTCTAGGAATTAAGAAGCGTAAAACAACATTAAGCTGGAACAACAGGTAGACACCTCCAAGGAGGTGGAGTCTGAACCATCAGTTGAATTTAAATGAGATAGAAGGTGGGTCCAGGGGACAGTGCAGGAAGTTGGGGGCAGGGGGTCAAGGCTTCTTTAGGGACCATGAGAGACAGAAGAGGTTGATGCCAGGGGTTGATAAGAGAAGGGAGCAAGTGGGACAGGCTTTTTCAGCAAGAATTCATCACCCACTGGGCCATGTATCATACTGAACCTTAGAGAGGGAGCTGTTGACAAAGCCCAAAGTGTTCCTGTCCTGAGTCTTCAGGAAAACTCAAAGTCCAGCCTCAGTGCCATCTTTAAAGGGCAGGGCACCATATTTAACTGTAAGCAGCCTTCCTACCAAGAGACTTGTAACAGAGCTTACCTGACCTTACTCCGCCATGTCCAACCCCACAGAGACTTGCCTAACAGTGGAATGAGTCATGCAGACTTGACCTTGAAGCACAGATTCAGTGATAACTAAACCCCAAAGAATGAAAGTACAGATTAGGGAAAGATCCACTGGAGGTTAACCAAGAGAAGAGTGGGTGGGTCTGGGAAGATGGCTCAGTTGGCAAGCCTCATGGCAAGTTCTATAACCACAAGGACCTGAGTTCACCCCAGATCCCACATTAAAAGCCAGGCATGACAGTGCATGTAATCCTAGCTCTGGAAGGACAGAGACAAGAGGATACCTGGAGACTGCTTTCCAGCCATTCTAGCTGGATTGGTGAGCAACACGTTAGGTGAGAGACTCTGTCTATGATAAATGACAGATGGATGATACATAGATAGATGATAGACAGATAATAGATGCTAGATGCTAGACGATAGATGATAAAGATGGTAGACAGATGATAGATAGATGGCAGATGTTAGATGGACAGATGATAGATGACAGATAACAGGTGTTAGATAGACAGATGATAGATGATAGATAGATGCAGTGAAGAACTATTGAAGAAGACACCACACATCAACTATCAACCTCTGGCACACACACAGTGAATGGAGCAAGCTTGCTTTGGAAACTTTTAATAAATGTGATCTTGCTGCCTTTGCACTCTGACTCTGGCCTTCTAAGGAATACTACTGATAGGTCTGCAAACCATGAGTTAGGAGGCCTCCTCCATAAAACCAGAGGCATTTTTAGCTATGTTGATGTTTAATTCACTAACAGCATTTGGTCCCACATTTACTAGATGGAGGGATCATCCCAGCTTTGTGAAATAAATAATCATCATAGGAACAGGTCCCAATTGACTCCCGCGCTCTATGCATCTCACTCAGGCCTCTCTTTGAAATTATGTTTGCACTTTTCAGAACTCTTTTCCCTTCTAATCATTTTTCAAGAATCTAGTAAGATTCTTTCAAAAACAGAGAGTAAACAAAAACAGTCAAAAGCGAATTTATCCAGTTAAGTTACCTTTAGCTTTCAAAATCTCAACCAAGTTTGTTTAATTCCTCGATAAACTTGGGTATCTGCAAATGCTAAAGGCAACAAAGAAAGAAAAACTCCCATTCGAGTGTTAGAGCAAGAATCCCATCTCACAAAAGTATGTGAGTGTCTTGTCATCCAGAATACAATCCTCCTGAGAGGAGCCTGAGAACAGACAGCTTCCTCAACTTACCCTGGGACTTAAGACAGCTGGTCCTTCCTGGAAGAAAGATTCCCTTTGCTGGAAACAAAAGCAGAGAAGCTGCTGCCATCTGGTGGCCCCTTGGCAGAGTGTGAGCTAAGCCAGAGGGCCTTTCCTCAGCCGATTCCTGCAGGCTTCCCCAGAACTAAGACAACTTGTTTTTACCCAAAGGGAATGTAAGAATGCAAACTGAGAAGCAGCGGGCAACTCCTCACAGCTCTGAGGTGAGTGTGGGCCACCAGAAAGGAAAGCAGCCTTCTCGGGAGGCTCCTAGCACCCCAGGGTTTAGACAGATTGGATTTGATCCCGACCATCTTGGTCAATCATGAACAGCTGAAAAGGGAGAAGGCCTGGGGAGTCCTTTGAGTTTGAAGGTGATGCTTTCATGTGTCTGGAAAGACGCCGCTCTCCACCTTGCATGCCTCTCGCATATCTTTTACAAGGTCTCCGTTGCAGGGGCGTAAACTGGAGAACAACCCATGAAGCCCTCTCACAGGCACTTTGACTCCAAATCTTTGCTCATCAAAGTTCTTAAAGTCTCTCTGGGGAGGAAGACATGGACTTGTGGCTCGGGATGGGACGAAGGCATGAGCCAAGGAGCCTCTGGTCTCACAGCAGCCACTTGACTCAGAAGTAGCAGACACTGAAAGCATACCTCCTAAAACTTGCAAGCCCAAAGTCTGGTCATGATCATAAAATACTATTTGACTTCTTCACAGCACTTAAAACCAAAAAAAATGCAGTTGGTTGACTTATTTGTTCTCTTGGGTTTTGCCTACTCAATCCTCCCCTCAGAAACACAGAAAATAAAAATATATATGTATAAAAACAAAGACCTTGCCAGCTTGTCCAACAGGATGTTCCCAGCTGCTAAAAACTCTGCCTGGTACATGTAAGGTTCTCAAGGACTTGTTTAACAAAGAGTGACAGCATGCCCGAGTTCATCTTACACCCTGAGGCACCGTCTTTGTCTTGCTTCTTTGTGGAGAGTGCACAGGACTGTACAGTCCAGGGACTGACTGCACAGAGGCTCCATAATGCCTTTGCCTGGACAGTCCAAAGGGGCAACATGCTGAGGTCAGCAGGCTGCCTTCAAGACTTCCAGAAGGTCAGCTGGTGTGAGCCCAAATGAAGGCCTTCCAACTGTTCCCCAGAACCTGGGGACAGAAACGTTTGGTCAAGGTTGAGTGTCAGGCCTGTGTGTGTGCGTGTGTGTGTGTGTGTGTGTGTGTGTGTGTGTGTGTGGTCGGTGCCAGATCCCTGCCTGGGTGTGTGAGTCTGCTGGGGGCTGGGGGAACTTTCTCTCTGTCTCAGGCTAAATGGTTTCCTGAGGAAGTGAAAACCGGGCATAGGGTGGGTGGAAGGAATGAAAAAATTCCAGTAAGGAAAAAAAAAATGACTTTTGTCTTTGGAACAGGGAATGTTATTGGCAGATCTGAAAATTCCAGGATCTCCATGTATTAGAAATACAAGAAACTTTTAAAGTTAAAAAAAAAGGGAAAAAATCCATGAGCAATTTTAGAAGAAATACTGAAAAGGCAACAGTTTTAAGTAGATGTTTGGGGACCCTCAGCACAGAGGATCAGAACTGAGGTGCCTGTCTCTCTGGACTTAGCCCAGGAGGGCAGATACTTTCTGGCATTCGTTAATGTAGTTTATGGTTAAATTGCTGGACCCCATGTGGACTGAATGGGCCTCTTTATCTTTAAACAAACATAGGAGGAAAGAGAAATCTCCCCCACTTCTGGCCCTAGACTGTATTTGTGAGACCACACTGGGTTTTCCCGTTCTAGCTATCAATCTTCTCTTGCCGTCTGGGGGATAAGGAGCTACAGAGAGGAGCCCCATCGGTTAACTTTGCTCCAGTGAAGCAGACCTCAGAGATAAGTAACTCGGACTGACTTTCCTCAAAACATGAATGGAAACTGGGGGTGTCTTAGAGATTCTGAATCCCCACCAATGTGAGATAGGCCCTAACTTACAGCAACACAGGCTGGTGCTTACATGCAAGTGCCCTGGCCCATTGTACAGGTCACATCTGAGGATTCAGCCTGGAGTGCTGTCAGCAGTGACAGTCACAGCTGGAACAGAAAGCCTTTATTAAGTGTCTTCTGCACCCAGCAGCGCATTAATCAATAATATTGACTGGTTTGGTTTTGAAGGGACCCCTTTGCCCTTAAGGGAAAGCTAGCTCTTTAAACACTAACCCAAACAAAACATGTAAGCTGTACAAACGCTTACATTTTCAAATGCTACAGAAATTAAATTCTTCACAAGCTAGTTAAGAGTTACAGAAGAACCCTTTAAAGAAATTGCTAGAAAATGCTACAGGTACAGTTCTACCATGCTGACATTTAGAATCTGAGAGTCCTTGAATAACCTCGTCTGGAAACCTGGAGCATGCTGGGGAAAAGGTATTTCTTGCCTTGTTTTATTTTGTTCAGAGTGCCTCGTGATGGTGAAGAGCAAAAGCTTTTGTGCCAGATAAAACTGAATTAGAATTCCACTTCTGTTAATTAACGTATGACCTGGAGTAAATGGTGAATTTTCTCTGTGCCTTTCTTTTTCTCGTTTATGATATTGGGATAGAAGATAGGTGCCATATAGAGTTTTGTGAAGATAAAACTTGGTACTCCATAAAAAGCCTAACATGGGGCCCAACCACACAATCAGTTCTCTATTGAACAGCTGCGATTGGCACAGGGACAAAAAAGGGATGCCATCTCCTGAGGGACAGCTGGGGGCGGCGGGAGAAAGTGCTCTAAGATCTCTGTATCACCAGCTGAGAATCCCACACGGTGGGGTTACGGAGAACCCTCTGTGGTAATACGCTTGCAGTGCAAGCTTGAGAACCTGAGTTCAAACCCCGCCTCACCCCCAGCACCCATGTAAGTACCAAGCGCAGTGGTGTGTGCTTTAACCCAGGGCTGGGCAGGTGAAGACAGGAGGACTCTTGGGGCTGTCAGTTTAAACCAGCAGCCTCCAGGCTCTGTGAGAGACCCTGTCTCAAGAAAAGACGACGGAATGTGACAGAAGAAGATGCCCAACACTGACCTCTGATCTCTACACATGCACACCTGTGCATACACACTGGAACACACAACTATGCCCCACACAATAATAATTTTAAAACAATCCCATGTAGTAATAACTACTCTAATCTCCATTTTAAACTTGGAGAAACTGAGGCACATTTGCCTATCCCACAGTTAGTCAATGGTGAAACCAAGCCACTAAGCTTGAGAAGATCTCCTCCGGTCATAAGTTCCATTTGTTGCTCTCAGTAACAGAGCTGCCATTTTTGCCTAGAAAATCCAAGGGGAAGATTTCATCACTGGCCCCTTGTCTGTTGACACCAGAGGTGAACATCCAACGTCAGCTGGACTCTGCCTCCTTGGAAAGGCCCCAGGCCCAGTCTGGATGGTCCATCTCTGTGAAAGTTTACCTTTGACCTTATCTTCCAACTGAGAACAAAATGGGGGATGGTTACGTAAACCAGTGTTGACTGTCATTCTTGACACCCCAAGAAGCCTCTGAGCAAACACCAACACTGACCCAGAGAGAGGACAGACTAATGCCCAGTTGCTCTTGGCCCCCAAGGGCCCTGGCACTGGGCCACCTTGGCCCAGCATCCAGGGGTATTATTGGCTTGGTTATACTCCCTGTGTGCCCTCAAGGGAAGACTAGTTCTTCAAACATTAACCCAAAATGAAACAAAACAAAATATGTAGGGTGGAGGAAAACTTCAAATTTTAGAATTTCATGGTTGGAATTACAGAAGAGCCCTTTAAAGAAATTGCTTGGTTTTCAAACACTAAACGCCACTAAGGAGAGGACATTCCCTCTTTCCATGGGGAATCCATCCCAAACCCTCCAGAGGGTGTTTGCAGATGAACTCGGTAACACAATAATACCTTTCTGTTTTAACTAAGTGTTCATCACACAACTCACTGTGGTTTTAACTTTTCAGTCATGAGTTTTTCAGAACAAACTTGTACTAATTTATTTTTCCTTAATAACTTCACATCTGGAAGTTTCAATCAAGATCTTTGAGCTCTCAGTGCATATTCCGCCCCCCCTCCTTTCTTCCAAATCAGAAACTCAACCTTTCACTTGAAGGAAGCACATTATAGCTTCACTTTGGATATCTGAACTTCCAGCCTCCCTGATCTTGTGCTTTGGACCTTTATTGAGTGAGGTAAGGTGACTTGAAAAGGGTACTGCAGTTCTGTGACAGTTTGATTTCTAAGACAGCTACATAGCACTGAACAGGAGGGTGGTCTATACAGCGAGGAAACACTGGGCAGAGGGCTGATTAGGCTTAGCAAGACAGAGAACAGCAAGAGACTTAAGTCTTGGAACTCAGAGTAATGCTCAATTTAAAACAGCAATTGTCTGCATCTAGACTATTCATTTAGTGGCTGTGGTCTGCTCTGGCCACAGGTATCTGAAATTGTGTAGAGCAAAACCATAGACAGGGAGACTGGCCTATTGCCAAATGCAGTTCCTGACATGGGATTTTAACAAGTGACAAAGTCTTATAGTTGTTGTATCTCATACTATCTAGTATCTGCACAGTTTGTTGTTCTAATATGCACTGCCTCCTATATATTTGCTTTGCTATTTGCCTTAGAAAACACTTTCTAAATAAAAACCCCTAATTTTAAAAACAAATCAGTGAACATCCTGGAAGCTTTGCTTATTGAGTTTTCTTTTTTAAGGAAGCCAGAATGATCCACCAATTGAACCTTAGATGGGATTACTAATATCTGACAAAAGGAAGCGATGACTGGGACTCAGTGATCAGTGCTGACTTCAACTCTTAGAACTTACAGCTCAGCATTGGGGATATAGCTTTGTTGGTACAGTATGAAGCCCTGGATCTCATTCTCAACACCACATGAAACTGGGCACAGTAACACATGTAATTCTAATGCTTAGCGGGTGAAGGCAAGGAGGATCAAGGTCACCCTTGACTACCTTTCAAGTTCAAGGCCAGGCTAGGCTACACGAGATCCTATTTTTAAAAAAACAAAAGTAATTTATGTTCCATTTTTTACAATGTCCCTAAACTGCTACTGCATAGTTCCCTAATAGGAGACACAGACTGCAGTCCAAATATGGACCTACCACTGAACTGTGTGATGGCATCCAAAACACCACGCACATTTTCCCCTTTCTGTAGATGATCAAACCATCCTCATGGGTTTCTTTGAGATGGTGGTGGTGGTGGTGGTGATGGGTGGTGATGGTGGTGGTGGTGATGGTGGTGATGGTGGTGGTGGTGGTGGTGATGGTGATGGTGGTGATGGTGGTGATGGTGGTGGTGGTGATGGTGGTGGTGGTGATGATGGTGGTGGTGGT
>CM069535.1:6765472-6827972 GCA_035773235.1 Eospalax fontanierii
TCTGCCCACAGCAACTTTGACATTTATGAGATTTTTTTTTCTGTGAACATTAGATTTTATTGAAAATCTTTAAAAAAGATATAGTTGGATTTAGTAATTGTTTAAAACAGCATTGATGATGTGAGCGTGTGCGTGTGATTCTGCATCCCTCAAAGGTCTAAGTGATAAAGGCAGCCACGGTTTCGTAAAGCCAGTGGCTGTAATAACACTGGCTATATGACCACATTTTCACACAGATTGAGCCACGTATTTGTCGCCAACTGGACTGGTGGCAGGATCCTAATGACTCTTTTGAGGGGGTCCTGAAATCAGGCCATTTCTGACGATTTGGTGACATATCCTTTTTGGAGAGGCAAATTCCACAGTGCTATTGTTGCCCTGATGCTAGCCTTCAGTTTTAAAGCTTTCTTAATACCACTGTGACATTCTCCTCTCCTCTTTGGTACCCAGTGGCAGGAGCAGTTATTACACCAAAGTGTGGGGACACAGTTCCTTCCTTGGCTATACAAGCCATCCGTATTATGCTGTTTCCCAGAGAAAAACAAGTGCAAATCTTGCAAGCTATCAATGTTGTTTTGAAATCTTTAAATACAATTCCCTGAGATGGGGGCTTGTAAAACCAATGACGGAGATTGGCGTCTTTAAAGTCTAACCCCATCTCACCCTCTCTCCACAGGAAAGAATAATGTACACTTAAAAATCAGAATATTTTCCAGTAGGGTGTTCATCAGGGTCTTGCATAATTACTCCCTCCTACATGAACTATCAAACCGTGTACTTTTTCAGGGAGAAGTGCCAAGAAGGATACAGTTTGTTCTCTGTGATGAGGAGGATAAAGCCTTTTATTTCTCCTGAAGAAGCTGATAGTGTGAGTTGTAAAACATCTATGGTAATGAGATGAACTTCCGCTTCAAACTCCCACAGAACACAGCCCTTTCTTAAGGATGACCTCTTATCTTCAGAAGGAAGAGAGGTTCAATTTCAATTTCATCATTTCTCCGGCACCCTTAAAAGCCAGCACACAGTTTATTAGCTTCTCTCTCGGGGGCCTGATCACGATCCCTGCTCTCTGCAGAAGGACCCTTTAACTGTCTTGGAGAAAAGCAGAACTAGGCTTAATTTGATCCTTTGGCTAGGGAAGTGTTAAAACCTGACTCCTGGCACTCTTTCAATTTAGTGCTTTAAAATGATAAGCAGAATCATCTAATTCTATATACAAATCAACTGGCCTGCTACGGTGCGGTTGAAAGGGTCACCACAATTATGTAAAACATGAGTAATAACTATAATTGGGGTAGTTGGCTAATACAATAAAAAGCTCTGAACACAAGAAAAGTTATGCTCACCGTAGTCACTATCACTTTCTAAAGTAAGAATTCATGGATGAAATGACATGAAAAAGATGGTTATAAAATTTTAATGGAATGATAAAAGGCAAAAGTCAGCCTCTCAGCTGAATTCGTAAAATCCCTATATATCACAATGAGCTCCTTAACTGTAAAATCAATGTGGAGTGTAACATGTTGTCAATGCTGCTGTCACTCGAGGAGAGTCAGGGAAGGCTGACAGGCTCACAGCTCAGCTGCCCAGTGATGAAAATACAAGGAAACGGCTCTCTCTGGAGGGTGTGATTATTTAGAGAATGCCCTCCCAGAGGAGCCAGGGACAGGAGCCTTCCCTCTGGTCAAATCCCACATTGTGATTCCTAGGAGTTCATCCTGGGATTAACACAGGAAAGTCGTTTAAATTTGGAAAAATCAGAAGATATTTTGAGGGAAACTGTTTTGGTCATCGACAGAGTTCAGCCCCCGACTAACCTGAAAGTCAAAACACTGCTAACATAGCACTGTTTCACAGCTTACTCGGGTCTGTATTCTGGGGACGGGTATGTGTGCACAGACTCCTGTGTGTGAAGAAACATTACAGATGGCTCACAGTTCGAGGGTGCACATGGCATTCGATGGTTCTGGCTGGTGGTCTATACTTGTTTGCTATGCTTACCCATGGGTGATCGATCCATTTTCTGTGGTAGACTCAAGTGCTGCCCTCAAGCAACTTTTCACCATTCTCAGAAACAAAGAAAACTCGCTCAGCTTAAAAACCCTTTTTGGTGATATTAACTTCATAAATGAATAGCCCCTAAATCTGCCAGTGATTAAAGACCCAGGGGGACACTATGTGAATCAGTTGCTCTAAGAAGCTATGCAGCCCTTGGTGACCGTTAAGGTGGCCTTTTGCTCTTCACCACAGACATGTAAGCCGAAGAGAACAGTAGATACTTCTCTTTAATCATGAATTATTTATCTATTTATTATTTATACACAACTACTTCCCCCAAAGAATTTCTGACAGCTAATAAAACAGAGCCAAATACCAGAAGACCACTACAGTAAAGAAACATTCATGCTACGATAACGAGGAGCACACATTCATGCATCCCCAAAGATATGGAAGAACAGTAGCTTCAGAATTGCACAGAACGACATCCCAGCATCCTGGTAACTTAAGGGAAGGGAGGCCGCACCAGCAGGTCTCGTGACTTAATGAGCGCATCAGCAAGCTTGCCGTTGTTGGACTGGAAAGGAGATTTTTTTCATAGTCTGCAGGCAGGCGATCCAATCCAGAGTATCTTTCTCCACTATCCTTAGACCAGGATGAGTGGAGGTCAGGCAGAAGGGTTAGCCATCTGGAACTGGGGCCTAGGATGGAGTGAGCAGCAGAGGGTGCCTCCATGAAATGTAGGGGATGGAGGGAAAGTGTGCTGATGTGAGAAGCCAAGGAGGCAGAGCCAAGATCTGAAAGAACTTCAGGTCACAGGGTCGACTGCTGCGTCAAGGAAAGGCTCGTCTGGGTTCATCTTAGTGCGGCTTGTCAGCTCTTGCTCATATTGCCTTTCTCTGACCTTCCCAGGTAGGACCTATCTTTTCCATCCTCTTTCCTTATATAATCAATCTTGAAACACTTGGGGTTTCTGAGCTCATGGTCGAAATGAGTGAGGTAGTGTGACTGGAAGAGCCTATGCAGAGTTTATGCATTATAGAGTGTTTCCCATTGGCAGGGGCTCTGTAGTTTGCTATTAAAATGATTATGGAAACAGCCACCTGTTTTTCTAATAACCATTAGTTTTCAGGTGTTTGAACTCTCCAAGAATTTCAGATCTGAGGGTCTTAACACTAGCTGCTAAATATCTATGTGTGGCAGGCAACTGCCATGAGACTACCTTACATAGTCCACTGAAATTTTTCAAATACGGATGATCTGGCTGTTTTCAAAGCTAAGGAACAAAACTAGTTTAGGGAATGTTCAAGAGACAGTGTAGCTCAGATGACAGAGTAGATATATAGTTATTGCCAAGGGGTCTTATTCAGAATAGGCACTCAATAAAATTGAAGCCATTAGTAGTAAGGCAGTTGTGATAAAATTACTTATTAATTTCTTAAACTAAATGTAAGAAAGGCTAGAGAGGACTTGATTTCTTACCACTTGTATGTACATTTTTCACCTCAAGGATGTAAGGAATTTGAAATGGAGCCCTGCAAAGCACTCCAAATTTGAAAGTGTAGCATGCTTTACATGTTCAGAAGGGATGCAAGCTCTCAGAGGGAAAGGTGAGTCAGGAAAGGCACCACCGATTCTCGACCCATCAGCCCAAAATTTCAAATTATTTTCTGTTGGTCACATAGTTTGGACAAATTCCTTTAATCCTGAGATTATAAATATAAGAATTGAAATCATAGCTGTTTGCTCTTATTAATTTTGGAAATGCAAGAATTTAGGGCAGTGATCTGTGCAACAGAAAAAAATGTTTGTAATGACAAACACGCAGAGTCTTTTTGTCCTTAAAAATTTGAGAATTCATTATGGGATTTTAGATACCAGATCCACTGAATATAAAATAGACACCTGCATTACAATATTAAAGTGTGAACAGGAAAGGTCTTTGGAGGGTAGCATGAAACCATGTAGCATTACTGAGATGTATAGTTCATACTTCCTAGTCAAGTAAAATACTATGTACTGATATAAGCATGGTCTGCCTTCATTTTAAAATGTTCCAGGAACTGGAGAGAAGGCTCAGCAGTTACAGTTAAAAGCATCTCCTGTTCTTCCAGAGGATCACAGTTCAGTTCCCAGCATTCAGGTCAGGTGGCTCACGACCATGTGTAACCCCAGCTCCAGGGATCTGACACCTCTTCTGGCCTCCGTGGGCATCTACACTCATCTGCACATACTTACACACATATACATATCATTGAAAATGAAATAAAATCTTTTTAAAAAGTTACTGCTTTCCTTTGGCAAAGAACTTTCTTAAGGGTATTGGTTGAGACTTTAAATTCTAAAATACACTAATTATAAAAAGACATTTGTTATACAATATTAATTTTAAAATTTCAGTACTCCAAAGAGCACAGGTGACCTATTAAACAACTTAGAAGTGCTATTCTGGAATGATCTCCTTCAGTTGAATGTCATGACACATTTTCACCTTTCTTCCTGCTCACAGGATTCAGTGTTTTTTTCTAAATTGTCAGAATAAGAACAAGGACAAGCGTTTCCTTCTGGATTTCTCTTCCTGTACATTCTTCTCATACCCATTTTTGAATGATGCCTGGTTTGGAGCCTCTGTATAATTAGAACATTCACTAACATGTGAGAGGGTCAGTGCGAGGCAGCTGGCAGTTCACCACAGCAAAGAATAATCACCACTTTGCACTTGCTTCCTGCCTTGCCCTCCTCCTCCGTCCTTGTTCCACAGCAGCTGGACCTGCTGACACCCTGGGGCCTCTCTCCACTGCTCAGGTGTTAACGGTCACATCCTCTTCCCCATGTTCTCCTGGACTGATTGCCATGAAGCCAGCTTGAAACGATATTAAAGTGAAGACCAGCTACACACCATTCCCTATGTACTCTCCACGGCCTCCACATGGAGGGAGGATGCTCCTGTCTGGAAGGAAGTGCTACTGTCCCATAGAAGCTGTATGAACTCTTGCCTCCGGTTCAGCTGCATTGTACTTCTGCCAGTCAGCAGAAGCACTGAAGGAAAAGTGTCTATTCACCTTTGTAATGTCCATGTCCCTTACAGTCCTTGGCATGTGTGTGTGTGTGTGTGTGTGTGTGAGAGAGAGAGAGAGAGAGAGAGAGAGAGAGGCAGACAGACGGACAGGCAGATAGACAGAGACACACACAGAGAGATAAGAGAAAGAGAAAGAACAAGAACATCAAGAACATTTGCTTGTTTGGTTAAATGTTCATAAATTTGTTTAGATCAAATTGTCAAATTGTTTTTTTTTTTTTTGGACACAAGGTTTCCCTGTAGCCCCAGCTGGCCTGGAATTCACTACATAGACCAGGCTAGCCTTGCTCACAGAGCGATCTGCCTGTCTCTGTCTCCCAAGTGCTGGGATTAAAGGCATGCACCACCATGCCTGGCACTCAAATTCTTCTTTGAATCAATAATTCCATTACTAATTTTTGGGCCCCCTCACTCTGTCAGACTTCCAACCAGGAACTTTTCTAATGAGCACACTGGCCACTGACGATGCAGAGGTGGAGCCCTAGGCCTTGAAAACTTGCAATTCAGATGGACTATTGATAGGATTAAAGCTCTAAGGGAGCACTCAAATGGAAAGGATTCTCAGAAGAGGTAAGGTTTGGGCTTGACTAGTGGAGAGAATTTTCCAGGCAACAAAGACCTGGGTTGCTTTGTCAACTGCTATTAGAATCTAGAAGATGAAAAACCACTGGCCTGAATATTAGGAAAGTCTTGTACACTGCCCATCCCTGTATCCCAGTTGGTGCTGTCAACCTGACCTAGCCTAGAGTCCCCTCAGAAGGGAATCTCAATTGAGGGTTATCCAGAACAGACTGGCCTGTGGGCATGCCCCTACAGGATTGTCTTGGGCAGTAACTGATGTGGGGTGGCCCAGCTCCTTGCTAACAACACTTTTCTGTGGTCTTGGGGTGTATAAGAAAGTTATCTAAGCTTAAATCGATGAAGAAGCCAGAGAGCAAGCCAACAAAGAGATCAGTCCTCCAAGCTTCTGCTTCAGGTTCCTGCCTAAGTTCAGGCCCAGCTTCCGTCAGTGGTGGACTGGGAATGTAATGCAGATAAACCCTTTCTGCTCTAGTTGGCCTTTGAGCATGCGATCTGTCTCAGCAATAGAAGGAAACTAGGATCCTCTGTTTATCATATAATTATAAAAGTGAAAAACCCCTTAGATTTAATATAACGAGTCAGCAGTGTGTTAACCTTAAAAGACCTTGTGCAGGTAGGGGTATAGTTTTTAATTATCCTGCAGAAAAAAAAAATTGGGAATAATTCCTCTGATAGCAAAATATTGAACAAATGACATATGAGAAAAATGTCCCTGTGGTCCCTGAATAAACTTCCTAAATCCCCAAGTGTGATTTAGTAATGGCATTTAGATTTGTACTTAAAAAATATGTGTGAAATTTTAATACAGGTTTGGGGAAATGGTCAAATTCTTTAAAATGTCTGACAAGGCATTTGTTCTAGAATCAACTCAGTATTTTTTTCTGAAATAATAAAGTAGTTTTGAGTAAACATTTCGATTTCATTAGCTGATCTTATTGCCTATGTGTTTTTGTCATTAAAATGACCTAAACTAACTTGATAGTCCACACTTCACATTCTTTACCTGTAAAATCTTGAAGGGAAGAGCAAATTAATTGGCTTTTCTTATCCAAGGGAATCTATCTTTTTAAGGAAAGGTGGGTTAACTCATATCTAACAAGAGGCAGGATTTTAGTAGTCAAAAGAGTATGATCATATTCAAACTGAGGTTCAAGGAAACTTGCCTTATGAAACTACAATTTCTCCATTTATATACTGTACAGAAAACAACTGAGAGCACAAGAGAGAGGCAGAGTAGCCATAGGTTCAAGAGGCACAGTTAGTTCTTTAAAACAAGAGCAAAATTTTGGGCTGGGAAAATGGCTAATCCCATAAAATGCTTGCTTTGCGAGTATGAGGACCTGGGTTTGATTCTAGGAACACACATAAATAAAAGTCAGATTTGGAGTGATGTGCTCGTAATCCCAGTGTTGGGGAGGGAGAGACAGGCAGCAGGCACTAGCCAGACATCCTAGCTCCTCGAAAGGTTGAAGGTGAGTCACTGTGTTTCACACAGTGGGCAGTACACACGTAGGACAGGTGCACACGCACCCACAGGAATGCAAAGCCCACACAAAGGACAGAAAGGAAAAATATTTTCGAAGTGGGATAGAGCAGTTCTGGACTGGGATCAGTGCAGCTCTCAGACCTCCACAGAGAAGCTGCTCAGTGCAGTGGAGGGCGGGAGACCGAGGACTTTACAACGGGTCAAAGTGTAGAGAGGAAGAGACTGGAACGCTCAGCCACAGAGGGAACGTCCACTCTAGCCCCTGTCTCCGAGGCTCGGGAGCGGTGTGGAGGACGGGATGGAAGAGTGTGAGAGCCAGAGACCCAGGAGGACGGGAACAAAAGAGTATCTTCCGGACATGAAAGAACTGCGGCACTCAGGAACTCACAGGACCTGCACAAGGTCAAGCCATCTGCACTTTGGAGATGGGGTTGGGGCAGGAACCCATGAGTCCCTACTCCTAACTGAGGAATTGGAGACAGCTGATGGCTTTTGGGAGAGGGACAGCAAGTTCTCTTTAAGGGTGAGGCTTCTGGTAGATCAACCAGGCTCCAGTGCTAGCCCACAGCAGGAGTGTAGTGGACAGCACGAACTGGAGTCAGTGGGCTACTAATTTATTTTTGTAAAGGGAGGACATGAAATTAGGGGTGTAGGAAGATGGTGGAGGGTCTGGAGGAGTGAGGAGGAAGACTTGGGGGTGAATATGATCAAAGCACAGTATATAAAACTCGTAACTAAAGAATTAACAAAAGTATTTATTCAAAAATATTTTCAACTGCTAGGTAAGCATGGTCACCCTACTCACCACATTACTCGTGTTGCTCGGAGTCTGACAGTCTGTGTTTTTGCTAGCTGTAGACACATCAGGCGTGATAGCATGTTCAAAGAGTGCCCTGTGTTGTGTGTATTTATCTGGCCACAAATACTCAAACACCATACTGACCAACTTCAACTTGGTGGGAACAAACATCTTTTATTAACACATGTTTAACAGGATTTAAAATATTCATAGGAAGTGTGCAGTAGTATTATTTGGCATTGGCACACTGGATTTTTAAAAATGCATGGAACTGGGTATCAGCAGCTCACTGATGTAAATGACAAATTATTTGAAAGAAATCTATTAAAATTCCCCACGGCTTTTGTCCAGGAGAACATCTTTGCACCCGAGAGTTGGCTTCTGAGGTTGAGCACACTTTGCCATGTCTCTCTTTCTGGTTTAGCCTTTTCATAGGCTATAAGAGTATTAGTCTATCTAACCAGAAGGTCAAAGAAACACATACTCAAAAACGACACTCATGTACCGTACATCATCACGTGAACAGGACAGAATCTTTTTAGAATTAGGAGACATAGTTATTTTGGGTTTAAAAATGCCAACATTTTCAGCTCCTAGCTAGGTTAAGGGCCGTACCATCTGCAGCACATGCTCCTGACTCCAATCCATTCTCTGTGGGGTAGCTCATTCCCTGCTGAGCTCTGTTTTTCTGGTTTTACCCATGTCACAGTGTTGATGAATCTCCCTGCCTCAAAAGCCACCTGAAAATGTTGCCCTGAGTAGTCTGAGTTTGTGGCTGAAGGAGAGAGGTTCCTGTTGATGTTGGGGTGCAAGATGCCCCCTCTGTTGTATTCTGTGAGGGGGTATGTGAGATTTTTGCCATTGACCTCCATTTGGCAAGCTGGAGGTGCTGGTCAGGATCAAGGGTGAAGTGCACTTCTGACACAGAGCTGTCAGCGTGGGTAGCTTTATAAGCCATGCTTTGTAGCCTTGACAGAAAAACTGCTTGTGCCCAATGCCAATCACTCAGCCTTTGTCAACTGGACTGCACATCTTTGAGAAATGTGATCCATCTCCACTGATACCCAGGATGTATAGCACCCTGTCACAGGTCTCAGGGGTGACTGTGCACCAGGGACTTTGCTGGTGGGGCATGTGGCTAGCTCCTGGCTTCTAGCTAATGTAGGCACGATGGTGCATATAACAGAGTGGGGAAGGACCAGGGCGCCCATCTCTGGGAAGGTGTTTAAGCACATTGATGACTGGTGTTTTGAGTTCATATCTGTTGATAATCAAATGCTGCTTGTTCTTAAAGAGAATGAAGAGAAAGAGGCTCCCCCCAAACACAGGCCCTACATGTTACCAAGACGGCAAGGTGTCTGCGCAAAAATTCCAACCACATATAATCTATAAGACTTGTTTTATAGAAAGAGGTGATAGAATTAAGTTGGATCAACGGTGCTGTGCTAATTAGCTTCCTAGCAAGTCAGGGCCTCGTTGAGTAAGGACTGTGGTTAGATTCCCACTGAGATCTGAGTATTACCTTTCATGGAGGAAGAGAAATACAATATCAGAAAAGATAACCTGGAGCTGGAGAGATGGCCCAGCAGTTAAGAGCACTGGCTATCCTCGCAGAGGACTCAGGTTTAATTCCCAGCCTCTACATGGCAACTAACCACCATCTATAACTACAGTTCCAGGGAATCTGGGGCCCTCTTCTGACCTCTGCAGGCATTGCATGACACAGGCACACCTACCTACATACATACAATACACTCAAACACAGAGAACAAAAATAATAAATAAAAGAGAAAACCTTTGCTCCCTTCTACCCAAATTGAGTCATCTCCTCTGCAGCAGGTTGAATAATAATTTTTACTTAATCTTTACTCAGTACCATCAAGCATGCTATTTTTAAAAGGAGATTAAACATCTATCTTCGTTTTTTAAAATGCCTTTTCAAAAATCTGTTTTGAATGTGAGCTTTCCAGTTCATAAACCTGAATGCCATTGGTGACCGCGGTGTCTGATTCTCCAGGGTGTGTGTGTGTGATGTTCCCCTAAAAGGTAGCACATCAATGCTCTCTGAGCCTTGGGTGCATTTTTTTGTGTGTATTAACGATGCACTAAGTGCTACCTTGAGACAAAACACATTTGATGTGCCCTTGTAAATCACGTAACTTGTTCACAGGGATTCATTAAGAACTGAGGGATATGAATAAAGTGTTATACTCTACTGTTCATAACAGCATTTTAAAAATAAACTTTAAAAGATGGCAAATTGTTCTGATTCTGTCAAATGTTGTATGTTGCTGTCACTAAAGTAAAGCAATTGTAGGTATTATAAAAATAAAATAATCTACTTAATACAAAACTGATATTGTTTTAAATGCTACACCTCTGTATTGAGAGGTGTTTTGGAAGCCACTCCTGTCCTCTTTGGTTTAAAGCTAGAACAGCAGCTGTCTGTTCTATAAGTCTACGACTAATCCCATTGTCAAGGGTGCCTCTCCTTCACTGCACAGTTTGACTTAATCTGCAACTTTTCTAAAAAGTATGCCTGCCTTTGTCAATATATATATGCTTTTGTAGATATAAGTAATCTGAAACCAAATATTGTATCCATGTATTTATTTCCTAAATGTGACAACATTTTTTGTTTTCAGTGAAACCTTAGAAAATTTTCAATTGTTTGAATAAGTCAATCCAGATCCGCCCTCCGCTACCCATCACTTACGAGTATTTAATATTAAGTACATTCAAGAACAGAACAGTCTGCTTCCCACAATAAGCGCACGGGTCTTGTAAGCACTCTCTGCTGTATTGTCCTTAGTTCACCTTCACCTACCTTTCTGAATGTCCCTAAGCTTTTCACATTTGGTCAAAGAGTCGGAGACAACACTTTTCCCTTTCAGGGTCCCTAACTGTACCCCAGGCAACTGCCATAAGTGACTGTGGAATTCCCTTCTTCCTGTGTCTCAAAGCTTCAGCCTCAGTCCCCGAGACTGTCTCAGTCCCTCCTTCACTACAAGTCCATGGTTCATTCCTTCTATAGGAACTGACCACCCTGTCCTCTCCTTTGCCCTGGTGAAGACATTGTCCCCTGTGACAAGAAATGGGAGGGCTTCATTTCATTTTCGTGTTTTGAGGTAAGGTGAGACAGTTAAACAGCCCCAGAGCCAAGGACTTTTGACTTGGTCAGTCTGCCCACTTACTGTCCTCTGCCGTCCCAAGTAGAGCCCAGGAACTGGGTGCACTGCTAAAGAAATTGGTGGCAACCAAGTGAAAATCGCACAGGATGAACGGCGGGAGCTCGCTCACTTCATAGCTTAACACCGCAGAGGAACTGGCAAGTGATCTATGTGGGGAAGAAATGCCAATCAGGAAGGGGTAGACATTCTGAAAATAAAAAGCCAAATCTCACTGTAAAAAGTGTTCTGAGAATACTTCTCAATATATTGGGGAGCACTAACCTTCTGGGTTCAGCTTACTTGCTTTAAAATAAGGGGCTGTTTCATAGCAATGTGTATTCTTGTGTTTCTAGAAGACCTAAATTCTAACTGAAACAAGACTGGCTTCCACGTGGAATTTATGAAGCAGCTATTAAAATTTTTTAGCCAAACTTAGATCTTGGTTTGTGAATTTAAGTGTATTCTCATCTATGAATCCTGTATTCATAAAAGGCTTCACGAATGGAAATGTGCCACTTCCAATATTACAGAAATGAAAAGTAGATATCTTTTTGAAAGCAAATTTTGTATTCACTAGGTTGTTTGGTTTTGTTTGTTTGAGTTTTTAAAAGATAACCTATTTTATTTGCAAATGAGAAGGGGCCTACCTTTCAGAATTTTTAGCGGACACCGCATAAGCCAGCACTAGGAAGACGGACAAGGTAAAATACTTACTCGAGAAAGCCATGAGGGGAGAGGCCAGGCCACATCCGGAGCTGGGATCTGGGAGAGCCTGGAGCATTGTTACGAGCTGGTATAGACCAGACAACCTGAAGACTGGTTGGAGTGGCAGATGCAAGCCTGGGAGGCAGCAGGCCATCTGGAGCTGTCGGGAAACACAGATGAATTAGAGCGGAGAAAACTGTGGGGAACATATGCTGGATGGGATGGAAATGCGCCCTATACTGGAAAAACCATTCCTTGGGATCAACAGCTACGTTAAACATGGTCCATTTAATTTAACATTTTCATTTCTGAACCACTGTATGTCTTTCCTGTTCATCTCTACATAGTTACATTAGCACTGATCTTAAAAGCCAGCCCCCAAGCAGCATGAGAAATGAATACATAAAACCCTCCCACCTGGACTTATGTTTGTCTAATGGAAAACATGGAGTAAATTCAGTGAAGCAAAGGTTAGCATGCCTTTTAATTAACCCTTTGCTCCACAGACTCAGAAACTGAACCAGTCTGTCCAGGTCTTGCCCAGGTTTGCAGCAGCACCACTTCCCAGGAGCACAGAGGACTTGTCTCCCACTAGGAGACGAGGCGTTGGCTATGAGGGACGTTGTTCAAAGCGTGTTTCTCTCTAGTGACAACATGGGTATTCCAGGCTTGATTCTCAGCCAACATCATATGAAAACTGAACTATTTTCTTAGTGTTTCCTCAGGAACATATCTTTTCGCAGTGCTCTGTCCTCACTAAATATGGTTTAATTTGGTGCTTGCATGTTGGATTTCCAGCACTGACACGTCTCTGGCAAATCGTCCTGAACTGAGTACACCTGCTTGAAATACCATCAGGAGCACCAACTGCAGTATTTCCAGAAGGCCCAGTAAAAACAGTGAAAATAAAGCCTATTCTACTAAAAACATTGATGGGATTATTATGGGTATTTAATTAATTTTTTCCAACAATTAGAGTTTGAATGAATGTATCATATTTGTTGCAGAGCTAGTTAGACACTTAAAAGCAGATTAAACAAAGCTTCATAGCTTTGGAAAAACCACCAGACTCTGAGCCTATGCTTTCTGATCTTTAATTTAGGCATGATACTTTCCCTTGTGATAGGTATAAAAATCACAGGACATATCAATAGAGTAGCTTATTTTAGGTACTGCAAATTATTATTATTATCAATTATTATTCCATCACACTGGACTGACCTAAACTTTCTTAGGCATAATTTAATAATTACTATTATATATTTACTAATTCATGCTATTTATGTTAGTTGCTAACATCATAGTAACATAATTTTCTTACTATAATGAAAACAGATGCAGTTAGCAGCGTCCACTTTCAACACTTAAGAGAATGCATACAGCCTGGGAGAGCACGTGGATTCTCTGTGCTCTATGCAGGAGACCCTGGCAATGAACACGAGGCTAATGAATGGGCAGTGATGAGAAGGGGAGAATTAGATCACGTTTCCTTAATCTTTGGTAAGGGCTTAGAGTTCATCAATAATTCATTCACTGTTCAGTACACACTGATGGAGGCGCCCCTCTGTGCCAAGCAGTGTTCTCCCAAAGGAGAAGAAAGGGCACTGAGCACATGCACTACCCCCAAGGAGCTTACATTTACATGAGAGGCAAGCAATGAAACATTGAGGGAAGGGGCAAGATGATAAGCCTGGAGATTAAAGAAAAAAACACCCAACAAGAAGCCAGGGGTAGGATCAGCAGCGAGACGATCTTGCCTCCAAGCCTGGATGACCCGAACTCATCCCTTGGAACCCACACCGTGGGCGAAAGGAGAGAACTGATTGCTACAAGCGTTGCTCTGCTCTCCACACAGGGTACAAAGTGCATACATGTGCATGGATGTGCATATAAGCACATGGGTACACACGCACAAAACACACAATATAAATGTAAATAACATTTAAAAACAGGGTAAAAGATGATCAAGTACCACAGGGTGTACAATTTCAGTTACTGATAGCATTTTGGATCAGGTAGGAAGATAACAGAAATGACACCTACGTAGGTGATATTTGGGCAGAGCCCAGAGAGAGATGAGACAGATGAGATGGCCACAGGGATGTCTATGGAGAACAATCCAGCCAGAGAACAGGGAGTGAGGAAGCTCTGTGTTCACAAAACCTCGGGCGGCCACTGTGGTTGGGGCAGACCACGGCAGGAGGAGGCAGGCATGACCTCCCGTGAGACCCTGAAGGCACGGGGAAAGCTTTGGACCACCTCTCAAATGGGGCTGGGAGCCACGCAACTATTTAGTGAAGAGAAGGAAGAGAACCGTACAATGTGGCTCAGAGCTTACGAGGGTCGCTGTAGGAATGTGGGGCCGGAGTGCAGATGCGGACAACATTGCTGAAACGATCTGGGCACAAAGAGACGATGGTTTGGATTTGGGTGATAGTGGCAGCAGTGGTGAGACATCGTGCGGAATGTCAGTAGAGTATACAAGAGTCAAAGGCGACACCAAAGCTCTCAGCCAGACACTGGAGCGACTTTTAGTGCCATTCCGAAGAGGAGAGTCACAGAGGGGAGAAATAGGTTACGGAGGGGACCAAGCACCATGGAACACATCTATCATGGTTGTGTGTCTATCTTGTATGGGACTTTTTAGTGGCAAAATTAAGAAAGACATTTTGGATACATCTGTGCATAAGTCAGGGATTGATGTATTCAGGGCTTTGAAAGGCTGAGACTCGGAATGAACTTGTCAGGGAAGGCAGAGAGAGTGCATTATGGAAGAGGTCTGCCAACTGAGCCCAGGAATCAATCCAAATTTTGGGTTGAGAGGGTGGAAGAAAAGCTAAGAGAAGGCTCAGGTTGGAGACGAGGAAGGAAAGTTAAAGAGAAGCAAAGGATCATGAACTCCACCAAGTTGCTGAGAGTTGAAGGAGGAGGAATGGGAAGGAAGACTTTGCACTTGGCCCAGCAGAGATGTTCAAGGATGTTGCAGAAGAGATGTGATGGGGAGTGGCTAGGCCGACCAAGAGAAGTCTGAAAAGACAGTGAGGGGCTGACCAGATAAGTGAGGGAGCTCGTTCTTCAAGAAGTAGAAAATGGGACAATGGGTAGAGGAGCTCCCAATATCAAGGTAAGACTGTAAAAGATTTGTCAGAGCGTCAAACAGGCTGTGTGATGGTTTAATCATCAACCTACAGAGTTAGGGAATCACCTGCGAGAGGAGCTCTGGGCATGCCTGTGGGATATTATCTTGATCAGGATAACTGATGTGTGAAGACCCATTTGAACAGGAGGCAAGACCATTCCCTGGGCAGGGGATTCTGAGAAGTATAAAGGAGAGAAAGCAAACAGAGCTTCTTGACTGGCCATGGTGTGGCCAGCTGCTTTAAACTCCTGCGCCTTGACCAAGACAGCCTATGACCTGAGCTGTCAGTCAGAATCACATTTTCCCCTGAGTTGCTTCTGACAAGGTTTTCTTCTTTATCAGAGAAATGGGGAAATAAAACAAAGCTAAGCTTGATTACCAAAGAGTACACTAAAATATAAGAGAGGGGATCAGATGAAGAGAAGAAAGAATAGCTGAGAGCAGACTGTGGGGACAGAAAGACAAGCCTGAGCACACCTGACAGGTGAGCTGAGTGCAAAGTCTGGGGCCAGCAGATGAGCAGAGCAGGACACCCAGCCCTGTGGCAGGAGTCAATGTGGAGACACAGACGCAGGGAAGCAGGCAGAGCTCCTGACGGGCCACCGGTAAGTACCCCCAAATGTCTTCTCAGCCAGCAGGTGACAAGCGCAGGGGTCAGCTGAGCACAAAGTGTGAGGATGAGTAGTGTATCTGGAGAAAGAGGAAATGGCAGGAAGCTTTCAGTAAAAGCAGGAGAGGACTAGAAGCACAGCAAGACTACTGTCCGAACACAGCATCCGACAGCAACTTGAAATCTTCGGTTCGAGGACATGCGCTGCGAACGACTTTTAGTTGAGATTTCATCTGAGAACACAAATAGTTTCAATAATGCTGATTTCTTAGCTGGTGACTGTTCTTCAGCCAGTTTATAACGAGTGCACACTTAGAAAATGAACATGGCAGAAATTAAAATGTAAGCTATGTGTAAGGTGGAGCATAAAATCATGCCACTAATTATTATTCTCATCTAATTTTTCTACATCACGGACTAGGTCACTGACTAAATTCTGAAGGAATATCTTTTTGCAGTCATCAGCATGGAAAATAATCAGCTTTTAATACGCCTGCTAAAATCCTCTTGTGTGTTGAAAACGACACCACTGTGCTATTGTGAAAGGAGTGTCCCGAAGTGTCCATAATGGTGCAGAAGTACCATGCGTTCTCATGAAACAATGTGCTCCTTACATCAGTCACTCTTCAATTACAGAGAACCCCAAAATATTTGCAAATGAGCATCTCCAGTGACTTACGCAGAGCTCCTCATTCTGTGCGAGTTTCGGTGCTGCTGGCTTCCGGAAGCCTTCTTTCTCTATGTTTAGCCCCTTTTATCCTAGACCTATTCCCTTAGAGGCTCCTTAGCACGGAGGTAATAACGGGGAGCTGCCCATAATTCCACCCCTGGCTTTCTAACAGGAGAGCCCTGCATCCATCTGCTTGATATATTGCTCCCCAGCTGCCATGTTGCTCAAAAAGCTTCTCTCAAGTTTCCTATGACCCTCGCGGGGCAAACACTCCACAGACAGCCTCCTGAATCAACACATCTTGTCCAGTAAATACTAATTCTACACGGCCACGGGATAGAATAGCTACCTCCAGCTATAAATCCACAAGAAGGGCGTTTTAATAAAATTTCAAATTCAACCTTCTTTCGAAGGCAAAAAAGAGAAAACAGTAAATCATAAATAAATCACAGACTGGATTAGTCTAGATGGTATAATTTCTGAATACTTGATTTTATTCAACTTTTTAAGTAATAGACTTTTGGATTTTGCCTTCTTAAAAGAAATCACCCCCAACAAACAAGACAATTCACACAGGTCCCAATCCTTGCTCTGTATAGATTCATAGAACTCTGCAGGCTGGATCTATAAAGCAAGAGTAGAGGCTTGTTTTTCTGTATGCAGATTACTACAAAGAAGAAAGTTTTAGGGAGAAAAAGAGTTCACTGTTCTTCCCCCATGGGTCAGTTTCTTATTCCCAGATTCTCACAAACTTGTTGCTATTGCAGTGTGTGTGTGCGCCTGTATTTGTGCATGAGTGTATTTGAAAGTAGTGGGTTAAAATGCTGCATTAAAATGCCAAAGAAATCTAGATTAATTTGCTTTAAATTCAACTCTGCAATAAACGATTAAATATCAGTCTGCTTTAGTCCTTTCTGCAGAACAAGCACACAGAAAGATTCCATCATCAGTCTTCCATGGAAGAGACAAGACAGGACTCCCCAAACAATAACACAAGCATAGACACCGCACAAAGGAGCTCGGGGCTTTGTAGGACTCAGAAGTTGCAAACTTGGGGGGGAGCTGCATGGCAGGCCAAGGACCTGGGCTCATACGGACACTGCCACGCACACTCTGAACAGCGCGTCTAGGTGGGGCATGGTCTCTGCTTTATTCTCCATCTTGAACTCCACAACTTTCTGTGCTCACTGCATTCAGAGGCCATAGCCTTGCACAGGGTCCACATGGGTTCTCGTTCTACCTGCAATGTGCCCTCATTGTAGACATTAGATGTTTTTGCCTCTATGTAAATTTCTCTGTTAACAGAATCAAAGAGCGTGGACTATAGTATCTACACACACCTTTGACAGACTGCTCTGTAACCTGGCACCTGCGCAAACCTTGGCCTGCAAATTTCCCCATCCCTTTCTGAAACAGCTACATAGAAACAAGCATAATTTAAATTCTGCTTTCCAGAATAGGAAAATTAAAGTTCAGACATATCTACTAAGTCATTGAGTCATGAACAAATTAAAAACAGAAGGCAAGACTCGATCTCCAGTCATGAAACCATATGTTATTTTAAAAGATATTAATTATGAGCAGTGTGCAGATGTGCTAACAAATGGCCAGTCAACCTTGAGCCCAAGGGTGCGCAAACAGCGCGGCACTGAACAGTCAAAGTACGTAGCACCCGTTCCATGTCCACAGCCAGCCTGGAATCAGAGCTACCTGTTTTTAACACAGACTGTGGGCCAGGCTCTTTAACATAATTATTTCCAATTCTCAGAATTAGGCTCCAGAATTATAGCGTTATCTCTTTGTAGTGTAGATTAAGAGGCCAGGGCTCAGAGAAGTTAAATATTTCATCTCAAAATCACACAACTGCTTATAACACAATGATTATTCAGGCTAAGGCTTAGCTTCAAGGCACTGCTTTTAATTCTATACCTTTGAGTGCTCTGTTATAGTGAGTGCTCTATAATATAAAATACATTCTATATATATATTCCATAAATACAAGGTGCTACTATCTCTAATATTAAAAAGATAAGTATTAATAATGGTTGGATTTTTTGTTCAAATCACATTTTTTTTTTTTTATTTTTTGCATTCTTAAAGAGTACTTCCTGGTCTTATCCATTACTTCTTATCACGGCGGGTGCTCTGTCTCCTGACCATCACCCAGGAACCTCACCTAGAGCTGCTAGTGGGGATTTTCCTTTTCCTAGAGACTGTCAAATGTCAAAGATATTCACATGGAGACCGTGTCTACTTCAGTCAGAAGTATCACTTCGTATTATTTCTTTCCCCACCTGTGAAAACTGAAGTTCGGAGAGGCTCTGTCACCTGTGTGAGCAGCAAACTTAGTAACCGGCATCCTCTGCTTCTCTGCCGTCTTTTCTGTTTTAAAGAGCATACTTCCTTGATCAATGCTACAGTGAAACGTAAACTCAAATCTAACTGTGATTTTCCTGCATAGCGTTCCAGGGAAATCGTAAGAAAAATGATTTGAAAGCAGAGGTTATGCTCTCATTTCTCTTTTAGAACAGTGCTAAACATTAGTTAATGCTGAAAATTTAATTCCTGTAGTTCTAAATAGAACTCTTAACTATTTCCTAATGTAACTATTTTAGCAATAACAAAAGAAAAATTAAAAATTACTAATAAAATGCCATAACTAAACCACTGAAAGACACTCATGGTTAAAATATTAAAGATTTCTTTTTTCTGTGAAAATATATGCAATATTTTTAATATACCTAATGCATTATTTAGTGAATACTGTTTGCTTTATAAAAGATGATGAGATGCCCCAGTGCCATTAAGTATTTTCCACTAATTTTTCAAAATTATAGACTTTCTATGGATTTATTTTAAATCATAAAAAATTTCACCTTACTTCCATTTTCATATATGCAGAAAATTCACTTTATAAGTTGATACTGTTGTGAATACAGTAATATTGTTCTCAACGCTATAAATAATACCTTGGGTATCCAAATAAATGCATCCTCGGGTAATGGATTTTGCACTTTCAGGTTGAATAGTTACAAATGTTATCACTTCAGGTATTATTTGACAAACTGTCATCTAGAAAGTCGAATTTATTTAACTCCTATCGCAAGATGTAAACAGCTCATTCTTCTTTCAATGAATATTATACATGTATGCGCATGCATACATGCCTATACACACAGGTGTGAACAGTACAACTGTATCTTTAGATGATTACCATAGAGTTATATTCAATATAAGTATATATCATAATTATTTACAATCTATATAGAGAATATAGACAATATTTTAAAATTTATTGTTTATCATGTATATGTGTGTCTATGCATGGGTATGTGGGCATCTGAGTGCAGGTGCCTACAGAGACTAGAAGAGGGCATCAGATCTGCTGGGGCTGGAGTGAAAGGAGGTTGTGAATCACCCAGTGTGGGTGCTGGGAAATGAACTCAGGTCCTCTGCAAGAGTAACAAGAGCTCTTGATGGGTGAGGCATCGGTCCAGACAAAAATGGTTTAAAAGAGTAAATATTTGAAGGGCATCTGTATGCTCTCATCTTCTGTGATCTGTGTTAATGGACAAACTGAAATGGATTCATGAAGTGGAGCAAGATGATGTAGAAAACAAGAGGCAGAGGCAAAGCTATGAGGTCAGTTATGAGCCTGGGGGTAGGATGGGAGGACAGGGAGGACACTGAGATGAGGGGAGGAGAGAGGAAGAGAGAGTGTTCCCAAGTTCTTGGTGCAGGGGCATCACTCTGTCATTCTGCAGGAGTTCCAGAGAGAGAGAAAACAGAAACTGCCCTAGAGATACTTCAGAATGTTTAACCTGATTCCTTAAGTGATTTTAAAACAGTGAAAAGATCACCAGAAACAAGACTAAGTAATGAAAGGAAGGACCAGAGAATCATGCTATAAAGTCCAGACCAAGGGCACCTCTTGTCACCACAGCAGAATTTGTTCTAAGACTTGGGCAGGGTGTGGGCGGCAAAACAAAACACAGAAGAATGCTGACTGGTGACCAATCAACACACTCAACCATCCCAGGAAGTTTTTGTTATATGGCTTGAAGTGACTCTAAAACAGACTCAATAACTCATAGCAATCTCTTGGTGTTTTAACTGTGAGAATGACAGTTGGTAATTTTTCTGAGTTCTATAAAATAATCATTTATAAGTCTCCCACCATATAAGGAAAACAACTTTATACTTAGAGCTAAGTCTATGGTATTGTTATTTCATTAATACACATAAACTCATTTCTCTAGTTTATTAGCAACTACTCTTTCTAATCTAATTAAAGTAAAAGCAAGTCCCAATAACCCTAACCTATTATAAAGTTTTCTAGAGATCTGGAGATCTAGAGACATACCAAAATTCAGTCCTACAAAGAAAACCCCAATATGGCCTAAGCCTTCAATTCTCTGAGAGAAGACTCTGGTTGTTCTAGAAAGGTGAACTCTAAATGCTCTTCAAATAATTTTTTGATCAATGAAGGGTGAACAGAATTCAATGTTTGGTAGAGTTTAAATTTACTAAGTTATAGTTATTTAAATCAATAAACAATGATTTGATTAGTAGTCCCTTGAGAAATACTGACACCTTTTACAGACACATGAAAGTGCTGGACTTACACCGGGTGGTTTTTAAAACCAGGCCCTAGATTAATGCTTTGTCTGTATTGTCACATTTAATCCCCATGAAAGTTCTATGTAGAGGCTGGCAAAGTGGGCTCAGCAGGTAAAGGCACTAGCCACCAAGCCTGATGACCTGAGTTCAATCCTTAGGACCCCCACGGGGGGCAGAAGGGGACTTCTTCCCACAACTCGTCCTCTGACATCCACATACACGCAAAAACACAAAACTAACTAACTAAATAAATAAATAAATGCAAAACAAAAGATTCATTTGAAAGTTCTCTGTATATATTAGGTGGGACTAGGAAAGGGAAGTTTGATAACATGAGGGACATTTGCAGAACCCACAACAGCTGTCTCTAGACCCCAAGTTTTTTATTTAGTGTTTGGGGATCTCAAGAGACTGGGTCAAGCAGCCCCTATGGATACTCTTCTGAGGGTTGGAGAAAATTGTATAGTAAGGAAATTTGAAAGGAAGAAAGAATGTTTCGGTGAAAAAAATTTCTCTAAATAGCATCATTTAAATCTTGAAGAATGTTTTATGTAATTTTTTTATATGTATGAGTGTATTGCCTACATGTGTGTAAGTGCACCTATGTTGTACAATGCCTAAGGAGATCACAAAAGCTTGTCAGATACTCTGTAACTGGAGTTGAGGATGGTTGTTAGCTGCCATGTAGGTGTTGGGAACTGAACCTGGATCCCCTGCAAGAGCAGTCAGTGCTCTTAACTCCGGAGACATCTCTCCAGCCCCTAAATCTTGAGTATTATAGGGGTTTTGGAGAAAATATCTTTCTTCATCTCTCTGACTCTGTCTCTTTTAGTTCTGTCTCTGTCTCTGACTGTTCAAGGGGTTTCAAGGCATCTTGGACTCTGAGGGCCTCAGAAAGGGCCTACAGGAAAACTAGAGAGGCAGGATACACAATAAGAGTCATAGATTTTATAGTTCCATTTCAAAGAAATCATGCCATTTTCCTCAAGATTGTCTATCTTCAGGATGGTAAGGGCTCAGGACAATGGCTCTGTCAAGATGTAGGAAAGAGAGTGGAGGACTGGCTGCACAGCCACAAGGCCATGAGTACAAATCCACAGCACCTACATAAAAATCTGGGCATGGCTGTGTGTGTCTGTGTGGTGGTTTCAATGAGGTGTCCTCTCAGAGGTTCAAGTACTTAAGTACTTGGCTCCTGTTGGTGGTGCTGTTTGTGGGGGCTCAGGAGGTGCAGCCTTGCTGGAGGAAGCACGTCACTGGAGGTGGGATTTGAGAATTTATAGCCATGTCCCATTTCCAGTCAGTCTCTCTGTTTCCTGTGCCTGCCTCCTGCCACGCCTCCCTGCCATGATGGATTCTTAATCCTCTGGAACTGCAAACCTGGTAAACTCTTCCTTCTATGAGTTGCCTTGGTCATGGTGTTTTATCACAGCAACAGAAAAGTAACTAACAGAGAAGCTGGTACCAGAGAGCGAGGTATTGCTGTGAGGGACCTGGCCTTGCTCATGTCTGGAGGAATGTAGAAGACTCTGAAAGCTTAACATAGGAGAAGTGGTTGAATTCTGTAAGCAGAGCTTATGGGCTGTTCTAATAGAGGTCTGGGTCAAGATGCTGCAGACGGGGGAAGAGAGAGATGGAGAGACTTAAAGAGCAACTGGGACATTTTGTCTAGGAATCTAGTCTTCTACTCAGGGCTCAAGGATTTGCCTGAGGCTAAATTAAAATGTAATGGACTAATTTCTATGGCAGAGGAAATTTCAAGAAGGTCTAACATTGAATTAGTGGTATAGATGTTAATGATGAATGTCATGCAGATCTACAAGAAAAAGGAACTGGGCAGAAAGAAAGAAAATGTGCACAGTTTGGAGAGCAAAAGAGGACCAGGAAGCTTAATGATGAGGCTAAGGCCAGTGCAGAAGGAGGGGGTGACTCTTTGATGATGAGCTTAGGGCGCTTAAGGACAGGTCTTCAGATCTGCACATGAACAATGGAGAGACTTCCCTCAAGACAAGACCCCACTCAGCTATGCTTCTGCCTTGTGAAGAAAGCCAAAGGAGTTCTCTATGCCTAGAAACAACATACAAAAGCAGACACTGGTGATGTGGAGGAAGGGGGCAGGGTCCATCCTGAGCTGCAGCTGAACTCGGCAGTGTTGTGCACACGGTGCTGGCTTTAGAAGCATGAGAGATGAAAGAGTGAGGTGGTCATAAGTTCCTCCTCTCAAGTTTCAGCATGCTGTGGAGTCCAGGCTACAATGTAGCCAGGGCGTCCCTGAATAAAGAAAGCTCAGAGAGGCCAAGAGACCCTAAGAGGCCACTGCATGAAGCAGTGAGGGCAAAGCCTGGTTGGCAGCAGAGACCCTGCGATGATGGAAATGCCAGAGCCATGAGACATCTGCCAAGGAGAACTGTATTCATGGAGTAGTACCAGCTCTAGAGACCGCAGACAGCAAAGCTGGAGAGGCTGAGCTGAAGTCCCAGACGTCGGACCCAGAACTACAGGATTGGTGTTTGACCTGCTGTTACGGTCTTAATTTGGTCTGTTTTCCTTACTACACCCCATTCCTCCCTTTTGGAAGAAGAATGTGAATTTGTTTCCAGTATGTGTTGGAAGTATGCATGGTTTTGGATTTTACAGTCACTGACAGTTAAGAGATTGCCCCGAGTCTCAGAAGAGACTTTGGACACTGGACTTCAATTGTGAAGGACTATAGGAACTTTTGGATATGGAATGAAGTTGGTTGGCATGGTAATATAGTCATGAGCCTATGGGGGTCAGAGAGTGGAATGTGATGAATAATGAGGTTCCCTGCAAAGACTCAGACCTTTGAACACTTGACCCTGCTGGTATTGTTTGCAGAAGTTTAGGAGGTGTGGCCCTGCTGGAGGAAGCTTGTCACTGGGAGTGGGATTTGAGAGTTCCTAGCCATGACCCATTTCCAGGCTATCTCTTTTGCTTCCCGTGTTTTCTTAAAGCTGTGAACACTCAGCTTTCTGCTCTGGCTGGTCCTGCCATGACTCCCTGCCTCCATGGACTCTCATTCCCTCTGGGAATGTAAACTCAGTAATCCCTTCTATGAGTTCCCTTGATCATGGTGTCTTAGCACAGCATAGAAGAGTCACAAATACAGGCTGTAACTCCAGCACTGTGAAGGGTAGGGACCGGAGAACCCATGGGGCTTGCTGACCACCAGCATGGTTCCAGCTGCAGTGAAAGACCCTGTCCAAGGGAATAAGGCAGAGTGTGACAGAACAGCGTATCTGAAATTCTGCCTTCTGTGCAGGCAAGAGCAAACTCACTGCACACACATGTAAACACCATGCACAGACCCACACATACACTACACATACCACACATACACATATACCACACAGTACCAGCATTTACACATGTACCATGTACAAACAACACAGACAATACCACACATATACCTCACACACAGAGCTACTATATACATACAACACACATCTCACATACCACACATAGACACATATACCACATCATCACATACACAGTCACATACATATACAATATGCACATACCACAAACACACTACCACTATATACACATACCCCATACACTACCACCACACACACATATCACACACATACCACCACACATATGCAACACACACACACACACACACACACACATACAAATAAGTCAAAAACAGCTCTGCCTAGGAAGGAAGTGTATGTATAATTAGTTTTGTAAAACAAGAAATAATTTATATCTGAGCTCAGTGACAAAATGAATTCTTGTAGAGTGCACTGTATTCCTGAATAAAACCTGAAGTCAGTTCAGCACCTGCCTTTGGTTCTCCCCTGACTTACTGGATCTTTATTTCAGAGGGAAACTTACAACTTCCCCAGAATTTCTCGTGTATGAGAACACATCCATCAAAACTGGTGCAAACATCTGTCAGAGCTAATAAGGGACACAATGGGCAGATCTCTCACCTGGCTCCAGTAATTATTTTTTGTGATATAAGAACCAGCCATGTATTCACCAGGAATGTTTTAATTAGACAGAAAAGGAGGAAGGCTATGTCAAGCTACACTACCTAATAGGACTCCCATAGAAATAAGGAGCAGAAGTGTGGGTCAGGCCACCAGAATAAAGAGCTCACGCTGAATACTAATGGCTATGGACCATTTGGGGAAATACAGAAAATTTGACTTGGTATTGGCATCTATGGGCCCCAGAACCTCACTTTCCCCTCCACTGTCCTGTGATTTAAAAAAAAAAAAAAAAAAAAAAAGACTTGCTTCCAGTGACTCTGGGTGATAGTTTCAGCCCATCTATGACCAGGAAACCCCAGACAGACTGAAGGCACCCTCCTCCACTGGTACAGCCCAGAGCTGTGAATGATGTAGCTCCAGGTACTCAGAAAAAGAGGGTTTTTGGGTTTTGTTGGAATCGCTATATGTTCAGCTAGAGACTGGAACTGTCACATCGTCAGACTAATTAGAGCCCTGAAGAGGGTAGTCGGGACACTCACAAGAATTTTTTTCTTGTGTCTCAAATCACCAAAGCAATTTTGTTATTTTTCCTACAGAGTTTTCTTAGATTACAAGCCAGACTTAAGGGCTTGCTTTTGACCTGTGAATTCCTTAGCATTTCTAAGAACACATTTTAGCGTTCCTATTATTTTGGATATGATCATTTTTACCCAGTTAGCTTCTAGACAGTGTAGATTTTTTTCATGTGAATATCTGGTTATTTGAAAGTTCTTTGCTTAGTCTATAGCCTCCTTTGGAAAAATAATTACAAACATGTACAACAAAATTATTAGTTGATAAATTCTACCCCATTTTTTACTCAAATATTGCTTATTGACATTATTTAAAACAACTCTCTGAAGAATTTAGTGTTTGTGAAATTTGAAAAATATATATGATTAGCAAGGTTAGTAATTTTAACAACAAATAGATTGAAGCCACCATTCGTGCAACTGTTTAGAACGAGCACATTGAATTCTGCTTCTTCAACTGTCCTGAGAAGAACAACAGTAAAATAAACTTAACTTAGGTATAAAGAAAACTATTGAATTTTAGAGTAAGACTGTCTTTAAGGTAGACTGAAGTACCTAATATTAAGTAGTTCTTTAATGAAACTTTTAGCCATTTAATGATTGAAGAAAATGAAGAGACTGCTTTTAAAATAAAACAACTTAAACAGGTCATTGCATCTAAAGAGAAAAACTAAAATTAATTAAGAAAGAAAACTAAAATTAATCAAGAAAAATATCACAAAGCAGGTAATCTGAAAGACCAACCCTTCTTGTAGCGTAAGAAAACCGGTCAGGTTTACCCAAGATAACCAGTTCCCCTGTGTGCTAGAGAGAACATGTGCATTGATTTACTCTGCTTGTGTGAGCATGCTTCCTGCTTGGAATTCCCTCTTCCGGCCCCCACCTCCTCTTCATGACTCACAGGGTAGAGACCTCTATGAGTGGCTGTAGGTTGTGTATCTTGGTGAGCTCGGTCCACTACACACAGACTGAAAGGTGCCCACCAGTGCCCACGAGTACCCAAGTGTATCAGGGATGACGTTTAACTACCCATACATATTGTGTAGAAGAGAACCTATTACCCACGCCCAGGCCTTGGAGATAACTCCCTGGGCCTGCTTCTGGCAAGATCAGAAATAAGAGCTGGGACCTCCCACTCTGTCCCCCGCTGTCTGAATTGAAAATGCAGTTACCTTTATCATCTTTCCCAGTACACACCTAATATTCAAATTAGTCACTGATTACTCAAGTAATAACTAGGTCTGGTCCCATGATACTCAGAAAAGACAGAGAGTAAACCTCTATTCTCAGGTGGTCATAAGAGGTGGGATCGCCTACTATGCAAGGGTAGAATGAGAAAATAGCTATTTATGAGGAAGTTGCCACCAAACACAAAATATGCTTATGCCCTGGCCTTGGAACTTTCAGTTTGGACGACTCTGTGGATGAAAAGCCACCTACTCTATGATGTTTTCTCACAGCACCTGGACATACCAGGACAAAACCCTCACCTCAGGAGACTGTTCTTTTCACATTCTTCTACTAGGGAGAAGAAAACAAGAGTGAACAGAGAAGTTTCCACGCCGCTGGACTGCTGCGCACTGACTCAGCTCAACTGTGGAGCGAGAATCGGAATTTCAGCCTGAGACATGAAAATGTGTCCGGCTGAGCTTGTGGCCTGGATACATAACGACCTCAGTCTGACCCCCGCACCCTTGACAGCTACTTAAACCAACAGGGGAGTGTCCAGAAAACGTGCGCTGGGATATTAATGATAGCTATTTCTAGCAATTTAGCTGCATAATTGTCCAGGAGGAGCACTGGTGTTAGAATTAATACTGAGGAATTTTTACCCTTTCAGGCTTCCATGGGGCGGGGCAGTTTTGCAGTCTAAACCAGGGCATTCATTCTAAACTCCCATCTTTACTTTGTATGCAGCACAAATGGGAGTTAGACTCAGTCTCGCCCTGTGAGCCCTGTAACTGACTCCCATTTCCCAAGTGGACACGCTATGACCAAGCATGAGGGTACAAAGTGCTCGAGGTTGCGTAGAGACCGAGCAGGGAAATTAGGATTTGATAGGATTTGAGGCATGCCAGCTCAGTCCATACCCTCAATGAGAGTAACTTCCCTGTGTGTGTCTTGGGGGGGCGGGGCATAACAGCTAAACAGAGAGCTAGCCCGTGACATTTTCGTGTAAGCCATTTTCATCCCATGTGTTATATTCCCCTCAAAGAACTTACTTCATCTGTTAAGTAAGAATTTGCTATTGTTTTTTGGCTAAGAAAGGAACTGCCAAAAAGCGATGATTATCCAGACTGTTTCCCTAGCTCTAAACCTAATAACAGAATAAGTTTGGGTTTAATCCTTTCTGAGAGAAATCCTCAAATACATTTTAATCTTGTGGATTTCCAAGGAGACTGCCTTCACTCATGATACCTACAAGAAGACTACGTAGCTGTCAGACACAGTAACAGAAGCGACTGTATGTTTTATTAAAAACCTATTTTTGTGTGTCGGTCTTGCTTTCTGTTTTATCTAAACCCTAATTCAGTTGTTGCTCCCTTAGGTACAAAGTACACAGTTCATAATTCATTTGATATAAAATGCCACTTTAGATTCTTGTCCGTCTTTGATAAATGAGAAAAAAAAATGTACATTTCAATTTCCTCATTGCCAGAGTTTCCAGGAACAAACCCCTGTCGAGCTTCTCAAAGACCTTAGTGTTAAATTAAACATCAAGATTCGGAAGCTGTGGAGAGGATATGTCCAAGGTGGAGAGACGGAGTACACAAGACAGAGAGAAGAACTGAAGGCCTTTCCTTCCTGTCGCGTCTAATCTCCACACAGCAGCTTTCATCTTTGGATCGGGCTTCACTTACAACTTCGTATGCTGCCGCCCATCTGGTCATCTGGTCACCCTGAATTTAGGGTTTTTTGAGTCAGGGTCTCCCTGTAGCCCCAGCTGGACTGGAACGCACTATATAGACCACGCTGGCCTCATTCTCACAGAGGTCTACCTGCCTGCTTCTGCCTCCCGAGTGCTGGGTTAAAGGCATGGACCACCACATCTGGCTTGTATTTCGCAAAATGTTTTTATTAATTTTATGTGTTGCGGTGGGGCGTGCCACATGTGGAGGTCAGGAGACAGCTCACTGGGGTTGGTTGTTTCCCTCCATCATGGGAGCTCCAGGTGGACCTTAAGTCATCAGATTCGGGGCAAACTCCTTTAGCAGAGCTTCTCACTGGTCCCCTACATTTAGAAGTACTTGATAGTGTCTAGAAGGGGCAATGTCTCCCTGTTACAAGGTAACTCCTTTAAATCTCCTTTTATAATGTATGTGTGTACATGTCAAGAACTTTCTACAATGGAAGGTTTCCACAGAGCATTTTCGAAAGGTCTGTAGTCGACTGATCCTCCACAGACTGCCTCCTCTGCCCTGACCTCCCACTCCTCCCTTTCTCCTTCCTCACCCCATTTAATCCTTTCTACTCTATCCATCCCCTTTCCCCATTTATAACATTACCCTAAGCCCTCTGCTATAACTGGACTCTCCCTTTTGAAGCTGCTGACCAGGATTCCCATAGGCCCTCAAACAATACCAGCCATTGCCACTGTTGCTCTTCGTTACCCACCAGAACTTGATGGTAAGACCCTATCAGTGAAGACACTACACACATGATCTGTAGAACGAATGAGGAGAAATCAAGCTGGTGCTGACTTCAGAGCATCATCTCCACTAGCTGGCTTTCACAGTGCTGGAAGGTGTTATGACCCTCACCCAGCTGTGAGTCCTGTGGACTACAACAACTGGCCTGACAAGATGTGCCCACTGCTGCAACAGTGACGTGAACATCATGGGAGTGACAACCACTTGCTAACTGGATTTAACATCTACTTCAAAAGATGGAGCCCTTATTTGACAGTAATATCAGGTCTAAGAACCTGAGGCTAGACAGGCCACAGGTCATAGGGGAGAGCCTAATACCATTATTCTATGGAATAGATACAATATTACACTGACTCCTAGTGCCTTGCTGTTATACCCATAGATTAATGCATCTCTCAACTCTCACCAGTGAGGCTTCCTTATATAGCAGATGGTGATTAACACAGAAACCCACAGCTAGCCAACCTACAGAGAATAAGAGGCTACAGAATGTTATCACTGGAGAGGACACCTTTATCAAACTTCTGCCTCATTGCAGAAGAGGGGACAGAAAGATTGTAAGAGCCAGAAGTGTTGAATGACCCCGGGGAAATATAGTTTTCCAGATAGCTGGGTGATTACTCATATGTACATGCAGCACCACATGCACAAGTCCCATGTAAGCCCAAGTCAGACAGAGTCCCAGTATGGATGTAGAACAATGGATTAAAAAGGCCCACCCTAGCTGAAGGACTATTGGCAACTGATGACTGCTGGGAGAGGGAGAGTCAGTCTCATTTAAGGATGAGACTTTTGATAGGTTGACCATGCTCCAGTGAATGTCCCATACCAGAGGGCATTTGGGGACACAAGTTTGACCCTTACGCCTTTATATATATATATATATATATATATATATATATATATATATATATATATATATATAAAAAATTTAAATTAACACACACACAAATATGTATAAGTCATGAAATTGAAATTGGGTGGGGGAGTAGGTACAGGTGTGGGGGATCTAAATTTGATCACAATATAGTATATGAAAAAAAAAACAGAAAAAAATGGGGCCTGGAGAAATGGCTTGGCTGTTATCCTTGAGGAGGACCCAGGTTTGATTCCCAGTCCCCACATGATAGTTAACAACTCTCTGCAGCTCTGTTCCAGGAGAGCCGAAGCCTGCTTCTGATCTCCATGAACATTGCATGACTCAGGTACACTTACATGCAAGGAATATACTTATACATATGAAATAAAATATAAGTAAAATAATGTATATATATATACATTGTATGAAGTTTGAAAAAATTCAATAAAATATAAATAACATCCAAAAAAAAAAGAAGTAGTTGTTGAAAACATGAGGGAAAATAAAACTTTACGTGTTTACAGGTTAGTTTCATTTCAATTGAAAGTGGTAATACATGAGCATTTTTCCTTTCTGTGACCCATGCCTTAGACCGATAGTTGAACACCCCTTAGGCTCTCTTTATCTTGGTGGCCCTGCCAAGGAAGACCTTGTGAGTACAATTATAAAAAAGTCAAATTTAAAGGGAAATGGCTTTCCAAGGCTAAATAATTAATGAATGAAGATGCTGGATAGGAGGCGTATTTGTTGACTTTTGGAGGTTGAGATGCAGTCTGGTCAGACTGTCTATGAAATGAACATTTAAAAGATATTCTTACAAGCAAGATTGACAGAGTCATCTATGACTTAACAACATTCAAGATTTTGTCTATGGCCATGTTTTCAATTTCAGGTTCTCTCTCTCTCTCTCTCTCTCTCTCTCTGCACACAAGTGCTGGTGTGTGCATGAATGTTAAGGCCAAAGGTCAACACTGGATGTCTTCTATTTGATTTCTGTCTTATTTTTGAGGCAGGGTCTCTCACTGACCTTGGAGCCCTCCACCTGGGCTACATGGCCAGCATACCTGTGGATTTTCTTGGCTCTGCCTCTGCACTGGATTACAGGTGGGTATGCTCATGCTTTGCTTTCTGGGGCTCCATATTTGTTGGTATAATACGTTTCCTGAAAATTTCTTCTCTTATTAGAGGATCAACTGAAAAACGGGGATCAGGGAGTGGACCGGGTGAAGTACTCTAGCACTTTCAGCAGGTTTCCAACCCTCAATGGCTCAACGGACCAATATACTTGAAATTAGACTTGACTCAGTTGCAGAGTGAAGTCACTTGAGGCCCCACTGACCAACAGGGTCCAGAAATGTGCATTACCTCTGCCCAGAGGAGACAGGAAAGGCCAGTGGGAATCTGCCCTTAGAGGCTTAGAATGAGGCTTGTGGAATTAGTCTCTGGCCATTTGCTAGTTGCATGATATTAATGGACCAGTGGAACCAATCTCTTTTCCTCAACTTCTTCATGTAGAAACAAAGACGGAAGAGCAGTTTCCTCATAGAATTTGTGAGAACTGAGTTTTCATATGATCAAAGTATACTATATGTGTATATGTAGATGTCACAATAAATCTCATTATTTTGTACAGTTGCTATAAGAGGAAGGGGAAGAAGGCATCTGTGCCTCGCAAACATCCCCTTGGTGTAGACGGTCACCACATCAGAAATCTTTTATCAAATAAAACACTGCATCTTCTTAATGGTCCTCTAGGCAAGTGGTAATGACATCAGTCTATACTGTGGATTTATATTAACTTCTAGAAGGAAAATTTTAACCCTTGAAGGCTAACAGTCAGGATAAAGATGTAACCGATTCACATCTCTAAAACTCCCAGAGGAGGTGTGGGCAGGAGAGGCTCATTACAGGGACGCTTCCCCTTGGCAGGGGCGGGTGGCAGGGCGGACTCTGGGTTAGTTAAATGGAGACCCTGATAACAGATGTTCTGTGAAGGGATCCAAGAGCAGAGGAAATTTCCTTGACAGCATCTTCACAGTAGGGCCGGTTAGTGTTCCTTGGTGCATAAAACATCAAGCCTGTTGCTTTGTAGGCTGCAAGTGTGGCTCAGGAATCAAACTGGTTGCCCACAGAATCTGTTGCCTTGCCATTCAGGACACTGGGAGGAACCAGGCAAAGCCTCTGACCTAAGAATAGAGCTTCTATATAGAGAGACAAGCTGCGCACAGAAGCCTGGTAGGCCTATCCCCTACATCCTAATTACAACTAGGGAGGAAGGTCATGGACATCATACCGTGTGAGAGGTTGCCTTCGAAGGTACTTTAAAGAAGGCCTTGTTCCACGGTCCTCACTCTGGGCATCTAAATGAGCTGTGCCATGGAGGGGCAGAACATGTCTAGAAAGCATAGACTGCTGGGCTTTAATCTCTGAAATTATGGATTTGCGACTGGAGGGTGGGACTCAAGAACCTGTACCTGAGACTAGGAAAATAGCTCAGTAATTAAAGCACTTGTCACACAAGCAGGAAGCACAAATGAAGATCAGATCCCCAGCACCCACTTAAATGCCAAGCAGGTGGTGGGGCCTGACTGTAATCTTACTGCAGGAGGCAGGGACAGAGAAAGTAGTTAGCAAGGGGAGCTGCATGGAGAAGCTCTGTGTTCAACCTGCTTCAATGTGGAGGGTGAAGAATGACTGAAGGCTCTAGATGACAGCCTGGGGCCTCCACACACACATGTACACACATGTACACACGTACTGGTACATGCATATGTGCCTACACATGTGAGCATGCACACCCTCGCCACATACACACACTTGAAAAAGAAATGTGAATGTGCAACAAGTTCTCACGTAATAATACTGCCCCAAGTTTATTCTCAAGTCTGATAATCGAGAGGAGATCTGAATGACAGCAAGCACTGAGGTGAAACCGTGTGGCTCATCAGCACAGATGTTGTTGGACAAACTCAGGACACTGACACTTGGAAACATGATGCTCATAAGCAGACCAGCAGATGACCTGGCTCTGAGCAGAACTCTCAGAACCGGGTCAACAACGCCATAGTCTCTGGAGCAATTGTTTCATATCAGGCTTGCTTTTGGAAGTTTCCTTGTTTCAGATTGCAAGCAAAAGCTCATCACACGGTCAGCTGCATGGTTTGGTTTTCAAGAGCGCACGAGGACTCTATGCTCTTCTTTAACTACTTTTTATAAAATACCTTGATTTCTAACAGCAAAAACGTCAACTCAGAGGCTTAAATTATGAAGGAAGCTGATTGGCTCCTATGGGAGAAAACCCCCCAAAAAGAGTGGTTCTTCTCTGGTGTCAGATTCAGTATGACAAATGCTGTCACCTGATTCCAGTTCAATCCAGTTCAGAGCCTCTCAGGCCTATTCTGCTTCTTTAGTACTGGCTGTGCAGTCAGATTCCTTCAGGGGAAATGTCTGGCAAGATATCAACAGAATCACGGGTTCAAGTACGGGGCAGGATTAAACCCCTGCTGACAACAGGGCAGGATTAAACCTCTGCTGATGAGCCTACTTTGCTGAATTGCACTGACTCTGGCTCTGAAGCACCTTACACTCCTGAAAACCAAATCAAACAGGCCTTTGTTCTAAGCCAGGCAGAGCCCAGGGTGCTGAGAAACTGGAACATCGAGGCCAGGAGAAAAGGAAAGGCATGTTGGGTCCAAGAATGAAGAAATAAGCCACTAACATTTCCTGAGGACATGATAACTATCACTCCTCATCGGAGAAGGACTCTTGTCAAGATCCCCAGAGAGACCTCGAACCACAGAACACAGAACTTCAGTGACACAATGCTTTCTCACACACTTATCTACAGCAATATGAAATTTTTCTGGTAGAGTAAGAGGTTCCCAACCAAGTTACAGTCAAGTGACAGTAATTTCTTTTTCTGGCTCCCAGATTTCAGTGCTTTAGATTATTCTTATCACAGATTCTGGCCATTCCAGTCTGCAACTTTTCTCTTTTCCTGCTAAGTTGAGAACTTCTAACTTTTCACCTAAAGGAAGATCATCATGGCTGTGTTTTGGTGCATTCCAATGGCTGGCAGGCCCACTCTTGCACTTTGGAGCCAGGGTGATGTAAAATGTGGGTGGCTTGCCTACAGTCGCCATGAGACCATAACAGTCGATTTGGCAGGTGAATGACTATACAGTGTGGGTACACTTGACCAAAGGATGACTCCCAGCTAGAGAGGGGGCATGAGACAGCATGGCTTCATCATGCTCTTCAAAGAGCATGCAATTCACAACTCATGAATTATTTATTTTTGGAACTTTCTATTTAGTCAGTGCAGATCACAGTTGACCCTAAATGAGGGGAAACTGCAGAAGGCAAGAGCATGGATTAGGTGGGTTACTGTGTGGTAGAGATACAGAGACTGACTCTGAGCTGCCCTTCATCCTTCTTTACCATGACTTTGTATTCTAGCAGATCAGACACGATCCCTTAAAGTAAGGATGGAAAACAGTGTGGAAAGTCCAAAGTGATCCCTACAGTGGGAGGACCAGGTTAACCCCCTGAGATGGACCTAAGCTAACATGTCCTTCAGGAGTCCCCGTTCTAATCCTTCAGTTGTACAAATGCCACTTGAACATTGGAGATTCCTTTGTACCAATTAATTAGTAATTAGTCTATCAAGATAGTTGTACTGAATATTCTCTCTGTCACCCTGATCTGTTTTCCATTAAGTTTTGGCTCAGTAGTTAAGAGCACTGGCTGCTCTTTCAAAGGATTCAGTTTGGTTTCTAGTACCCCCATGGCAGGTAACAACCATCTGTGACTCCAGTTCCAGGGGATCTGATGCCCTCTTCTGACCTCCTCAGGCATTGTAGGACATGGGTGCACATACATACACAATACACTCACACATAAATAATAAAAAGTAAATAAATTAAATAAACATTATTTTATTTTACACATATTTTATGTGTAAGAGTATATTGCCTGCATGTACGTAAGTGCACCCATATTGTGCAATGCCCATGGAGGTCAGAAGAGAGTGTCAGATCTTCTGGAACTGGAGTTATGGGCAGTTGTTAGACTCAATGTGGGTGCTGGGAACCAAACCCGGTACCTCCTCTGCAAGGGCTCTTAACTACTGAGGCATTTCTTCAATACCCCTATTAAGTTTTGACAGGCTATAGAACCTTCTCTTCCCTTTATACAGTCAACAAAAGGGAGTGAATTATTATTTACATTACTAATGAAGGGATGGGAATGGGGTCTCTAATTGTCTTGCTCTATGAGGATTATCTTGGTCTAGTAACGGTGTATATACAGGCAGGTAAATACTCTTAGATTTTATGCAAGTCAGGCATAGGCTCTGCCTATGATAAAAAAAAACAGAAAAAATATAAAAGAATAAGATTATTTTCCAAGAGATAAAGGAAAAATTTCTTTAGGGCACTCTAAGAATTCAAATAAAGCGTCAAGTTGCTTTTGGACTGCACAGCCAGTTTTGGAGTAAACCTTTCTTCCAAGATGAAACAGACAGGAGACTTGTACTTATTCTTTTAAAAAATATGACTTTTTAATATCAATGGAACTTAAAGAAGCAATGCCTGCCATCCATCTCCCTTGGTAAAGTAGGGAGATGTGATTTCAATTTAATTATTTTTCAGTCTCTCTGTCTTGCCCTAGGATGCTCTAAAGATAGTACTTAATTGTGTGTGGGTGGGTGTTTCTTTATAAACCACAGGAGAGCATTATGCAAATGCTCAGGGCTGGCAGCCTTTGGCTGGAGGCTTGTTGAGTGCATGGTAATCCTGCTTCAAAGTTGCCTTCCTTCTTCTCCATGGCTCAGAAGTGAATTCCTTTCTTAAGTGTTTTTAGGAGCAGGAAGTTCACTGTCAAGATGATGAATACAAAATGTCAAGAAAATTTGACAAATTATGAAAGAAATAGAGCCCTCTTAATGTCTCAGGATACGCCGTATTAGAAGCTGTGAGTATGTGCACACAGAAACACACACCCACGCTCACGATAGAGTGAACTATCAATTCCAGAAAAATAAAGGTAAGAACTTGCATGGAAGTATGTGCTCACAGGTTTAAGTCAGGCACCAGTGTTCTGGCTCTATTCTAATGACATATTTGGGAGGGGAAATGGATAAATTTGGATGGAGAAGTCTACGTTTTGAAAAGCACACTATTTCATTAAAAATTTTTTATTTGGTGAATCCATTTATTTTATTATCACCTTCTATGGGTTGAGACTTTTTTTTTCTGGGAGGAAAAATATAACAGCACATTTAGAAGACAGTCACAGAATCTATTCCAAAGTTTCATAAGAATCGGGTGTAATGTAAATCATGTAGCTTAACATACCTAGGGCGAGGACCGGGCGCCTGCTGTGTGGCAGGGTGCTGTTTTAAAGAACACTGTCCTCAGTGCGGCACCTACATTATAAAAGGAAGATCATCTCACCTTCCTTCTACTCTGCAAACCATGCATTGCACCATCCCAGCCTTTTTTACTTCTGTCTCCTTTCACTCTTTCAGTTTTTAAGACCCTCTGTGGACACCTGTGCGGAAGTATCTACTTAACCTTGGTGGATAAATTAAAGCCGATGGAGATTCATTCGATAAAATCAGAGACACGTTGATTGACTGTTAGCCTCTTGCCTTTGGGCTGTGTAGAAATTTCAACAAGTGTAGGGACACTGTAGTTTCTCAGTGCTGCGCCTGCTGAGGAGGCGTCGGGCCAAGCTGGGAAGCAGCGAATCTGCCCTGGTGTCCTTAAAAATGCCGTGAGTTCTCTTAAGCATCCAGAAATGAATGATATTGTCTGCACAGGCGGGTGGTCAGCAGTGTGACCCCCACAGTCCGTTCTTCTGAAGCCTCAGAGAGGGATTTTTACTGAAATTAGGATATATAGGAAACTATCATTCTTTTCTTTAAAAAAGTGAAGGAGGATCTACTGAGATAACTTGATGGGTAAAGTTCCTTGAAGTGCTGTCTGAGGATCTGAGTTCAATACTTGAGCACCACAGGGTGGAAGGAGAGAACTGGTTCCCACAAGTTATCTGGCAACCTCCATACCTGGGGCAGGCCTGCATATGACCTATAGATACACACACACACACACACACACACACACACACACTCTCACACACGATGAATAAATAAATACTAGGGTCACACACATACCACATTAAAACTCGGCTCCCAATCAGCTGATAGGAAATACCAACGATATTTTTCTTTTGAGGCTGAGTCATTGTCCCCAGCAGTGTAAGCTAAGAGCTTCCTGGAGTGCCGTGCTGCCGCTCTGGGGTGCAAGAGCCTCCTGACACCCTAGCATGCTTCCCTCTCTCAGATAGGAGACGCTCTTCCATGGACTCTGGTTTACTGGTTTGCCAGGTGAGGACCCGGGGGCAATGTGCAGAGAGGGGGCAGGTAGGTACTTTTGGGTTCTGGGATAGAATTTCACTGCCACAGGAGAACTACATGCTTATCCAGAGCCTCTTAATATTCATGAAATGTTATGGTAACTGTGCCTCTCTCATTGTAGTTTTATAACTTAAATATTTCCTCAAATTGGGAAAATAACAGATTAATTTCTACAAAAATTAATTGTGGTGTGCAACTTAAATTATTATTTAATAAAACAGTCCTATCAAAAGACTGTGAGGCTTATAGATAAATGAGGGAGGAAGAGAAGAAAAGGCTAGAAAAGATGCAATTAGAGTCTCCCTAATTATTTTTATGTGTGTGTTCTCATTTCAGATACCTTAATTTTATTAATTTTATTTTTAAAACTCTGTGTTTTTTTTTTTGTTTTTTTTTGTTTTTGTGTGTGTGTGTGTGTGTGTGTGTGTGTGTGTGTACAGTACTTGCAGAGGCCAGAAGAGGATGTCAGATCCCCTGGAGCTGGAGTTCCAGGAAGTTGTGAACATAGGTCTTCAACAAGAGCAGTGGACCTCTTAACTGCTGAATCATCTCTTCAGATCCTTGTTCTGGACTCGTATGCATGATGGGTGCAGCAGACACTTTGTCCTAGGCATTTGGGCTAGGAAACCTTACAAACTATAAACAATTCTTGCCCTCACAATCGATAACTCTAAGATACTTGTAGCAGAAATCAGAATAGCTTTGTCTTAGTTTTCAGAAATAATTTAAAAGAATTCTGAAAATCACCCACATATGAAAGGAACTCAAAACGTCTCCTCAAATGTTGTTAAACGTTTTGCATTGCTTTATTGTGTTGGGGGGCATGCGTGTGGTTGGGAGGGGCAGCTCTGGGGAATCACTTCTCACTTTCCACCATTTTGAGGCAGGGTCTTTTATCGCTGTTCCCATACTGCATGCCATGGGGTAGTACTCCAACCTGGCAATTCCAGAAGATTCTCCTGTCTCTACCCACCATCTCCTTCCACCATTGCTAGAATACAGATGTGTACCCCTGTACCTGGCCTTTATGTGGGCTCCTGGGCTCGAACTTGGGTTGTAAGGTTTGTGCAGTCCTGGGACTTATATCCACTGAGCCAACTCCCTGGCCATGAGTCATAAACATTTTAAAGATGATTCTGCTGATATAAATTTATTGACATATACATATTTATTGACCAAAATAAAATGTCAGTATTAATTCGGAGGTTAAGAAAAATCATCATGTTATTCTCTTCAAGAAAAAAATTTAATAAGCTGGGTGGTCCAAGTTTTTCTCACTCACAGAACATTCTTTCAAAAGTAAGGAAGAATTAATGGAAAAATTATCTATCTATAATCCCTTCATATGTATTCTACATAGGAAAATAGAAAAGACAGGTAGCAAACACCAAACATTCAGCATCTGTACAAATGCATCCTACAGATAATTCTTTCACGTGGGAATTCTGAGCCAAGCTGTTGTATAGAAGGGAAAACTGAGGATTACATATATGTGTTCATTTGCTCATGGTACATCAGGCAACTAGAAGAGGAAGCAGATTTCAATCCACATTTATGCAACTTTACAGTCTGCTTTTATGATACAAGCTCTAATTCCCAAGTGGTTTCACTCATTCACTGAGGGTTTGGGTTGAGCACCCACGGACAAGAGAGGCAGAAAGACCCTTGAACACAAACCACCCCTAGCCAGTTTCTATTTGCTCTGTTGTTCATTTTGAAAGAACACATCTGAGACAAGCACAGGTTCCTCAAACCTTGCATCTTTATGAAGTTCCCAAGTGGTAGTAATTCTCATCAATTTAAAGGTCTGGTCATAGATCATTTATTGTCAGAGGAAACCAGGCTAAGTTTAGAGACAAAGGTAGCTCCAAGTTTGGCCCCTATCACCTTAATGCTGCTGAAAATGGTTCCAGAAAAATATGAAACTTTCATAAAGAAATCTGGTGCTAGATCTTCAGTATGGAATGTGCCACTAATCATTTCAAACTACTCCCCTTTATACCTTTTCTGTCTCTTTTTGCTTTCAGAGTAGTTCTTTGATGTAACAAAGGCAGTTTCAGACAAGATTCCATCCAGTTCAGCTGGAAAAAAAAAGGTTTAAGTCTAGAGGCAAAATGCAGTGTATTTAAAATTTATACACTCCATAACGCCTTTGTTCTGAACTTGAATCTCCCGAAGCGCTTCTGAGCTTTTCCTCCCGACCCCCGCTCATCTGCTCTCCATCAGCTTATTACCGGGCTACTGTGGCTTTGCCCAGTGCTTCCATCATTTAACTACATGCAGAGTCATGGTTGACCCCCTTGTGATCAATCACCGATCCATACAGGTTTGACTGATAAAAGAGCCAATTAGATTTAAGCAAATTAAGGGACATCACCAATGTCAACCACTTACTAAACCGAGCACCAGATTCCATGCATACAGAACGCAGATGCACTGAGTCCCATTAAGCGTTCAAATCCTAACCCCATTAGTAACTCCAGACCTTGCAGGGGTAAAGGCCATAGTAAAGTTTCATATTTATGGATTAACATTTGGATTCTATTTTTATTTTTTTAAACCTCTTTTCCTAGAACGTTTGAACCTGTACCATAATGCTCTTTAAGAGGGCGGATAAAAGATAGTGTTCATTTCTTAGAGTATCTTAGCTCTAACTCCAAGTATTATGTTTTACAAACAACCGGAAGTACAGTGCACATAGTTAGGTGGTATGTTCTTTGCTCTCCAAAGATTATTTAAATGAATTTGTAAAATGAAAGGATAGGTTTGAGGAGTCAGCCATCATTAATCTACACGCTGAGCTAGATGCAGAATTGCCTGGATATCTTTCACCCCTACCTTCAAAAAACTTGAGTTTATCATATATATCTTTTTTCTTTTTAAGACAGGGTCTCCACATAGCCTCAACTGGCCTGGAGCTCGCTATGTAGACAGGTAGCTTCGATCTAACAGAGATCTGTCTCTTGAGTGCTGGGATTAAAGGCATGTACCAGCACACCCCACAAAAGGCTTATATTTCTTCTGGATGTAGGTATATGTTCATGTATGTCTGCATGTCTGTATGAATATGTGTACCAATGTTCATGCACATGTGTGCACATATATAGGTAGAGGCTAGAGGTCGACATCAGGTGTCTTCTTCATTCACTCTTCAGCTTATTTTTGGAGACAGGATCTCTCACTGAGCCTCGTTTCAGCTGTCTGGCCAGCAAACACTAGAGATCCTCCTGTCTCTGCCTCCTTGGGACCAGGATTATAAGCAGAAACCACCATGACTGCTTTTATTTTTATGAGAGTTCTTGGGATTGAATCAGATCCTCCTGTTTTGGAGGCAAACACCTTACCCACTGGGACATTCTGCAAACCTGAGGTCCCATTTAAAATTCTTTTTTTAGGGATTAATTTCATTTTTAATTTGTGTGCATATGTGTATTTGTATGTGTATCTATGTGTTTGCATGTGTGCATGAATACATGTATCTCTCTGTGTGTGTTGGGAGCAATGGACTGATTTCTAAGTTGAATCTTAACAGTTGAGTTAGACTTGCCCAGATTAAATGGGCAAGGGATTTTACTCAGGTGATTTTGGTTGTGTGTTGCATGTGTATACACATGTATATACGGTGTGCACATGTGTGCACATGTACGTACAAGTGCACACACATGCACATGTGTGGAAACTAGAGGAGAATATCAGGCATTCCACTTCATTATTTCCTTGGACAGGATCTCTCACTGGACCTAGAGATAACTGTTTGGGGCTAGAGTGACTAAGCTAGAAGACCCAGGAATCCATGTGTCTCCCAGCCCCGCCCCTCCACCTCTGGGGTTACTGGCATACCTAGTCATACCCAGCTTTTATACGAGTGCTGAGGCTCCAAATTCACGTCCTCAGGTCTGTGCGGTAGGCACTCTGACGTACTGTGCCATCTCCCCATTCTCCAGGCAGTATTTGATAGCCATCATTAGCTGAAGCAAACAAATGGCACTTTCCCTCCCCAGACCTTCTACCATTGTGCTTTTAAACTACATATACGAGACAGTAGCTAATGGTATTGTCCTTACAAACCTTGCAGAATCTAGCCTCAAGAAATCCTCCATCACCATGAAAGAGACCTAGCACTGTAACCAAAGAAAGGGCAATATATTTGCCCAAGCATAATTTGGAAGTAAATACCCACAGAAGCCTCCCTGCTCACACGTTGGCTCACTCCTGTTCCCTGACTCGTTCATTTATTAATCATTTCAGAGGGAAGCACAGCTCACTGGACAAAGGCATGGAAGATTTCTTTAATAACTCTCAGCACTAATTTAATTCTACTTAAACACACATATTCTAGTGAATGCCACATGCTTTTCAGCATGATTTTTATGTGTAAATCACGATAATATGTTTTCAGCTCATTAAGTAAAGGGAAGCATGAACTAAAACCTATTTAATCAATGAGGTATCCCCTTTAAAGTGCCACAGGACATAAAAAAGATCATTTTAAAGTGATCAGTTTCCTAACTGTAATAAACAACAACCTAATGACGAAAGAATGTATGTCCTCACGGTTGTAATAAAGTGGAGAGGGTCTCTGTGTCTCAAGACAATGTTTCCTTTGTGGATGAAAGGTCACCTCCCAAATCCGGAGTTCTGGTACTTACTCTGAAGAGTTACAATGAGCCCAGATGGTGTGAGACACAGATGAACCTCAGTTCACAGTGGACCTCTGCTCTGTCACATTGCCACCGACAACAGTTTAGTTCCTTCCTCTTTAATCGATAATGACATTTGTGTTGGCAAACACACCCACGTGTGTACTGGATGAGCATTAAGGGTATGCTATTTTTAACTGAATCGCCTTTTTTTTTATACAGCAGAAATTCTTAGATCATACAGGCTTCAGAACAAGAACAATATATTAAATTTTCTCTATTTTGTGTATACAAACTAAATTGCTATCAATTATGAATTATCTTACTCAGTATAAGTGCCATAAAAGTGGTACATAGTTCATTAGATCCATTGATTCCAGGAAGTTTGGCTATAGTGTAGACATTAGGTCTCCTGGAATACTTTTCCTAGAGTATTTTCAGAAAACATACATGTCTGAAATTCAAGTGAGAGTCCTGTTCTTGTTCAACCCAAGAGCTGTGCATATCAATCCAAGAAGGGGATTTCTTCTTAGCATTTCATCCCCACAAATAGTTTGGATCTGGGTGCAGTTCAGTGATGATCTTAGCAATGGTTATTATGGGAACTTAAAGGGGACAATTTTGAATAGAAAAATGTTCAGAATAAACGTACCCAGAATGCAATTCATTTCACACAGGAAAGGTGCTGATGACTGACCACCAGGCCTCAGCTTCGAAGGTATTTACCCAGTGGGAATTCCTATTTTAACAGTTGCTCACTGTTGTTTGCCCAAAGAGGGTCTTAATCAAAGGTCTAAACAAGAGCTTGAGAAAGCCTGGGTTTCATCACAGGTCAATGGCAAGTCTCAAACTTAAAACATGAACTTTGACATGAAGTTCAAAAATAATTTTCTAAAATGTCTAGATGAGGAACAGCAAAGAAGACCTAGATTTTAAACAGGATATTGTCAATATGATTTCCAAAAGGGTCTTGCCCATTTAGAATTCTCCAGACAATACACAAATAGCTGTTGTGCTTTACTCTTGCATACATGTGTGTGTGTGTGATGAAAACTGAAGAGTTTAACAAAATGTAGCAAATTAAAGAAATAAAACAATCCCCCAAATTAAACAAACCCCATATTCTCTAATGTTGCAGATGCATGTGTGTACCATATATGTACACAGACACATATACCAGACACACATACAAACACATACACACATACATTACATACACCCACATACATACACATACCCACATACATATACACACAAACACACACATAAATACACATACATAAACACATACATGCACCCACATACATACATACATACATATACACATGCCCACATACACACATACACATACACACATATACATGCACACATACACATATACACATATACCCATACATCCATACACACATGCACACACATGCATACAACATACATCGCACACACACACAAGATGAAAGGAGACTCACCAAAGAATTATGTATATCCAAAAAATAAAGCCAGCAAAACACCCGAAATACAGCTGACCCTTTAAGTCCTAAAAGAATTAATTCCACAGTTTTAGGGAGGCTGGTTAATATTAGAGAGTCAACAATTTTCAGACTTACCCCTGGGAGGCATTTCAATCAGAACAGGGTCACTGACCGAGCTGCCCTGGCTATTGGATGCGCTCACATGTACAGTGTAGTTAGTGGAAGGGAGCAAGCTGTTGACCAGCACCCACAATCTGTTCTCTTCCCTACTTAGAATGGTTTTTGTGCCACTGAGAAGGGTGTAGTTTTTACCTGATGGTTGAAAGAGAAACTCACAGTTAAAGGCCATTTCCTGCTATTCCTTGAATATTTTCTTGGGTTGCAGAATACACAATACACACACATACTAACTGGAACTGTAACATCACAATCCAAGAGGCTGAAGTGGTGGCTCAGTGGTCAAGAGCACCAGCTGCCCTTGCAGAGGACTAAGGCTCAGTTCCCAGCACCCACATGGAGGCTAAGAACCATTAATAATTGCAGTTCCAGGGGATCTGACACCCTCTTCTGACTTCCAGGGGCATTGTACACATGAGTGCACTTACATACAGGCAGAACACACCTACACAAAATCTAAAAATAAATAAACCCTGAAAAGATATGCTATAGAATGTCACTACCTGAGAATCATTGTTTGTTCTCCCATCAGCAATCACATTCATATGTTACCATTGATGACCAAGTTAAAGCTGGGTCAGTATTTACATTGTGTCATCATCGTCCATCAAACTGGCTTCAAGAATACAAAGATCATAGGAAGTTATACTGTAAGTTTCAGACATGTGAACAAAAATAGTGCCCAGATACCGAAAATGATGTCTCTGAGTTGCTTAAATACTTAGTTTTTTCCCCTTAATTCCTTAGTTTTCTTCACTATACAGGTAGAAAGCGATGACGCCTCCCAACCAAACGGCTCTGAATATGAACAGCATGCTCAGGTATAGGCCACTTATTTCTTATATCACCAACTGTGGCATTTTGTGCTCATTTTGCTTGAGAGGTGGGCTGAACTCTTTCTATTTAATGTTTTGTTAAATTGGCACTCATCAGAATACCCTCATAAAGCAACTGTGGATGGGACCTAAGTTCAGTTCACAGGAACATCTGTTTTCCAGTTGTCTTGGAGACACAGAAGTTGCCTGGCTGAATGAATCACTTTCCAGGCACCCTTACGTCTCATACCCTCTTCCATCCAAATATTGGGCAAAGTCATTCTCAAATTTCAGCATGTGTAGGGTAGAGAGAAATACCACAGCCTAGAAGTAAGTTCCTCCCCTCCTTTGGACCACCATCTAACAATCATGGTGGAAATCTGTTAAAAATTAGAGCTAAGAATAAGAACAGGGTTAGTGTTAAATACTGTGATGTTTGTTTCACATTCTACATTAATACTTCTTTGGAAAGTGTACATATAGTGAGGCAGTTTTTTCAAAATGTTCTTTAATTTTAGCAAAATATAAGGAACACGTCGTAACTATCGTTTAAAAAACACAGAATAAAGAACATTATGCCAACAGCTATTTCCAATAGGCTTCCTTTGTCAAAATGTGTTCTCTTCACATTTTTCCTACAAATTTTTCAGATAGGTAGACAAACAAAACAAAACAAAACAAAACAAACCCTCAGAAGAGGAAACTGGACTCAAAGGGGAAACAAGCATGTCTCCAATACTAACATAACTGTTGTTGACTAAAACACAAAAGTTGGTCACATAGTACCAGTGATCTTGCATGATCTAATAAACCCTAATGCCTACAACATTTTCACAATATATTCTAACAATCTAGTGGCAAATTACAATACAAGGCAAAGGGTGTTAATGTGACTGTCGGAGTGCTCTGTAGGAGAACTGGCCCTTACATATTTTTAGCAATGTGCTCAGGCACTTAGTGTTTTTGAATCTCTAGGTTATCATTTGCAATCAAGAAGTGGTAATCACAGTGCAGAGTTACTGCGAAAGCTCGGTGAGATCATATTCTTCCTATACCCAGCACACAGTCTGCTCATTGACATCTGCTTTTTGAGTTTCTGGGGTTTCTGGGTATCCACTGAATATAGCATCACTAAAGCCAAGAAGCATTGACAATGTGTTCCTCATTTAAGCAGTTTTATTTTACTTCCTAGTATCTTTTACCTGGATTAACATACCCAGTTCTCTCACTACTGTGTTCAAAATGGGAACTTTGGTGTTTTTTGTTGTAATACTTATAGTTTATACATTCCAGGCAAATATTTAGCAATAGCCAGTGATTAAAGTGTATGTGCCTTTCTTCTGTCTCCCGAGGTTATTATCTACCATTAAGTTCTACATGTCTTCCAACAGAGCAATGTATTAGTCATTAAATTCCCATGATTATTTAACTGATCAATCATCTATCAAACAAATGATAGCCTAAATTCTAAAATTCACAAGGCTCAATACTACCAAAGAGAGTCAGTTAGGGAGGAGTCATTTTCATGAAATGTGGTGGTGGCCAATGCATCTTTAAACATATACAAAAAATAAAAAAAATACTTATAATAAGTTGGGGATGGAGGAATTAGATGAAATTTTTGTCATAAATTATGCAGGTTTAAGTGTCTTCTGTGACAGAAGGAATCTCAACAAAATAATTTCTCATCGTGGACTTGAAATCAGCACAGCCAAAGAAATGGTTTATTCCCCAAAGAATGCATGGCTCATCTGGGGTAGGACACTGCGTGTAATAATTTCTATTCATTTTTAGTAAGGAAACATTACAAGTTACAGACCAGGTTCAGGTCCTAATGGAAAGAGTCCTATTATTCCTAGGCATGTGTTGTACAGTTCTCAAAGAATTCTGCCGACAGCCTCTGAGAATTTCAGTCTTTGTTGAAAGGTGCTTCCAAACCCCGCCACGTCAGCTTTCACAGGTTCCTTACAGCTAGCTAGTTAATTTGATCCCACTGAAAGCTACTGACTCCCAATCGCACGCAAAGGAGACCCTGGTGCAAATGAGGATACATTTCAAATGCATAAAACAGCACTCTTGCGCTCAAGAAATCTGGTTCAGATTAAATGCAAGTCTTCTCTGATCACTGTCTAAGCACAAGTACATGATGGGTATCCGAACAGCACGGGCTCCCAGGACACTCAGCTCTTGCGAAGCATTTTCAGTTACAGCTGGGGCAACGGCTGCTGCTGTCACATGCTCAGCTGTAAAATTTCAAAAAGGTCACCTTACCCTACAGAGACCCAGACAGATGCTCCTCTGGCTCTGAAGTAGTGTCATTTGCACATCTTCGAAAAGATGGGAACTAGGAAAACAGCAACAAAATTCTGCAATTATGTTACAAGAGCAGAATCTGGTCACTTTCCAGGCAGGAGCGAATGTTAGAGCAAAGAGCGAGCGTGTGTGCTCACACTGCTGGTGCCTTCCTTGCGCTTGTTTGCTTATTTCTCTAGAGCTGTATGACAAACACTGCTGCTAGCTTTGGAAATGGCTTGGCAGGGGGAAACGTATCAAGTACCACTTTATTCTAAGTTTCCCAGATAACAACATTAATACATGGTAATTATACAATTAGTTGTAACATTAGGTTCTAGTTATAGAACAATGATCACTCAGTAATTATAAGAAGTATATAATTACTCAATAATTATGAGAAGTATGTAATTACATAACCATTTCACTCAGCTCAAAAATGAACGCCTGTATCTACAGAAGCCACACAGCTGAGTTTAAAGTTCTCTTGCATCTCCACAAACACGCAGTTCGATGCATAGACCCTACGGTGACTGAATTTCAACTCTACTTAAAGCTTAAACATCTCTGGATTCAAAACCAATAAGGACCTTCACATCCAGGCCTTCATCCACCTCACCCTGCCACCCTTCCCTTTGTCCTTTACGCCACAAATATGGGCTCCTAGATATAAGTTTGTTAAAACACAAGTCCTCAGACTTCCCCTCAGTTTGAGCTCAAAAAATCAAGGCGGAAAAAGGCAGTGGTAAGCATTAATTCCTGTCCAGTCAGCCTCTGCTCCTACTGTATTTGAGGTGAGTGTAAGGGGACAGCACGGTTTGCTTTAAGCTTCCGAGTTTTGGAGCCACAACTCCTACACACTGAATCACCAGACTCTGTGATATTTATCGGGGGGCTAGAATCCTCAGACACTATAGCTTAATAGGAAGCGTCGGACTTCAACCCACAGCAAGGGTATACTAAACTCTTTGCACAATGGACTGCTCTCCCATTCTGAAGTCACTTGGGCTATTACATAAATATCCCACCCATAACCAACAAATGAGGATATCAGTAGGAAGGAGAGATCACTGAGTGATTCTTCAACATGGTGGAATGGAATACTACCAACTGAGTGATTTAGTCTGTATTGGACTCATCAGAATTCATTTCCTCTGCTTCTAAAAGTAACTGGATCACACGTGACTTCCTGGCTGGTGAAGCCTTTGAAGTCTGGCTGTGGGTTAGACAGTGTTTGCTCTATGAGTGAAATTAGCCATGTAACGAGAGGCTAGAGCTAATGTTTAAGCAGCATCTATCTTTGCAGACTACAAAATCTAATGCAGACATCATGTGAGCAATTGTAAGGTGTGCAGGAAGCAATTTGAAAGTGAGGGATCATTACTACATGATCACTCTTACAGAGGACCGAGGTTCAGTTCCCAGCACCCCTGTGGCGGCTTCCAACCATCTGCAGCTCAGTGCATTACTTGTATGCCAGGTGCTTGTGCAGACCACAAGAGGACGTCAGATCTATGAAAGTGACGTCCTCTTGTGGTCTGCACAAGCACCTGGCATACAAGTAATGCACTGACTTACACGCAGGCACAGCAACCATACATGTCAAAATTAAATATGAATTAATCTTAGAAAAGAAGCATCCACCTTCTGTTTTTGGATATTCTGCATTTCAAATGGTCTTCAGAGATAGTAAGTTACTTAGTTCCTGTTTGTTTTATTTTGAAGGAATAAAAGTGTTCAGTGAAGAAACAGTCCACGTGCATCCCTACGGACAGCAGGTTTCACCTGTAAAGAATGTCCGAGCTTCAAATCTCAAGTCCTGACCACCTGCAGACACTAGTACTCATTTTCTAAGTCCAAAGCTTAGCGTTCTTATTTATTGAATAGCAGGGATGTTTTCTGTACAACTATTTTGTTAAGTGAGAACCAACATGCACGGACATCTTTGCACGTCTGATGCAGGGGTGCAAAGATGACGGGTCTCCTGGGAACAGCACCCTAAGGGGTTCTCTAGATTGAGATAACATGAGAGAGGACCCTTCCTCATTCTAGTAATAATCATTGTACAAGAATTTTAATGCACCATATATTCCATAATTTTTTCCTCTGTGCTGTACTGCTCTGACCTTTTCAATATTCTATAATTTGACTGGCTGGCCATTTCTGTTCTCTCCTTTTTACAGCCTTATTAACTTGTAGGAAGGAGGATGAAATGAACTACCAATCAGAATACATAATATTGCAAAGGTCAGTGTAGCTGCGCACAGTCTCACACAGCACAGATACTGCATGCCAGGCATTGACACCCTGATATCTTATTCATGTGACAAAGACTGTAACAAGAACAGAAAATGGCACAACATGAATCCCTTCTCAGCTCCAAGATTGTAATGAGAAATGACAGCGAACAAACCAAATGGATATTTGTTACCTTGTGATGATTTTATATGTCAGACCCCGGCCTGGTTTAAGTTAGCCCTTTACGGAATCCAATTACACCTTCCGGTAGAAAAGGTGTTCACTAATTTTCCTGTTTCCAGCTGCAGAAAAAAAACCTGATTTTCACCCACATTGAGGTCTCAATTTTCAAGTTGCTCAGCTCCATTGCCTAACCTTAGAGCTCCGCCTTTCCCAGGGAGAAAGAAGCCGGAAGGCTCAAGTGCAGACCAGGGCTGCAAGGCAGGACCTCACAATGTCAGGCCCCTCCAGAGAGCAGTCACTAAATGAAACTTTCACCTAATTCTTTTGGGGATGCTATTTTAAATTATTTTCCCACAAAATACATCCTCCAAGTCTCTTCATTCTGTAGGTCCTTGGGTCCAGGGGATGTCAAAGGTGAGGGTCTTTATTTTGTAAATAATACCGGAACAAAGAAACCTTTGATAGCTATCCCGCCTCCCTCTCTGCGTCCCCCTCCCTTCTATCTTCACTATTTTCTTCTCTTGCCTTCCTTCCTTTCTTTGACAAGGTTTCATGTATTCCAAGTTGCCTTGAATTTCTGCTGGTCACGCCTATACCTCCAGAGTGCTGGGATTACAGGCATGCCCCACCAGGCATGGTTTCTGCAGTGCTGGTGAGAGAATCCAGGCTTTCATGCACATGAAGTCAGCGCTTAACCAAACGCACTGCGCTCCCAGCTCCCAGCTGTTTTCTTTTTTTAAAATTTCTTTTGAGGATCTAAAAAGTTATTTATTTTGATTTTATGTGTACGAGTGTTTTTTCTGCATGTATACAAATGCATCATGTGTGTGCAATGGCCATGGAAGAGGGGTCAGATCTCCTGGAACTGGAGTCACTGATGGTTGTTAGCCACTATGTGGATGCTAGGAACAGAACCTGGGTCCTCTGCAAAAACAGCCACTGAGCCATCTCTGCAGAACCTAATTATAGATTTCTTTTTCAACAGAATGTTTCCAAAGAGGAAGAAAGAACAAGCTGTGAACCCCTTAGTCCTCCTAGAAGGACAGCGTTCTATTAACACATTGTACTTCTTACTGTTTCTGTAATGACTACAAAAGTGATTCTAATTGGCTGTCATCTGATAAAAGCTCTACCTCTTTGATTCCTCTTTAACTGCCTTGTTCTGCAAGTGTGACACTTGTACTACCAGGAATAAGTACTGGATGTACCTCACCAGTTCAACAAAAGGTGATTCAGTGATACATGCCCTGACTCTGTGAGCACAACAGCTCTGTGTATACTGAGCAGCCTTCTGTCTTGTTTGAGTTCCTTTTTAGTCACCTAGTATTACACAGTGACCTTCCTAAGTATCTTGAGTCACTTAAAAAAAATCCTTAGAGGTGTGGTTTGTTTCCATTGGGTTTATTTTCAGTACCACAGTCAAATTTTCCTAAGTGGATGTGATGTTACTAACATCAGAAAGGAGTTGTGTAACAGGAGGATATGCTGAAGTTCCAAACTTTCCCACTGCTGCTGTGAGCCTCAAACTGCTTTAAAAGGAAAGAGAGCTTGTGGGCTGGCAGGATGGCTCCGTGAGTAAAGGCACTTGCTGCAAAGGCTGAAGAAAGTGCAATCCGCACGACCCGCATAATGGAAAGAGAGAGCTAGCTCCTGCAAGCTGTTCTCTGACTTCCACCCATGAGTTACACCCACGCTCACATACCTGATAAATGTAGTTGAAAAAAATAAAACCAACTAAAATGCATAGAGACAGACAATTGTGATCAGTTTTCATCAACTGTGTTGTAATCGGAAGTCAGATTTGACTTTCTACTTTGACTCGCTTCTTTCCATTTTGGACAAGAAATTCCAAAAGAATAAAAGACTGCCATCATTTTTATCAATGGAGAGCGATTTGCCAAGTGAGTTATCATCATAGAAAGTGGTCTCCAGCTCCTACACTGAAGAATGAACAAATACAACTACGTCACTGGCAGAAAACACCTCATGAAGTTCCAGTGCAGGCCGTCTACATAGGCCTCAGGTTCCAAACCCTTAGAGCCTCTGTGATCAAACAGAAAAGCCAACTGCCATTACTGGTCACAGAGCACTGACCATCACCCACTGGCATTTCTTGACACACTAGGAATTTTGTTTTTTCAGCAGGTCCTGAAGTCTCACCTCTAGATGCTAATGAAGAGCCATCACAGTGCTCAGTTCTGCTGGCTGTCAGCACTGACAGTCTTGGGTTCTTCCTAGCTTTAGGGTAGAAACTGCTGTCAGTTGGTAGCTGTTTGTTAGCTAGGCTCCCACAACTGTGTTTTGCAACACGTTCTGTACCAATGTGGCCACTTGCCTTGTCAGGAAGATCACTTTCCAGGATGATTGGTTTTGGTTTCTTTCTGCTAATCCCAGGAGTGACATCTCATCTCACGTGTCATATTCCACTGTTTAGATTTTGACCACACTTCCCCAAAGTGGGAAACCAGGAGTGGGTGTCATCTCCAGTCTGCCTATGCTCTTACCAACATTCAGGGAATCAGTCATCTCAATGGAGAGATTTTGAGGTAATTGTCAAGTTTGAAAAAGTTTTGTTTGGTAAATTCAGTCTGTGAAAGTCACCATTCCCAAATACCTAACCAAATAAGAACAAACTCAGAGAACAGTAACATTAGCAATGCAGTTAAAATTTCTTCAGGAGGGGCGTGGGGGTGCATACAGGAACAGAATGGCCAGGCCTGGTGTCACATGCTGTCATCCTAGCCTCTGGTTGGTAAGGCAGGACGATCCTCGTGAGTTTGAGGCCAGTATGGGCTACAGAGTAAGTTCAAGGCAGCCTTGGTCACACAGAGACCTTGTCACAAAATGAAGAGAGAAGGAAGGGAAGGCAAGGGAAGAAGGACGGACGGGTGGGCGGGGACGAACAGCATTCATTCTGAAACCTAAACATAAAAGAGAGACGAGGTGAACTCCCGCAGTGCACGATTGCTCACTGTTCACAGAGCAGGCGTAGAAACTAAGAAAAATCCAGAGAACTTAAATAAGCATCTTCATCTGAAAGACACAGCAGCCCATAAATCTTCAGAGATGGGGAGAGCAGTCAGGGCTGGCTGTCCTGTGGAGCTCTGTATCAACTGAAGGATTCATAGTCCAGGCACGGGAGATGTGTGTGAGTTAATGGAGCAGGTGCACCCTCAAAGGACACTTAATTGGATGTCAGAGCAGACAGGGAAACTAGATCTCACAGAATTCTGCCAAATTCATCACCACAATCTCTGTTTCACTCTTACCCTCCCGGGCAACAGACAAGTAGGTTCCCTGAGCACCCACGGCCTCAAAGCTTATCTTGAGAGAAGATTAACCTGAAAGTCACAGAAGGCTAAATTCAGAACAACAAGAGTTGCCCACACATTAAGCAAGGTGAATTCATCCGAGAGCTTGCTAAATATTCATACAGCCCAAAAGAAACACAATATGATAAAATAATCACGCCACCTGGGGCCAAATGATGAATGCACCTTGTAGAAAATATCGTCGAGTCAGAAACACTCTAGCAATGAAGAAAATCTTGCTAAATATTTAGGAAACAAGTTAGTGGAGACAAGGGACTGATACAGGCTAAAACCCAAGGGATGGTATCATGAAAAGCATTGCCACAGCCATCATCCATGCAAGAGAGAAAGATCTAGAAGGTAAAATAGGATGATACTCCAGCAGGGAGAAAATGGCTCTGAATATAATATAATTTAGTTTCATGGGAACTTGGCTGGTTTATTGGTTGTGAATAAAAGGCCATGAAGATAGTTATGGGCCACTGGCCATTGGCTTGCTAATCAGCTGTTTACACTTGGAGGTGATAAACCTTGGTGGAAAGAAAAAAAGGTTTCTAGGCAGTAGGGGCTTGTTCTAGAGAGTTCTAGAATTGTGGAGAATCAAGAAGCGGAGCTGTGATTGCCCAGGGCCATTGAGTGGTGATCTGCTTCCGGGGTGCCCAATGAACCTTATCTCACCTGCAAGTTTGCCTGGGCCATGCAGTTTTGGGGATCTGTGTGCATACAGCTAATTCTAGCTATCATGACAACTTTTGGAACTACTGAATTGTCTTATTGAAACTCAGTTGTACTAACCAAATTTTTGTTGATTGCTATTGAAATCCTACCCATGAAGGCAGTAACGGACTAAAACATTTGCTGAAATTAGAAAATACAGTATCAATACTGATTTCAGACTAAAGAAATCAGATAAGCACAGAAACGATGCCTTATTATAAACATTTTTAAAAAATGAGTTACTAAATATTTTAATTGTACCTGTGAAGGAAATTGGCTTAAAAATGACGAGCAGGTGGCCACCCAGTCCCAAGAGAACTATAATAAGGTACCCACGAGTCAAGTTCCCAAATAAGCACTCAATATGTAAAGGGTCATAAGATACAAATTTGTTTGTAAAACAAAGAGAATCTGCAGTATAAATGTCAGCCTCTCAAGTAACAACTTAATCAGTTTTGCTGTCCAATTTAAAGTTGGATTGTTTTTCTCTTTAAAATCCCCTGATGGTGTCTTAGCAGCTTGGGATAAGTACAGGAATGAACTGAAGCAGGCTGGTCCATTCACAGATGTTCTATTCACCTTACACACTTCCTCACATTTGATATGGTGAGGTTGCAAAACAAATGTGTGAAAATAGATAACACAACAATTTCTTTTTTTAAAAATTATTATTCATTTTTATTTTATGTGTATGAGTGTTTTGCCTGCATGTATGTAAGTAGATCCATGTCGTAAAATGCCTGAGGAAGCGAGAAGAGGGTGTCAGACCCACTCTGATACTGAATTTTTCAGATGGTTGTTAGGTGCCGTGTGAGAGCTGGGAACCAAACCTGGGTCCTCTGCAAGAGCAGTGCTTTTAAGTGCTGAGCTGAGCCATCTCTCAACCTTCACCTCATTTTCCTAATAGCACATAGCACTCCAAGAATGCAGCTTATAACCACCAACTGTATTGCCAGGATTTGTTAGAAGGAAACAAAGATACTTTAAAACTCGCCCTCATTTGAAGAAAACAAATTTTTGAGAAATTTGAACAGTTTAATAATGTTATAGCTACATAATTTAATTCATTATTATTTAATCTTCGCTCATTTTTGGTTTCTGCTGTTGGTATACAAGTGATAATTATTATCTGCATTTTAAACATACCCATAACTCACAGATGTCAATAAGAATATTCAGTTCTTCAGAGAGATGATCAGAAAGAAACCGGCTGAAAAGCAGACCCAGGGATCTCCGATCCATAATCAAATATCTAGATTGATAGTGTCACTTGCACCTGTATTGATTTCAATTGGAGTCGCTCACCCAAGGGAAAAATAAAAATGTGGAATAAAACTGATTTATGAGAACAAAATAAATCCTTTTGTGAGAGGTAATGAATTGGTACCATTTAACCCTTTCAATCACAGATTGAAAACACTATTTATTTTCAAGAATGCTGAGCTAGCCAAAATCACTTATATCTGAAGTTCCAAGTGCCACTACCCCGGGCCACGATGCTGGGAAGAAATGTTGCCCGAAACTTGATGGATGGTGTGAGTTGAGGTCTGACGCACTTTTACATTTCCTAAGCCAAATTCAGCTTGTCATCACAGACGATGGACCCGCAGATCCAGAGTGCCATGGGGTCAGTCAATAAATGCTTACTGTGCTCTTTTATTTCTCTCCTTTATAAGGCAGTTGAGGCACCAGAACAAAGCATGGCGGGACAACATCAACCACAGCCAACGATTCTATGTTTCCCATTAATGTAGCTGTTCTTCATTCTGCTTGGCAGATAACAGCTACACGAGACCACCCCAGGGGCAGAAGGGATATGCAGAAGAGAGAACTTGTTAGTGTGATTTGGCACAAGTACTTGACTTACAGAAGATTAGAAGTTCTCAAAAAAGGATATGGTTTTCAGAAAAAAAAAACAAAGCAATTACTAATTAATTTTATTTTATGTATATGAGTACTTTGCTTGCATGTATGTGCAATGCCCGCAGAAAAGAGACGAGGGCATTCTGTCTCCTAGAACTGGACTTACAGATATCACTTGGGTGCTAGGGACGAAACCCAAGGACTCTGCAAGAGTAGCCAGTGCTCTCAACTGCTGAGCCATCTCTCCAACCTCCCAAAGCAATTATCGAATTCCATCCATTGGGACCACTGACCACCCAGTGGATTCAATCAGAAAAAACAAACAAACAAACAAACAGTGGTTAGCCCTTCATGTTTCTTGAAATCCAGTAAATAAAACATTCTCACTAGTTTGCAACTGACTTATCTTTTAACTTTTCCCAGTATCCTAGGCTCTGTGATTGGCCTCCATATAGTCCCACAAAATAAGGATGGAACTTTTATTCACAGAATTAACAGATACTGTTTAACAATGCATTTAACTGACAGTCCTAAGGAGCACTCCTTGAAAGATGTGTTGTAAGAAAGAGTGGTTGATTTGTTACTGATTCTGTCAACGTGCCTTGTACGGTCATGGTGTTTAATGAGAGTATGGGAAGTAACCTCATCCTCACTGGCATAAAAAGGCTTTTAAAAAAATTAATACATCTTACTATTTACAATGAAACATAATTTAATTCAGTTTGATGGTACCATAATTATTATAGCACAATAATTTTTCTAGTATGATCACTTCTGCACACATGCCATGCAAAAGAAATCATGGAACAGGCAACAGGATACAAATCAGAAAGATAATAAGCTCTGTTCTCATAAAGGAATACATTATTGGGAAAGTGAAAGAGACCCACTTTCAGTTTCAGGGATTCGAGCAAGGTGATGATAAACCGTATTTGTGACTGGTCTGGCCTTGGAAAACAGCAGCTGCTCAAGACTTTCAATACAACCTGGCCCAGTGAATGCCAGTCTTCTGCTCTAGCTCTCAAAAGAGTTGCAGGTCTCCAGGTCTCCGCTAAAATCCTTACAGTAGTTTTGCTACCTGGAAGATGTTTCAGACTAGTTTTCTTTTTTTCTATTTTTTGGTCTTTTCTTTTACCTTCAGATACTCTCGATTGTAAAGAAGTGAGTATTTGATTGCAGTATTTAAGAGCAGATCTAGGAAGTGACTCAGTAAGTAAAGTGCACACGGGCACGAGGACTTGAGTTTGACCTCCAGAACCCACATGAAAAGGCAGGTGTAGGGCCAGCAAGATGGCTCAGCACGTAAAGGCACTTGCTTCCAAGCCTGATGACCTGAGATTAGTCCCCAGAAACCCACAGGTCTGAGGAAAGAACTGACTCTTGAACGTTACCCTCTGACCTCAGTACCCACACCCACAAACTTACCCTTCCCCGCCCGACAAAAATGCAGAAAAGGGGGTCTGGAGGGAAGGTTCTGTGCTTAAGAGAGACTGGCTGCTCTTGAAGGAGACTGAGGTTCAGTTCCCAGCACCCACATGGTGGCTCACAACCATCTCTACCTCCAGGTCCAAGGGAGCCAATGCTCTTATTGTGCTCTGTAAGTACTGAATGCAAGGATGTATTTGCATGGAGGCAAAACACTCATACATATAACATAACTACATGTTTTAAAAAGTCAGAAATGGAGGTATACACCTGTAATCCCAGTGCTGGGGGCAGAGACAGTGGACGCCTAGGGCCACGGCCAGCCAGCCCCGCCTACTAGGTTTCCTTGGTAAGTTTCCCAGACCAACTTTTGAGACTCTGACCCCAAAGGAACAAGGGAACAGCGCTTGAGGACTGACAGGTAAGGTTCCTTCTGGTCCTCACATAGGCCTGTACACATGTGTACCTTCATACGCAAATGAATCAGTACACAATGCACACACTCAAGTGAACACACACACACACAGAATGTCATTTGAGGATAGTGGTTGCCAACGTGTTACTATTTTGGTGTATTTGTGGTGTATCCTGACAGGTCTGCCTGCAGATGCATAAGGCACTGTTGTATCTTGTAATTATTTCATGATGCTCACTCTTCTGTAGGTGTAACAATGTATCTTTCACTAGCAATAAATATGCATGTGTACTAACTTTTCTTTATTCACCACTGTGCACTGATGAATATTCAAGACCATCTTCGCTCATTTCTTTCCTTTTCACTCGCACCCTGTCTCAGTTTGAATTTTCACATACAAAATGTCAGAGCCACAATTCTACAAATATTTTTGTTTCTTCATCTCATTTTTGTTTTAAGAAGTTAAGGAAGAGAATTTCTTGGGTTCTCAAATGAGCAAACAAATTAAAATATTATAAACCTCATATTTTATGTTTATCTTGATAATCACAAATTAATTACTAGAAACAGGAAAATATTCATGACTTATCCAAATTGTATGGGTTCTATTTGCAATAAAGAACTTGAATTGGATGTTCCGGTATTCAAAATTACTGTTCACCCTATGTATGACACTAAGATCTCATAACTGAGGAGGCAAGACTCTAATTCTTTAACTGTATTTTTGGTCTTTAAAAAACTGGAAAAAATGTGAACTGGAGTTTTATAAACATATAAAGTGACTATTGATGAGAATAGTGAGCTTTTAAAAACATTAATGTGATAACAGGGATTCTGTTAATATGTGGACAGCACCCCAACAGGAAGTATGAGGTCTTTATGAGGGAAGTAGCAAGACTTCACTGGGAGACAGAAACTGGTAAACAAACAAAACTGTAGTACATTTCCCAGAGAGAACACCCAAAGATGTTAATTCCTCATAGTAAGCGCACAAGGAGGAGAGGCCATTAAAACAGTGGCATTTTCGTCTACTTAATCTACTACTCAGCTAGAGGAACTATGTACGGAACTATGTACACACTGCAAAAACGAGACATTTCAACTGAAATGAATGATAGAGGACAAAGTTAGAACTTCACCTAAACATACAAAAGTGTTAAGAAAAAGGTTTTAGCTGTTAAAAATACAAAGATTAAGTAGGCATAAAGTACCCTTAAAAACAGATATAAAAAGAGTTACTCAGAAACAAGAACCATTGTAGATAGGAAGTTAAAACTTTTCTATAAGTTGCAAATTATAGCAACAAACATGCTTCAGTTCTAGATGGAAAGATATATTGTAGAATAGTGAGCTGAGATTTAAATAGTAAAACTCAAAACATTGTTTTCTGGACCCTCTAAATAAACAAAAGTAGGATAAAATATTAAAAATTTTAGTTGCTATTAAGTACTGTCCATAATTCATAAAATGTCATGAACACACAAAGAATTGGGAAACGTTGTTTCTAAGTGGGCTTTTCTCAATCACTTTGTATGTAGTCATCTAGTATTAATTTCTAAAGGCTAATCAAAAAAGATCTTTGATCCTCACAAGTCTGTATGAACCAGAGCAACCCTTTCAGCACTGTTTAACAGTAGTTCAGGAACTAGTGAGTCTCTGCCCCTCTGAAGGCCATGCCGCAAAGCCCGAGAAAGACGCTGTTTGAAGCATTTCTATTTCCCCACATGACAAATTCTCCAACTTTGTTCTGAAATCAACTCACAGGTGACATTTATGGCAATTTTTATTGGGGACCTGCTCCCTCAAACATTCGGATAATTAGGCTTCATGGGTCCACTTTCAGTTCTCAGATGTCTAAAGGCTGACTCTTAATGTTCCTTGTGTCACAGTCATGACTCTTGCCACGAGAAAGCAGAGGAAGGCACAGCCGAGGCATGCATGGGGATGCAATGGAGGTCCAGCAACTGCTTCTTGTCTGGCTAACCCAGCTGAAACTCCCCAGACAGGGTTTCAGCATCTAAGTAATTTAATTTCTTTCTTTCATTTTTAATAAAAAGACGACTTTTGACCTTCTTGACAGGTACATCTTGACAGGGGTGATATGCTGGATTTCCTAAGGTCCTCTAGAAGGAGTTTTTGTGGGCACATTCCTCCATGAAGATGCTAAGCAGAGTTCAAACCATAAACTTGACACTCCTCTGACACCTGTGTCTCTCACTCAGGGCGTGGCCCATGTTGGCTGTTTACATATTGCTGCATAGTTACCTCAGCAGACACAACAGTAGAGGGTACACTTGCTCATTATTTCAAGTAAAATAGCCAATTAGATATCAGACACAAATTCAATAAACTGCTGTATGAGAGTTAAGAACAGATGAGTTCTTAAACAAGTTTGATGAATTAATACTTAACTCTACTCTTGTGGAAGGATACGTCTCAATAACCCATTTCTGCAGCTTTATTGGCTGTGACACGATCTACAATCACACGTATCAATATAGGCTGTGAATATACATTCTATAAGCAAATGCTTAAAATGACAAACATCTTACTACTGCCTATTCAGATTTTTTGGCAAAAAAAGAGCAATTATTTTCAATCTAGATAAAATAAGCCCTTGAGTATCTTTTGTGTTTATATTTGCATTTTTAATCTTTCTAGAAATGTGTCCAAATGGTATTCAGGGGTATAATAATAATTTCTTTTTTGTTGTTGTTTGTGTGAACATGTGCTTGCCAAGTTAAAACTAGCTGTGATTCTACAGGGTTCTTAATGTTTCTTGTGCTGATTTAAAAACATCTGAGATGGGCAGGGAGAAAGGTGCAGGGATGCTTTCTATAAGTGAAACAGCTCCCTACCATGACACACATTTTCTTTCTATCTCTGTTAAGAACTGTAGAGGGAAAGGCACTCTCAGGAGAATAGAACGGCACAGCATCTTTACAATGTCAGTCCAGGACGAGAGCTTGCGTGAGAGACTATCAACAGCCGTAGGATGCTTTTCCTGTGTTTCTCTATTCTTACATTGGACTTTAATTTTTAAAACTGGGATAGACCTGTACATTCTTTCACAGTTCATTCTAAAAGTATGGACCCTGAAATTGGATAGAGTCTGAAGAGGTGGACCAAGAAGGAGCCAGATTAACCTGCAGCAAAGGCACAACATCCAGACAGACCCGCAGCTCCCTCAGCCTCTTTCCTTCCAACCTGGAAATTCACTTCACAGCACCTCTGGTGATCTCAGTCCTGCTGCCTGATCCTCTAACTCATTACAAGGAAATGAATTCAAATTGCTTGAAAAGAAGCTGCCTCTTTCATCTTCCTACTGACTGACAAGCAACTACAAAGTTCTCCGACGGGATTCCGAGTTACAAGCTGTCCTGCATCACCGGAACGATTCCCCGACTGGCGGCCTTCCCCAGGGGCAGCGTGTCAGATATACTGCATGGCTTGCCAGAGCTCAGAAAGTACACATCTCCCTCCACACTAAGAAACAGGCCCCAGGGACAATAAAACAAAGCTGTCCCTGTCCTACCAGCAGCAGCCTCCCTGCAGACGCCTTGCCGCTGGAAGGGGTTCCCAGGGATCATTATTTTCTTTACTTCTCTCTCCCCAACAAATGCTTCCTTGTATCCCTTTATCCTTGTAATTTTGATAAAACGCAGTTTATCCAGGGAGGAGATTGTGTGTGAAGGTCCCTGAATTCCTCTAGGTAACCTTGAGAGAGATAGAGGCAATGCATTTTGTTTTTTTTTTAAAGAATTCTTCGAGAGCTCCAGCATTTGAATAGTCAGTCAGGCGCTGATCCTGGTGACTGGCTGCTCCTGGGCAGAGGAAGCTGACGGAGGGCAGGACTGAGGGACCTGCCACCTATGGGCTCCTGTCCTTGTCCAGGAAGCCACACTCTCTTCACAACCCCTTGACTTCCTTTTGTTTCTCTGTGAAGATGCACATGAGGAGGAAAGCCCTTCAAAGCAGAGCTGGAATGAGATGCTGACTCTGATCACCAGGGAGGAAAATCTCATGCCCAGAAAGGGGCACAGGGACTGGCGGCCACCCTGTCAAATCCTGCTCAGGTGAAAGCAGCCACAGCCTCTGGGGGGTTCTGGCCTGCATCCCGCATCCTGTCACCTTGTCAGACTCTCCCACCACTCAGCACCCCGAAGCCTCCTTTCCTGCTCCCATGGAACCAGAATGGAAATGCCTCCTTCCTTCTTCAGACCAGTGAGCCTGGATTCCTGGTTTTGCAGGGTTTCCATTCACAAGGTTTGGAGAAAGAATCACTGCAGGAAAATCTGGGAAACAAAGAACATTTAACTCCATGCAAAGCACCAAGGGAGTTTCCTGCCAAAAGGGAATTCTTCACACCACTTCCTTGTACCCCATTGGGTACCATGTTAGGGCTCTGCCTCCCCATCCAGTCTCTTCCACTCTCAACCACTGTGGTGATTCCAAGTTACTCTTCTCTAGAATGATCTGCCCTCAGAAGATCTTTTAATTTACTGCAAAAATAAGATGTATCTATTGTAAAAATTGAACAAAAAGCTGTTTATAAAAACGGAAAAAGGAGAATATAAGCCATTCTTAAAAGCAGTCATCCAGAGATAATATATCATCTTCCCAAACTTCCACTTGTCTTTTAAAAGTCTTTAAAACCCCGTCTTTTCTCTCTCTTTTTATGAGGTCCACCAGTTCTTGTGAGTGAGGAGAACACACGGTTAGTCCTGAGTTCATGACTCCTTTCCTGTGCCCCTGTCCTGTCTGGTGGTACTGGTACCTTCCAACCTCCTTGAAAGACTCCTTCCTGGTGAAAGATATACCTGAGGGGGAAAATATCACCTAAAATGGTCGTTGTCCCTGTCTATATTCAGGAAGAAGGATTTCTGGAAATCTGTAAAATCATGATCACCCCCCACAGAAACTTAAGAGTATTTCACTTTGAGATGTCGAAGAATCATTTTCATTTGTCTTTATTTTTATTGTCTCAGCAATCCACATTTCTCTTTCTCAAATGTCTTGTTTCCGTGCCCCATCACAAAAGAGGGGATTAGAAGAAAGGGGCATTTGCAGACAAAAAACGAGCTGCAATCCAGCTTTTCAGAGCTGGTGAACAGTCACAATGCACAGAGGACCCAGCAATTAGTACACCTCAGACACAAAACAAGCTGTCAGGTCACTAAGCACTGAAGACCACTTCCCAATTCATCCAAAAGGACGGATAATGAAGAATCAGACTGTTCAGGGAAGTCTCCACAATCACTGCTGAAGAAAAGTGAAAGAAGTGCGCGCCAGCACACGGTATTGTCTCCTAAAAATAGGACTGCTGGGAGGACTCCGAGGAAAGCCTGGTGCCGCAGGGGGCTGGTGTTTGGAAGAAATCTATAGGAATTCCAACCTTTTTTTTCTCTTCATAAGGTTATTTTCGATTTTCCTACTTAACATTTGGATGGTTTTATCACAATTGTAGTTGAATATATTTTTGCCACTTTATAATTCTAATTTTGCAAACTGAAATTCTCAGTGCAGATTACCTCCCCATAACTAGTTAAATACATTAAATACAATTCATCATTTTGAAACTAGTAGTATGTGGAACAGGTTTCTAGTACTGTGTTGGAATTTACTGCAGTTTTT